>ML120465.1:0-379318 GCA_003788595.2 Choiromyces venosus 120613-1
AAGGTGAAGTTATACAAAGTATTAGATAGTATTAATGTTCTTTATTTCCTATTTCTATAATTTAATTTATCATTGCTGGTTGGTTGGTTGGTTGGTTGGCTTGCTCACTTGCTCATTCTTTTACTCATTCTCTCGTTCACTCGTTCATTCTTTCATTCATTGACAACGCAACCCCACTACCCCACCACACAGTCCTAGTATGGCACAATCACAATTAAACAGGTGTCAGATCACGAACACTTCTGACGACTGGCTGTATATAATACTATTAATAGTAGCAGTTACATTGAACTACATGGAAGGAGCTGTAGTATTATTCTCATACCTTGCACTACTCTCTCTAGTAGTAGGTACATTGCACTCAATAGAAGGAGCTGGAGATACAGAATTCAGGTGCAATAGTAGAGTCTCTTCTTTACTCTACCAACTGATACACTACCATCAACTAAGTCAATCATATTTATCTTGAGCATTACTGACTCTAATTCATCTTCCTCAAATAATATATTGACTAGTAGATAGTACTTTAGCAGTTCCAATTCTGAGTAGTAAACCATGCAGTCTCTGATAATTTCTATCTCATTGAACATAATATTTGATGCCTGAATAATTGATTTTCTTTCAGGATCCCAAAGGTGCAATATCTTGAATATCTTATGTATGTAACTGATGAAACTACATTTCTTTGCCAATTTAGTAAATTTGTTGTGATGTTGAGAATCTGGATTAAGCCTATATATGACCCAAGTAAAGTAATGTAGATGAGTAAGTTCTGAATTTGTGCTGTAAAGGTTTTCATATGTTGTCAGCCCAGTCACTGAGGTAGAAGGTGAATGGGGGTGCAGATGAACTATTGTGTTTAATACCTCAAACTGAAATTTCTCTCTAATAGAGGAATCAAGTATTAGAGTACTCCCTTCAGTTAAGATTATCTGTATTATCCTTTCACTAACTTCATTTTTATCCTAAGTTTATAGTGGTGATGGCTTGAAGGAAATACCTAACACTATTAAGATATTATGAAAAACACTATTCTTGTACTCTCCTTTCCATTATTACAATGCAATTAAGTAATTTGATACTTAGGAAAATGGTTTTCAAGGAGGCCCTTAAACTCCTCAAATACTGAAACAACATCAACAGGATTTTTGGAGCAAAGAAAATATACTCAGGTAGAGTGTGAATAATTATAGATAATAAAGTACCTACAGTGGAGAAAAATAAGTTGATTGTTTGCTTTAATTGTAGGAAGAAGAAGTACATGAAGAAGGATTTTTGGAACAAGAAAGAAGGGAAAGATAGGGCATGAAATGGGAAGCTGGATATTAAGAGTGAGAGGAATGTAAATAGTAAGGTCATGTAGAGTTTAGATCTTGGCAGAGAGATCAAAGAGGAGAAGAGTAGAAGGGATGAGGAGTGGTGGATCAATAGTGGTTATTGAAATCACATCAGTAGAGATTGAAGATATTTTCATGACCAACTAGAATATGGAACAGGTGAGAAAACTATGAATATTCCTGACTAGAGGAACCTACTGTACCATAGAATTGGCACAGTGTACATCAAAGTCTTGCTCAATGGCCAAGAAACAAGAAAGATCTATGGTCCAAATATACAACACATCAATTTTTTCAAGAATCTTATATCTTATTGAGAGTTGATGGAGTGAGGCATTGAAATGACTTTACAGCTTGGTGTTGGTTGTAAGCTTTACTTCAATAGTGAGTTGCAAGGTATTGCTATTATGAAGAAAAGATTGTTTCTGTTGAGGACTGAGACTTCCAGGTTACTTGCAAAATATGAACCAACCAGCTTGAACAGCCAAATAAATTTCACTGAAAATGGAGTCCTCTGAGTTATGGCACAAGATGCTAGTAGATTACCATGCTCTGGATCTAATGACCCAGGTCATTGATAGAACTCTATTGCAGTCAGGCACAGGAGATCAAACAGGGACATGACAGAGATGTAATGACTATCTGATATGTCAGCTATGCAGGATGCCATTCTGAATATCTTTGGGATGCACTTGCTGAATGTTAGAATAAATAGATAATGATATCTGTGGTCCAATAGAAGCTCCCTCCTTGGTAGACAAGTAATACTTTATTCTTTACACTGATGAGTTTATAAGATACACTACTAGTTACTTCATGGCAAAGGGGTCTGAAACATTTGCATTTTTTAAGATCTTTAAGGTATTCATAGAATGAGTCCATGACAGTAAAATTGGAGTTCTCCACAGTCATGTCAGGAGATAATACTAAAGTAGAAAATTTCAAAATAATTTACAAAGGGAGGGTAGGTGAAGTGAGTCGACTATACCATATACCCTGAAGGAGAATGGATTGTCAGAACATCTCAACCAAATGATCATGAATAAGGTACTGAGCATATTGTCTACAGTACAAGCATCCAATGAATTGTGGGCATTAGCCTATAGTATAGCTATTTGTTTGAAAGACCTATCACTTTGTACATTACTTGATAGTAATACATCTTATGAGAGATGGTTTAATCTATGACCTTGTATTCCTAATGTATGCATTTAGAGTTGCTTGGTTTATCATCAAGTTTTGAGAGAAATGAGATGGAATGTCAAATATAGAGCTACCATTGGAATCTTTGCTGGTTATTTCTTGACAATGAAATTATACAAGATTTATGATGCTGGAAAGTACTTTTTTGACCATCTCATGGGATGTGATTCTCCAGAAGGATGACAGCTACTGGATGAGGAGTGCTGTGAGTGATACAATGAGGATTTTAGATAGTACATGGGGAGGATTAGAGATTAAGGACTTCTATAGTTGGTTGGATAGTGATAGAGAAGGAGGAAAAGATAGATTAGTTGGTGAGGATAGTGGAATAGGCAGAGATAATGGAAAGATAGTGGTAGGATACCCAAATGATAGCTCAGAACCTGGTGAACAACTCAGAATACCAGGCATAGAATCTACTATTCCTGCCCATCAATACATGCCAAAGAACTCAGGAAAGTTCTTGACCTGAGAGTTGAAACAGCTGACATTTGGTCTTAGGAAGATATAGGAAAGAGTGATGGAGTAAGGTTTCAGAGTTCAACTAGGGCAAGCATGACTGACTTTGGAAGTCCTGCAGAGACACCAGACTTTGCTAGACTGATAGAGGTTGGGTAATGATAAGTCAAGGTGGCACAACAAGAATATAATAGGTATTGCTGAGAGAATGTAATTAAGGAATAGATGTCTAGTCTTGAGCCATTAGGGACATGGGTTGTGATTGATAAACTACTAAGTAGTCAGGATATAGTGACCCCTTAGCTTGTATTAGCCTACAAACTTGACTCAGATGAGAAGCTAGTCCAATATAAAGTGAGGTTAGTTGCTCATAGATTCAAGCAGAAACCTGAGGTAGATGTCACATGGAGCTACACCATACTAATATCTCTGAATACTGTTCATTTAGTTTTATCTTATGCAGTACCTCATGATTTAGATATTTACCAACTTGATGTTATTACTACCTTCCTTGAGAATGAGATTGAAGATGAGCTTTATTTGTAACCATTGAGTCATTCTATAGTGGATAGATAGACCAAAGTAGTAAGATGGACTAATGAGACTAGTATAGTTTATGTGCAGATCCTCAAGAGTCTTTATGTATTGAGGCAATTGGCATTAAACTGGTAGACCAAGCTTAACCTCGAGTTGATTGGTTTTGATTTTACTGTGCTTTAGGAGGAGGTTTATTTCTATTATTCATGTGGTTTAGTTTTGCTTGTTTGGGTTAATGATATCTTGATAATTGGGTAGAGTCATGATGTTGAGGCAACAAGAAAGAAATTATATCAAAAGTTTAAGATATGAGATGTATGGCCTATTGAGCACTTTCTGATGATGAGAATGACTAGGGAAAGGTTACCAGGGATTCTTTATCTGGGTCAAGAGGGATATAGCATCAGGTCCTATGTTATTTTCAGATAGATACATTGAATGTAGTGAATACCCCCATTAGAGACAGGAGTTTTATTGCTGACAAGAAATAGGCTATTGACAGTAGTCAGTGTTGATGAAAATGGGCGAGTAATAGGTGATAGAGCCAGTGAAGAGGAAACTAATGGAACTGAATGCTAGGAAATTATTGGAAGCCTGAACAACACCACCACTGACACCCAACCTGATATTTCTTTTACCATTGGAGTACTTGGTCAATTCGCATACAATTGAGCAAAAGAACATTTACAGATAGCATGATGACTTTTGAGATATCTATGACAAACCTTAAGCTAGCAGTTATGCCATTGGAGATGGGAAATTGAATTGCCAGATGAGAGTTATGATGAAACTGGAATATCAATCAGGTTGTTTACCAATTCTCATTTTGCTGGAGACCCTAATATGATGAAGTCTACAACTGATATAGTTGTACAGGATCAATATAGTTCTATGATTGCTTGGTAGTCTAAGTAGCAATCAATTACGACCAAGAGCACTGCAGATGCCAAGTTCATAGCTATTGCAAGCAGAGCAGATAAGGATATCTGGATACACAAGGTAGACCATGAAATAGATTAATCACAACACTTAATCATCAATGGAGAGAGTGAAGGAGAATCCCCAATACCTGGTAGGATCTCTCTCCTGATATTCAGTGACAATGAGGTGAACATTTAGAATGTGAATACTTGAGTACATCAAACACCAAGCAAGACAGTAGGGGTAAAGTTTCAGTGGTTGTGGGATCAGGTCATTGATAAGACTATTATACTCAGCCATCTACCCACCACCAAATTGCTTGCTGATACATTTATGAAGATTTATGGTCAAAGTCAGCAGGTATTTGTGAGGAAAGTGGTACTATGGCAGACTTAGGAATTGTCTATTTTTAGGAGGGTATTGATACTGAAAGGATATGGGAGTATTGATGCTGGATGGCAATAGGAGTATTTGATAGTAAAAGGATACAGGAGTATTAATATTAGATGACAATGGGAGTGTTTGATACTAGATGGTAATGGAAATATATTCTGTGATGGGAATATGATAATAATGGAAATCATGCATGGGATTTGCTTTGTCTTTCTTTTGTCTTAGTAGATTTTGGAGAAAGTTCTCAGAGTTATTTTTCTTTACTATGTTTTGAGATGTTGTAGTAAAAGATAGATCTTTATAGCAAGCAAAAATAGAACATGGATTAGTTTTATTTTGATATAATTATTCCTATCTTTCCCAAATTAATAAGTATTTCAAGTTTCCTCATTAATGATTATTTTTCCCTTACCTTTTTCTTCATCAGACCATTGCACTAAGTCCATTTTCATCTGCTGCACATACCTGATGTTGCCCATAAAATAATACTCAGCAGTCAAAATATGTAATATAGGTATTTGAAGTGTTCAAAATGTCCTACTTTATCCTTTCATAAGTTCTTAGCTTACCTGATATGAGTCCAATCAAGGATATATGTTATTACTTGAAATCTTGATTCTAAAACTATCCTCCAGGCCAAACAATTCTGTCTGACTACAGTGTAGCTATTAATGAACAATGGAATTGTATCATCCTACATGAGATCTCTAACCTTACTGCCTCTATTTCCTCAATATATCCAGAACCTTATTCTTAGTTCAAGTAGTCATACCACTTGGTAGCTAATATTTTCAACCCTGCAGACATTTGGTTTTAGCATCTCCTCCCTTGTAGTGCTTTTTCGTTCTTCCCTTTTCTTACTTTTCACCCTATACTTTGCTACTTTACTACTAGTTCTGGACTTATTTCTTATCTTATTATTGTTATTCAAGTTCATTTAATATGATATCTCCTCTCTCTATTATTGATTTATGTATGTACCTATAGTATCTCAAGAGATTAGAAAAATATCTCCACTGATTCTATACAAATCTTGACACAGACAGGAGTTATGTTTTTCAGTTTTTACTAATCTCATGGAGTATTTTACAAGTATTAGTATGTAGTTCAATCAATTCATTTATATAATTCCCTTAAAAGAACTATTCCAAAAACAATGATTCCTTATTTCTTTAATCACCATTTAGCCTTATCTACTTATAATAATATCTAATAAGTTAGATCATCATACAGTGCAACAGCTACAGGTTAATAGTAGCATATAATTCCTCCTTTTTTTCACTTGCACACATTACTTAGTACCCCTAATTCTTGTCTTACCATATTACCTTTTTAGTCCTTTTCTAATATACTCAAGTATAATTATAGTATATCACTGAATCTCCTTTCCTTGGCAAATATCCTTAGAAAGTGTTCATCCAACTCCCTGACTTGGAGTCTGCATAACAATTTCTCTATTGTCAGACTAACTTATCTTACAACATAATTTTGTGTTTTCATTAGTTGGTTCCATAATTCTTTTTAAAAGATACCTATCCAAAAGTTGAGTGAAGCATTAAATATTATCTTGATATACCATATCACTATCACATATGTGAAGAGAGTAGTCTGATGTACCTTTTGAGTGGTAATTCACATTAATGGGTACCATACTCACACATAGTTATTAAGGTCAGAAAGTTTTGGGTGGTAGAATGAGAATCAGGTGTATTGATCAAGGTATATAGTTGGAAAAAGGGCCATATTGCAGGATATCAAAAACCTGAACTGTTACACAAAATGACAGTCCGTGATGGTGAAGTACAAAGAAAATTATGTTTGATAATACTATATATACATGCTAGTAAGAACAAATAGTAATGAAGTAGAATGCTAGTAAGTAAGAAAAGAGCATAATAATACTACAAAGATGAAGGATAAAAGATTAACCAAGACGTTAAAGAGATATTATTTATACTTAAGTACTGTACATACTCTTAATACAGTTTCTTAATATCTGCCATGACTGCATTTCTTTCAAGATCAAACCTCTGTCCTAACTTCTGCACCTGACTTTACAGATTTTTTTTATCTACCCTTTAGAACCAAGTGCCATTACAACAAAGTAAACATGTACTCTCTGCTCTTGTTTGCCTATTCATAGCACAAATCTGTAGACCTTACTACAGATTAGACAGTTCCACTACCTTCTAAACTCCATCAAAGTATAATTTCAATCTATTTGTTGTGTAATCAGACACCACGTGGATCTTTTGTGCATTACAAAAGTCACTGCCAAGAAGATTGATATCAGAAAACTGAGAGTCTGATGGCGACATATAAATAAGATGGTGATGTCCACCTATTGTGGCAGGAATTGGGTGTCCTTCTCTAATACCGAAAAGTTTGCTTGCCTGGACTAGTTAGCTAGCTGGACTGCTGACATCATAGTAGTACTCACCTGAACTGACAGATATGTTAATGGTGAAGTGCTGTCTAAGAGGAAAAACACCCAACAAACTTTGCCTGCATGACCAACAACAAATGGAACTATCGGTCTATACTTTGATCCATGCATGTAACCATGAGCCACGTTAACCACCTCTTTAGCCTGGGACTTTGCCACTTTCAAAAGGTAAGGAATTCCAATTTCTTCAGCAATTTTCGTTTCCAATATTTCATGTTTGATATCAGAAATTAAGACATTATAATCTTTTGGATCTCGGCCGATATCATGAATGTCGACAAATTGGCCACGATCTTTAATGTCTTGCTGCCGCTTGTGGTTGAAATATTTCTGTGGATCAACCTCCAACAAAGTGAACCTTCTTCTAATTGTATCATAACTAGGAGGACCAGTATATGGGGGCGGCATGTTATGGATGTAGTGTGATGTGGAGAGATGAAAATGTCTCCGAACAGCCTTGACAGCTTTCTGATTAAAGAACCTAAACATCATGATGGCTGGCTACTTTTTGCATCTCTTCAGTTTAAAATTTAGCAAGTAGGTCTTAGCTAACTAGAGAGATAATGTGACTTACCTAGTTGTTATATGCTCTGATCTTGTCGCTTTGTTGTGGAATGATGTTGTTAGCGTTTGGGAGGAAGACTTTATCTCTTCTCTGTGAAAATTTGATGTCGACTGGTGCAGCGTCTCTTTTCTTACTCCTGTGCGTGGATGGTGTGTTGACCGAGGTATCTCCCTTTGCGGTGGGTATAGTTGTGACCGTCTGGTAAACTTGATGGTATATCAGTAGGGAACTGACTTGCCGATATGTTGCCTATCTGCACGAACAGGGGAAAGATAAAAGTTGAACAACTAGGACCAATTGAGATAGAAAGAAAATGTTGTCTATTTTTGTGTTGTCTGCAGGTTGGTTGTTGTTGTCTAACTAAGAAAAGAGAAAAGCCGCTTATAAGCAGGAAATTCTCCATGCCAAGCTACATACAAAACAGGGTAATTAGTGGGCAACAAACAGTCTCCACAACTGCTAAAAATACCCTATCCGATTGTCCTATAATACGCCACACTGGTACCAAATATTAGCTAGTAGAAGCATTCTTGGCAGATTTTGTAAGTAATTTGGGTGAGAAAAACAATCCAGGTGAGACATGCCAAGACCCACACCTGATTTTGCTATCATAATATCGTAATACTTTATGTTTGTCTCTGTGCCAAGAATTGGCACCTCTTTCAGAATAGCAATTGTGGACCCAAAGGTTGTACAGTGTTCAAGCTGTTTTACTGATTGTGGTGAACAGTACCAGTATCTGGTAAAGGATATAAGAGAAATCCCATACATATGTACTAATGCTCATTGAAAAGAATAACAAAAGTAGCTTCAATGCGATACTTCAAACAGGATCGGTGGTCACTATTCCCAAACAGGTACCAATTCTTGGCATGGAGACACGAGAACACCAAGCTTAATCTTGTGCCACATCTCTATCAGCATATTAAGTTAGACTATGCTGATAGCTGGTTGCAGATCTGATGCAAGGGTCTGTCCTGTTATCAGCAGAATCACTATACTAAATCATAATAGGCTCAGTAGAGCATGTTAAGAAAATGGTGGATAACAGTTAATGTTATCCACTAAGCTCAGCCTCCCTAAGCTATACCCTATCTGGCAAATACATACTTTCTCGGAGTGTTTTGTCTCTGATTGTAGAGATCTGAGGCTAATCCCTGATACCAGATTTAATGAGTTTTTATGGTACTGAGAAACAAAAAATAGGTTGATCTATTTTACACACACCTATGAGAAATGAAACAAATAAAGAAGAGAATCACTTGCTGGGTAGACAAGTGGAAGAGAAGAAGTTCACTTCTCCAACAAATAGACCATAGAAAAGGGGAACTGTAAATAAAAAGAACAACAAATGTTGCTAGGAGGGGCAATCACTGCACACACAACTAGGAGACAAATTTATCTGTCCAAAGGGAAAATATAATTCTGTCACTGGAATTGCTATCAAAAGAAAAACAAAAGAGAAATTCATAAAATAGAAAATAAATCCATGTTCCCAATCTTGATGTCCACGCTCCTCTTCTTTCATGCTATGTTTCCCCTTTTTGCCAATGGTTGTCCATTATCTTTCTCTCCTCATCTGTTCTCCTCCGTTCTTGTTTCCTGATGCTTGCCCAACCTATGTAACAATTTTACTCACCAAGATATCAACCCATGGTAACTAAGAAACAACCCCCTAGAAACTAGCAAACAAAACAATCCTCCTCTTTGTCTAATTGTCCAAACCTTGACCCTCACGATAACAAGCCTATCCGATAAAAATGAAACACAACTTCTAGCTAAAACACCAAAGGCCATTTTCCTTCTCCACAGTACCAGCCTACATTACTGTGGAGGAGAAATTATGTAACGCTAGAGTTGGGTGGTAAACCCGTATTGTACCTAGAGCTTAATGGCCATGACATTTGTTTCCTAGCTAGTTTATTTTCAGGGTTAAGGCATGTGTCTTGGACAGTCTTGTGGGGCACTTGGGAGTTGTCAGTGACAGTCGTCGACAACCAGAACCAACTGACCACAAGAAAGAGATGAGTACTGACAGGAGAAACTGAGAAAACACAGTTGAGAAAAAGAAAGAAATAGCCTGAGACAGAAAGGCATTGAGATCCATGACAGATCTGCAGGACTAGAAAAATTATGAGGTTGATAGTTGTTCTTTTTCTCTAATTTTTACCTCGGAATTTTATGAAAATAGTTTGAGATGGAGAATTACCCTAGAGTGAGGGAGTTCAATTTTTAGGGTCTTTTCTTGGATTGCTTTGAGGTACTTTGTGAGAGAAGAGAAAAGTGACTGAGCTTTGTGCCTACCCTTCAGCCAAGCGAATCACCTACCCTCAGGAGGGGAGAGGTCAACAGTACTCATTACAGGGAAGAAGTATCTAACCCTGGAAGCTGGAATAAAATAGGCAGAATGACAGGAGGAAAATCATAAAAGACTGTAGATAGATACATAAAATAGATAAAGTTGAGGAATTCACAAGGGCACAAGATAGATATTCAAGTTCACATAATATTTCTATCTAACTAACTAGGCCCTATTTATCATGGGACTTCCTTTCCTCCCATGCTCTGCCGGTGTGGGTGAAAATTTTCACTGCCAGTAAGGGGGAAGAAAGTTTCCTCCACTGAAACAATAAGAAAAACTTTCACAGCAAGGAGAAATATAAACAGTTTCAACATATCAAAGAGAGTGCAGTGGGGAGTTCATTGAAAATCTAGACCAGAGGGAAAGATGCAGAACGAAATTGAAACTAATACTTGGGGACAATTTCTAACCAAAGGGATGGTATGATTTTGTTTGCATGCAAAGATACTCACAGATAATTTGACATATTTTTTCTAATCCCTGTGTTCAGGTATGATACATCATGCCTGGAACAAGTACTAGCTGCTTTTGGGTGCTGTAGATCTTGTTTGGGAAACCAGGGATTGTGTTTTTTTTTTTGTTTTTCTAGTTGGGCTGAAAAGGGGTTAAGACCCTGTCAATAGTGAACCATTATGGATATTTCAGTTGTTCTCATGGAGGAGGGCATGGGACTGCATGCATTTTCAATATACCAGAGTTGTGTTCTTGACTTTATTTGTCTTTTCTTCAAATCTGGGTTTGCTTTTTGTCAATTGGGGTTTATGCCAGTGTCATAAAAATCATGGCAGAAAGGGTTGGGAATTGCATAAAAAAAAGGTGTTTTTATTATTATTCTTCTTCTTTGTTCATCTGTCCATTACTCTACCATGCGAGAACCCTCCCCTCCACCTCTGTCAACCCACCAAAGAGTCATTACCACCTCCCCTGTGCAACTCCTCTCACCACCATAGCACTCCCTCATGTGCTATCCTCATACCTCTGACACTCCAGAATTGACTGGTATGCACAAGCTACATCTACCCACTGTAACCCTATAGTCGAATAGCACTCATCACAGCCCAAGCATTGGAACAGCTGAACGAACTCGGCAAATCTCAGGGACAATTTATCAGTGCCAGTTTTATGGCTATCAGCTTGCACCTCAGAGTGAATGTTTAGAATATTGATGGTTCCCTTGTCTCGTAGAGAAGTTAGCCTTAATGTTTAAGACAGTGAAGATTACTCATTAATCTTTACTATATCTGCATGGTGTATCCCATAAAGCTCCTTGAATGCAGAGGGATTACGTCTCCTGTTTAGGCCCTCATACAGCAAGGCATCCACAGCAGCATCTCCATCAAGTGCCATTGTAGTGCCCTCTCGAATGATATCAATATCGGACTCCATTGCATTGTTTCATTTGTCCCACTTAAAGTTGTTGATGAACATATTCCATATAGGGCTATACTCCGACACACAAAGCTTCAATGAGGACACATCATCCTACAGCAGGTTAACCTTGTCTTTAGGTGCAGGCTGTCTCTACTTGCATGTAGACGCTCTCTCCTCAAGTGCAGACAATTTCTCCTCGAGTGCACGAATGTGCTTCCCAAGTCAAGCAAAGCCCAGACCATGGCAATTGCTGATGAAAGGTTCTCCACACACCTTCTCAACCTTGGGTTCCCCCTCTTGTAGCCTGGGCATATCTTTGGCCTCACTCTTCAATTCCTCTTCACTGCCCATTTTCGATTTGGTAACAAATATAGCATCGCACTTTGGGGCATCTTGATCCCCTGGTGAAAGCTCCTCACAGGTCTTCTGGCTCTTTAGGTATTTGACCAGATTTGCCTTGTTCTCCAGAGCATCAAGTCCTGCCCACTTAGAGTGCTTCTGGAGATCCTCCACATTTGTTGACTTGGGGAGTATAATTGTTGTTCAGTTGTTGGTTGTTTTCAGTTGTTGGTTGCTTAATGAGAAGACTTAGTGACCTCTCCCAGACAGAAGTGAATGAGAGGATTGAGAAATTGGGGGAGATATTGGCTGAGGGCAAGAGGCCAAAGGGTTGGACCAGGGAAGAGGTGGAGGTAGAAAGGATAGAGAAGGTGGCTGAGGCTCAGGTGGTGGAGGCTGAGGAGGATATCAAGATGGTTGAGGAGAGGGTTGAGGAGAAGAACTGATTTTGTATCTTTAATCACAGGTAGTTAGTTTGCTGGAACCAAATCATTATTTGTGAAGGAACTCCATTTAGCTAGAAATGGGGGGGGGTTCTGCAGCTTATGTACACAGACTGGAGATACATCATGGGTTGTTTGCAAGTTTAGTTTGTTTGCTTACATGGCCTATATGAACAGGCCTATATAAAGGACTTATCTCTAAACCTCCCTAAGAAAAACAACCCAAGAGACAAGAGAGAATGACAAGAGATGGTGACGGAATTTGGAATGGAGGAAGACTACCCAAAATTGCTGGAAAGATCATAGGAAGACAACAGGAAAGTTGTACTTAGAGGAATTCAGCATAGATAGTTGGACAACTGGGATCAGTTGGACTTTCTTTGGCTTAGATTGATTTTTCTTTTCGGGGTTTCATTGCGGTTTTCGGACTTGTCATTAGGAGATTGTTTTCTATAGAATTGATTGAGGCTTGGGTGTTTTCTTTTACATTGAGCGAACCTGTTTACCATGTGCATTTTTGTTTGGTTGTTGTTAGTGATCGAGAAGCCAGACCTGACTCGTGATTCTTGTTTTCATTTGGTGCTCTGAACCTGACCCGTCGAGAATTTGTTTTTTCAGTATCTTCCTCATAATTGTATTTTCCTAAAAGGAATTCAAAATTGGCACAAGATTTGACCAGATTTGTTTTTTTCGTTAGGTCCTAAGTGAACAAATTGTTGGTTTATCATGAGCGGAACCATATACCTTTTTCTTTCCCGCAACAGCCAACCCACGATCCTTCATTGGCAACAGTTTGTATGTTTAAAATATGCGAAATTCGGGAATGAAGGGATAAAGAGGGAATATCCCATGCTCGCCCAAGCATGGGCAGGGGAGATTTTGATGTGAGACAAACATTGGTGGATTGAGTACACCATCATGGCCACATCATGGTGGACGCATCACCAGGTCAAGGGTTGCTTTTAGATAGGGGGGCATGTGAGTTTTGGAAACAGCACAATGTCCCCCATGCACAAGAACGTTTCCTTTTTTCATGGGATTGATGGAGCATCATCTCCCGTCCTCGGTCCCAGCACTACATGAACCACAACCCTCTTCATCCCTCCATCCAGCTGTCCAGCCAGAGATTCATGTCTGTGCCCTCAGGTAACCTATCAACTGTAATCAGCTATCGTACTACAAACCCTGTAGAGTAAGATCATGCTTGCTGACAACCAACTCGAAGGATTGAAGGATTGAAGGAGTAGATTTAACACGGCACTGCGCTCTCATTAGCCTTTGTCGTGTGTCTTCTCTTTCCCTCCCAAGTAATAAACCCTCCTAAGCATAGCTCCCACCTGGAGGATCCGATAATTTTGAAATTGGTCGTAAATCATCTAGCTGCCTCTCTAACCCTTTCCGCCTTCACCGGCTGTCATCCACCTCAATCAAAGCAAGAACCCTCACCATTCTTTTAATCCTCGGACCAGGTTCGGCAACATCCAACACTCACTGGCCATTACTTTATAAAGTCCACCATAAGACCAAGCCGCAAAGGCAGCAGGAATAAGTAAATGACCGGAAATGGTAAACCTCTCCCGCTGAGTCACCCATCAAGGGGGTTCGCGTCAGCCTTCGGCGAGGATGATATCAGCCAAACAGCGACCATGAGACCCCTCGTAAGCGCCATATCCAGGGGGGTTTGTCCATTATCGTCACATATATTTATCTCAACCATGGCATGCGCGAGTAGAATCTTGACAATGTCGTACTCTCCGGAACGAATGGCAAGATGCAGCACCGTCTCCCCGGTAGTGTTTTGTGCATTAACACCCAAGCGCTCATCCTCCAGTAGACATTCCACAGCAAGGCAATTACCCTCACCAGCAGCTATATGCAGTGCAGTGTAGCCGCCGTGGTCCTCCTTATTCGGATCCATGTAGTCTAACAGAAAGCGCAGTATAGGAACACATTCCCCTTCTGCCGCCAGATGGAGACAGTTCCTTCCTGTGTGATGAGAGAGATGCTGCAGATTAATGTTCGCTGACTTGGCAAGTATCCGCACAACCTCTTCCTTCCCTGCCCGCATGGCAAGGAAGAGTGGCGTCATGTATTTGTTGTCCTCCCAGTTAACATCCATATCGTCCCTCACTGCCAATACCCTCACGAAATCTACGCCGCCGTGTTTTGCTGGAATATCTAAGGGCGTGCGACCCTTTCTGCTTTTAGTATCAAGGTCCAGGCTGAAGTGTAGCAGTGTCGCGAGCACGTGCACACTCTGAGATCTCACCGCCCCGTGCAAGAGGGTTTCTGCGGCTGTGAAGTCTAGGATACCACGATCTATCACATACTTTACCCCTATCTGGTCTTCCTGTGAGGTTAGTTGGTATATCAGACGACGCCTGTGAGCAAGTGAACGTGAGCGGATAAGCGCTGTGAGTAAAGTACTCTTGAGGAGGTCGGATAATCGACAGTTTGGCAGGAGGAGCGCACATATATCGTGTAGTGGGAGGTTGTCTGTTATCTCCAGGATGAGGTCAGTGGGCAGAGAGAGGAGCTCTCGCATTGTAGGCTGTTTTAATTCCAATACTTCAACTTTTGGCAAGGTTCAGAAAATATGAGTGAGGGGGTATGATGTGATTGGAGTGATAATTATCGAGATCAATACTTGGGCAGAGAGTATCATGGGTTATATTTATGTACTCAAACTAATAGGTTCTTTGATACTCAATAATTGTAGGCTTGAAGGGTGGCTTTATAGTTGAGGTTTGATACAGTTCACATATTAGAAACCTGAAAGATCTTGCTAGTCTTGTATTTTATCCAATCTTTGAAGAAAGCTGTCCTATCTAAATGAAATACACAGTAAACTACCAATTCACATCTCTCAAAATGCTTGTCCAAATAGCCAATCCTACAGCATATATCTTTCCTCTATATTAGATGGGAATCATGCAGTAATAAGAGAATAATTTCAGATGCCAGAAGAGAAAAATGATGTAGATATCACTCGTGACTTGGTTCTGAGCCTCATTATAGTATACTATTTGCTAGTAGTAAAGCAAGTATTATGATTATAGTTTAATAACTTCAAAATGAATCAAGAGTTAACTTACAATACTTCATCTTCCAGTTGAAGATACTGCTAGTTGTCAACTTAATACCATCTTTCTATTATTTCAGACCTAGAATTGCTTGCTTGACTATGTCACTATATACTGTAACTTACTCTCAAACAGGTACCAGATACCAATCATACTCCAATGAGTAATCCAACTGATAGCAGTACATACTGATGGAGGTGTGCAAACGATCTCACGGAAGCGGTGCAAAAGGATAACTTGCTTGTGAACGGATGGAGTTGTAATCGTATTTGTTGTATGTAGTTGCGACTCATCGCTGTCTATGGTTGGTAGCTAATGGCTACTTATAGAGTGGATAACTACTACATGTATAACCCTATACATCAGTCACATCTATCATGCCCTCATGCTTCGCATGTCGACACTTCTGTGTTCCCTTATCCAAGCCCTAGCTGCGATCTGTATTCTACTATTCCCCTAGTGGGATTATTATACCATCACATACTATGTCAAGAAATCTCCAGCATCCAATATTTATGTAGAGAATAATAGTTTTGATACACTAAGTAGTTTTTAGTATATTTAGAGACAAGAATATAGTATAAATAGTGATTCATTCTAAGGAGGAGAGGGAGTGTAGTGATCAATGTAGTAGGGTTATTTGTATCTTGAGCATGGGGAGAAGCCCTGTCACCCGATAAGTAGTTTCCTCGATCTTTCTATTAAAGTTCAAAATATTAGTCTCAGATGCCTCCTACCCTCTCATGGCAAAAAAGGTAAAAACAAGTATCCTAGTTATGTAATTTATCAGTTGTAATCTGTTTGCAAAATAAATGAAGCTGAAGGTTGTGGTTTCTTGTTGCCCAGTTCTTACCTTTAGATGTACTGGCCACCAGTACTCTGTATACAATCTTTCTTTTATATTATAATTTGATATAATATTGGTTTTATTTATTTTTCATTTTGAAGATGCATTATGTGATAGCATCCTTTTCTATAATTTCATTTGATAATGATATTGGTTTCAAAATAATATATGTTCTATCTCACTGACTAAGAAATTCACTTGATAAAGAGCATAGACTCTTGATCAAGGTCATATACTCTTTGCAAATTAGGTCACTTTGGTGGTGAGATATGCTCCCAACAAAGTTATGTTTTGCTTGTTCCACTTATAAAGCCAATTTCTTCTCTTTACAAATATAAGCAAGATATCTATTTTTAATCATAAATCTATTATCCTGGTTGATAACGTACACCAGGCAGATCTGAGACATTAAGGGGTAGTGAAGTAGTGTCTGTATGGTGGGATCTTGGCAATCATGATACCAAGTATCTTGGATCTGAGGCCAATTAAATCAGTAATATGAATCGATAGAGGATAGAAAAGTGAAGATCTACCTGCCATAGATAGAATTGGTAAAATTGTTAAATTGAAATGAAAGAGGAAAACGAAGAGGAAAAAAGAAATGGAAAAATAGTCAACTATTATGAGTATGGAGGTGCATTTGATGAAGCCATTCAGATATAGCTTCAATCAGCCTAGAAGGTTGAGTTGTATCTGGATGGCCTGTCAGGTCATCTAAGGGACAGTTATTGCCAGAATTGGTTACAAGACTCTCATCATGTGAACTGGATGAGATCCATGCAGACTCAGCAAAAGCCTGACCATTTTGTCATATGTGTTGACACTGAAGTGAATGTGGTATTAATATCGACTTTGCAAGATCAAAATGGACTTGGGAAGTAAATAGTGTAATATAAATAGTGGAAAGCATACTGGGAGTGGTATTAGCCTTCTTCAGCCTCTGAGGTGTTGTGGTCTTTGGGGTAGTAGTTGGCATCTATGGTAATTTCTGCTTTTTCATATTGGTGTCACACATTACCTGCATAGCCTCAGTACCTGTAATCACATGTGACCTGCTAAGTATCCATTTATCTTTCTTGATATCCTTGGCAATCTTAATCTCTGCCCTTTGCCTCTGCATCTCAGTTGTAGCAATAGCGGTAGTGGTAAGTCCATATTCAGCCATATAATAGAAGCAGAGAATAGGATTGTAGATTTTACCTACCATAGCTATTTTAACAAAGTTTGAGGCAAAATTGGTCTGCTGGTAGAGCTGATATTTTGTATATAGTATTTGATCAAGCAGGAAACTGTGCTTGGATGGAGTGGAAGGAAGAGAGTGTATAGGTCGTTATTACAAACCTGGCATGGTTTGTAATGGTTTCACATAACATATGATTGTATGTCATAAGTATTTTATTTGTTCAAGGTTTCGCACATGACTTGGTTGAGTCATATGATGTTATATTTTCACACTATGACTCACGTACGAGTCATGGGGTTTCATATGACTCACAGCTGTGAGTCATAGTTATTTATGTTTGCATTTGATTGGAATGTTGAGCGTTGACTCATATGTATGGATATGAGTCATCAGGATTAAGAGGCATGACTTTGTTTATACGAGTTATGAGGTTTCGCACATGATCCCTTTCAGGTCATGGGACTTTTGTGCATGACCAAGTATGGTCATGAGGTTATATGTTATGCGAGTGTATGAGTCACAGTTGTGACTCATTGAATTTGTAAGCGGGTTGCTAGAAGAACTATATAAGGAGGTCAATAGGACCTGATAGTTAGTTCTTCACGCAACCGCCTAAGTTATTTCCTATCTATTACATTATGAATAAAACATCTTTACACTCGTTATATACAAGACCAAATGACAAGAAGAAGGACCAAGACTAGTACGAGTTAAGTGCTATAAGGACTTAGTATCAACAAAGGTTGATATCTAAGACGTAGAGTAAGATAACAAATACTAGAGTTCTCGAAGAAAGGAGAATACAATAGAAGATATGTAAGACTATCTCTAAGAGAGCTAACTAAAGACTCATTGCCTGTTGCAAGGTACAAGATAGGAGAGATCTTCTAGCCAATCGTAACAGTCGTAGTTGTTGGGGGAGAATCATATGGGGTTGAAATGATACAATGGCAGTTTTGTGGAAAGCACTTTTAATATTCACAATATTATATCCCTGTGATTGTGATTGCTTGTAGAGAGGCAGGAAGTTTCGATAGTTGATATCAATATTAGTAGTAATATGGTAGTTTTCTATCTGTTATGGAGTAGCCCAACTGTAGATAGTATGGGTCGGTCTAAGCTATATGCTTCTTGAAGTAAGGTGAGATAAAGTAAAGATGAAGATCATCAAGGTAGGCTCAGCAAGTTATGTGCATAATGAATTTTTCAAGAGTAAATAATCAATATATTAATCAGATCTCTTCTCTGTTACTTGATGTTTCTAATAGCTGGGAGTACCTTGATATTTATATTCTATATCTGGATTATCATGGTCGACAACCAACTCCCATACTATCTAAGTACCTTCACCAAAAGCCTCTTATTTTTCCCGAGTGCAAACAGTCCTGACCCTGAGAATATTTAGGCCGCTTAGCTTTGATCTCTTCAAACTCCTATTATTTCTGGGGGTGTAAACACTCAGCCAGTAGGTAGTCTTCGATCTCTCAACCATATGAACTTATATTGAGTATGCCACCCTAATAGTAACTATACCAATTGTTCTGCCTCAAAACATAAATTGATCAGCTTTAATGAATGAGCATGGCTATTGCAATTCATATTTATGCATTGTGAAGTCCATCGGACATGAAAGACTTTTGGACCTGGATCAAGCCAATAGCTCGTTGGGCGAAAATCTCTCATACAGATTCTTGAGCAGACCCTCTTGGGGTGCTACTTCTTTGAAAGCAAGAGGCTTGGCTCTATGGCTACCCTTTGGTGCCACAGGCTTGCGACATTCAGGTCACCAATGGTTTCTTCCTAAACTGTCCCATTACCTATCAGCCATAATATTTAGCTGCTAATGTACAGGATAATAGCTTGCTCAAAGCTGCACCAAATCCCTTCGAGTCACTTCTCATGAGTTGCCAAAGGTGACCTCTCATATATCCTATGGACAGCATCTGGTCGAACAGATGGCAACAATGTATACAGTGTTATGCTGAAGGTGTCGTTTATCGTTGCTAAAGTGTTGGGACGCAACTGGGCCGTAATACCATGATGATGCCCAGTCCCTACATGGGGGCTGCAGGGGTACGGTAGAAACAATCCTGAGTGAAGGCTGGGTAATTTTGGCCCTTTTTCCCATATGCCTAACACTGTCACTTTCACATAATACTTCTGCAGTGGTCCAAATAAGTCCATATCAAGAGGTTGAAGAATATATGTTGAATGTGCTGGTAGACAGAAACAGATAATATTTTATGAATCACAAAATTCACTGAATGTGAGATTCACATGGGATGAGTCGCCATGGAGAATCAACAATTACTTATCCTCTTGACCTCCAAACTGGAGGACATTCTTCCAACTACATAGATTGTAGATTTCCATCAACTAATAGTATCCCAATTCCTCATCTGTCTAACATTTAAGTGATTTCCCAAACCACACATCATGATCCTCCTCTTTCACATTTCTAAGCTGCCTATATATGTGAACTTTTCCCTTTACCATCCAGGATGTGGGAAAGACAAAACCATTTGCTGAAACAGCTTCCACCAAGGTTACTATATCCTGCTTTCCATCCTACTTCACATGTAGATTTTTCTTCCTACACTGTGTGATGATATTTGTTTTAGAAGAATAGCTGAGAATTATACTTTTGTTATCAATATTGCTAAAGTGATAATCTTTGATATTATCCTCAGCTATGACTTTCTCAAGCTTATTGCAGTGGTCTTTAATGAAACTATAGTTAATGGCATAAATATAGTATTTATCAATTCGTATGGCAAATTTGGCTACTAGCTTGAGTGTTTGTCCAACAATTAGGTTATACAATTCTTTCCAATCTGATCATGGATAATATTTTTCCTTCCTTCTTCCTCATACTGGACTCGCAAGGCCTTTCTCTCCTCCAGCATAACCTTTTCCACCATTTGTCATACCTGATCCAAGCATGGTAGAAAACCATGCAATTTCAAATTGAGAATCTACTGTACAATTGGCTTTTCTACTGAAGGGGAGAGTATTTGATTCTTTTGGTGAGCTTTCTGATGACTCTGATGGCCATCGAGGTGATGGCTAAAGGTAGACTTCAGTAGGTCAAAGCTGGTAGCCACCTCATTTAAGGATAGACATTGACCACTTTCTAATTCCTAAATACCAGCCATGATTCACTCCTCGTACTCTAAGATAATGCTATTAACCTGTTGTTTAACCTTCAGCATTGTTCTGAATTGTTTGGTTTACCTTGTGATGAAAGTAGGGTATGATAGTACTTTGTCACTTGTGCTACCCCTTATCTTATCAAGATCTGTACCTTGTCTCACTAATCTCTGATTTCTCAAATCTACTTGCTGAATCTTATTTTATTGACAGTTGAAGGGAATCTACATATAATAGAAATTATATTGTTTATCACAGGATTGTAATGGATTCCTATTCATTACTGAAGTAATGTGCCTTTTGCTTGATATAATCCAACAAGTATGTGATAACAAGTAATTTATATCAGAATAGTAATAATAGGATTAAGCCTTTTCAATATATATCAGCTTGTACTCTGTCACAATTCTCCATTAATTGGTGGTTATATATCATAGCTAGCCATGAAAAACTCTAAATCTCACAACTGGTATACAAGTAGACAATAAATTAAGGTTTCAAAAGCTTTAAAGATCCAGGATGAATCAAGCTGATACCTTGGTTACTATCCAAATATAATAAGATAATTCTTGCTGCCTTGTTACCTCTTGGAAACACTTGATCTAGAGTTCATACTTTGCCAGGGAGATGGCAGACACATGTACTTGCTCTGTATCATATCTCCCTCATAAAGTGACTATAATACTTGATATAATCTTTGTAATGGTCAACAACAAACTTGTAGATTCTTCGGAACGACCTGACCATGTCCTCCTTCTCCTTGAATGTATGAACCCTTGACTCATATGATACCTATAATAATACTAACATGCCCAAGGACGACCCGCTCATTAGCTGTGAAAGATTGTCCCCGCACTCTTTTTTCTCTTTCTTTCTATTTCTTCTATCTTATGTTGGCTTGACTGCGCTTCTACTGTACAGTGTCAAAGATGGGGTTTGTATGCGCTGGGGGGTTTCTGTCTACCCCCCACAAACCCCCCAACATCCCCATCCTCCCTCAACACCGCCTCAACCTAATCCTCGCCAATCAAGAACCTCACTCTCCCGGCTCCACCACCCTTCTTCCCAACACCCACAACCCCAGCATCTACAAGGGCCTTGACTGCAGCTTCAATCCCTGCAACCCTCGCGCCACCACCAAGTTCCTCCCCGGCGACACTCTGCGCGCCCACCATCCACTCCGCTTCGTCCAGCACATCACCTAGCACACCCTCGCCTTCATCCCCCTGGGACGACAATGCACCGTCTTCACAACCGTACGCTTGATAGTTTACGTCTGCGGCTGCCTCACCCTGCGCTGGGTGTTCATGATCTTTGCACGCAACGCACACATGCAGCAATTAAAAGTGCTAGAAGAGGAGAGTAAGTTGGGAGAGGGAGGGGAAGAAGTGACGGTGGATAAGAATAAGCCGATACCGCTCGATTACAACAGTGAGGGTGAGGGTGAGGGGTGCGTGACGTGTGGGGGAGTAAAGCGCTGAACAGGCAGCGCGGAGGGGGGGGTAGAGGGTGGAGGAAGAGGCTGAGGGGAAGAATTTGGGGGAACAAGAGAGGGGGGAGGTTGAAAGGAATCTGGGTTAGCGGGGGGGATTGGTTTACTGATGGCGCGTTTGAAATACTCTGCGGTAGGATAATAATATATTAGGAATAGCTCTGAGGTTTCTCGGAGTGAAAGTGGCTTCGTGAAATGCGCTTGACCTTTGGCTACAGTAATTGGGACGTTTTCGTAAATCGTTAGCAACGGGGGTGGGATTTGTAGTGTGCATGTGTTATCGGACCCAAATAAGGTGAGGCACAAAGGAGCTCAGCGAGCGATGCGCCGTACATTATGGGAGGTTGAAAGTTCTCGCTACGGTGAACAGTGATACCAGGCGGCCAGTCCGTCCGGCTTTGGGTACGGCCGGACTGTGAGAAAGGGGCCTTTGAAAACCAAAGTCGGGCCTGGGCTGGGTCGCCTGCAGGCTTTGTATCTAACTGATGCATTGTGATTCCATATCCACTGGATATCCATGGAGGACCTGGGTATTGAAAAACGAAAAGGAAAGGTCAGGTTTGTGATCCGTTTCAGAGCACCAATGAAAAACGAAAAGGAGGGAAAATAGTCACTTCCGGGGTAGTCACGAGAAACGGAGAAGGTTCACTTCTCCAACAGAACGAACGTAGAAAGAAGGAACAGTCAGTAGAAAGGGAGAATAAACACTACTAGGTGTGGGCAAACACCGCACGCACAGCTAGGAGTCCAAATATTCCTCCGAAGGGGAAAATTAATTCCGTCACTGGAATCATGATCGTAAAGAAAACAAAAGGAAATTCGTAAAAGAGAAAAATAAATTTATATTCACCGGTTCCGAGGTTCACTTCCGTCTTCACTGTCTTGCTCTCAAACTTCAGGAGACTAGTCTAAGTGACTTCGTTCCTTGTAAAGGAATCCACCCCATGGTAACGCACAAACAAAACCACGTGCCCTAACAACCAGCACTCCAAACCCTAACCCTCACGATAACTAGCTAAGTTAGGTCTGGTAAAATAAAATACAACCTCTTACTAAAACACCGTAGACAATTTTCCTTCCCACAGTATCTGTGGGTTATGCAGTCGAGTTTTTTTTAAAATAAGTGCGAAGTGAAAGGCTTTACCTGGCTTCGGTCTGGGTTGCCTAACCCCTAGACCCGGTGGTTGCCTAGGCGCCGCCAGGCTTTGGCAGCAAGAAACAATTGAAGCCGGACTGACCCAGGCTCTTCAGAATCATGGCCAGAGACTGGCCGCTTGGGATCATTGACAGTGAAGGTACACAGAAGAAGGTACAGGTGTGTTTTTTTCTGAAAATACAGGACCTGGTGTACCTTTCTTCAAGGAGGTACACGGTACACTTATAGGTGCAGTATAGCAGTTTCGTTTCCCCCCATGGCTATCTGTCTGCTCTCTAATTATGTATCGTACTGTGAGGGTCAAAATCTGGCTGCGTATTTTTAGCGCTTTGATAGCTATTTTTACATGATCCAAGTGACTGTTGGTGATTGTGTTTTGTTGAGCTAGAAGGTTGGGAGATTGCGTATCTTTTTGTACATAAACTTTGGATGTGTGGGTAACTAGTTAGCAAATTGTACGATGAAAGAGCTATGTGTGGTGATGGAAAAGCGGAAGAAAATGGGACAAAAGGAAGCTTCGGAAGAAAGAATTGTCGGAAGACAATGGGATGGTTGGTTTTGGAGGATTTCAACATAAATAGTTGGGAAATCAGGATAGAAGAGATTGGTTTTCCTTTGGGTTCCCCCCTTTGGTACTTGTTGTAGATTTTCTACATGAGATTAGTCAAATTGATTACGATGTGGTTTTTTTTTTTTTTTTCATTGAGAGAGCATCTACTGTGTGTGTGTTGTTTGTTTGTTGTTCCTACGATTTTTGATAGGCTTGACTTTTCTTTCCTTTCTTTCTTTTCCTGTTTTTTCATTTGGTGCTCTGAACCTGACCCATTGAGAATTTGGTTTTTTTCAGTACAACAATTTTTGGAAAGGGTCGATCTAAGAGTGCCAAGGTTCCTGCCAAGATTGTGTAACAGCAAGTAGTTCCAAATCTTACAGCATACCTATGGCATACCAACCAGCTCAATATAACATCCTAGCTCAACCCAATATTTCTCTGATCCACCAAACTCAAAGCCATTTGATCTACTACAGTTGACTGCCAAATGTCTGAAAATTATGCAGATGTTGAGGCAAGAATCTAAGTTGCCTGTGAAAAACCTTTTGCACCTAAAAACTAAATTCTGGTGTATTGGTACAAAAATCCCAAATTTTTATGCACCTACTCAAAATGGACATTATCCCTCTAAACTAACAATACTACTTCATAGGATACCACATGGGCTGTTCCTCATGGTTTTGGGCTACCTGGTGTACTCTCCTCCTATCCTATACTATTTCTAGCCCTACTAGACCCTCTTACTAACTGCTAGCCTACCATTCCCTACTATTCTTAGGGGGTGATTGGCTCACCACAATTTCAAATTTTGGTCATCTCAAATTGTAATTTGAAATTAATGCAGGGTAAAATTTCAAATTGCGAATTTCAAATTCCTACGACCCAAGCAGGTACAGAATTGTGAGAATTAGAATTTGAGAAAGTGAGGCTCAACTAAATTTAATTATGGAGAGGAATTAGTGCCAAGAAGGAAAAAATATTGTTAAACAATTCAGCAATAATGACACTGTACTGTACCCCATCTATAAAGGTAATCCCTAGCCCATACAAGCTATAACAATTGACGAAAAACCTTTACAAACAAAAGCAACAACTACAAACTCAACAAAAAGTGCCTATAAAATCTCCAAAAGTGCTCCTTAATCTGGCCAGGAAACCATGAATGATGAAATAAATGAGATCAATGAAATAGCGGAGATACTTGAGCTTGGTACAATGACACTACAAGCAATTGCTGCACTATCATCAATTCAAAGAGAAATCTATGAGCAGGCACCTACCCGACAACTACAACCAAAGCACACATCTCAGATGAGTGGCCAGCAGTATACTGCTGAGCTGTTAGCCTCTACTCATGAGAGACGTATTCTGGAATGCCTTCACATGCCAATGAAAACTTTTCGATCATTGGCAAGTTTATTAAGAGAAAAGTGTCTTCTTAAAGACTCTCGTTATACAACTATTGAGCACCAGCTCCACATTTTTATATTTATTGTCACATCGGGTTCCTGCCAACGGGTGGCACAGGAGCGATTCCAATATTCTCCTGAAACTATTAGTTGACTATTTAAAGATGTTTTGGATGCAATAAATCACCTAGCACCAGAGTTTATCCAGATTCCAACAGCAAACAATACAGACCTTGATATTATACCACCAGAAATTATAACCAATTCAAAATTCTTCCCTTTTTTTCAGAATTGTCTTGGAGCAATTGATGGGTCTCTGATTCCCTTGAATGTATCTGCAGTAGATGCACCAGCTAATAGAACAAGGAAGGGCTTCACTGCCTAAAATGAATTTGTTGCCTGCAGTTTTGACTGCAAGATTCTATTTGTTTTATCAGGATGGGAGGGATCAGCTCATGACTCTCAAGTCCTAGCTGATGCCTGTGATAAAGGCTTTTAAATTCCAAGTAGAAAGTTTTACTTAGCAGATGCTGGATATGGTATATCACCTGAATACCTTACACCCTACTGAGGTGTTCGCTATTATTTGAAAGAGCAGATAATTGGGAATCACACGTAAGTCTCCTTTATAATGATCCTTCTAAATTTATAGTCTTAATACTAACTCTGTATTAATTTCAAAAAGACCACAAAACGCAAAAGAATTATTTAATCTCACCATGCTTCTGCAAGGAACTGCATTGAGAGGACTCTTGGTATTCTTAAAACAAGATTTAAGATATTAAAGCAAGCATCCAATTATAGTGCAATTACCATAGCGGCAATTTTTAATGGAGTGTGTTGCCTGCACAATATAATTGCCCTTGATGCTATCCCAGCCTCCAAGCATGGACCCATTCTTACCAAAGCCAAGCAAGTACATCAAGAGTTAGCTGCACAAGTTATGCAACCAGTCCTAAATTCTATGCAGCGAAAAAAACTAGGAGAACAGCTGAGAGATAAAATTACTGGAGATATGTGGGAGAGTTATCAGAAAATTATGGAGGAGAGGAGATTTGAGCAAGAATAATTACAAAAGAAATATAAACTTGACTAGTACTATGTATACTTTTAATATAAAAAAATTATACCTGACTTATTCTAGAAGTATGTGAGTTGATAGTATCCTTTATCCACTCAACCTTGAAATCCTTAGAAAGAACTATGAATGTAACACACTCAATTGGACTCTCCTTAAATACAGATATTATTACCTTTGCCTCTGTCATTGTAAGTTCTCCTAAAGTATACATTGAATTAACTACTTCTAAACACTCAGCATAGGGTCTAAATTCTACAGGAACATTTGTTAACTTAGAGGATTTATATCTTTCTTGATTTATATTACTATCCTCTTTTGATGATCTACTATCATCCTCGTGGATACTCTGAGCCCGCTTATCATGTCCTCTTACTAATATATTATTAATTAACCCCATCATACCCTCTTTGACCTCACCAGCCATTCCCGTAATTTTTTCTAACTCCTGATTTGCTAATTGAGAGGAAGTTAATGATTTTTTTGATCTCCTTGAAGTAGTGGTTATAGTAGAGCTGATCTAAACAAACTGAGTCAAGTACCTAGTTATTGTCTTCTATCTCACAAGTTGCATCAGATCCTGACCACTGACTAGCATACTCTGTTCTGTCCTCATTGGTATCCCAATAGTCTCCACTATCTCCATCACATTCACTATTTCCATTAGTACTATTACTCCCACCACCAACACCAGTACTAATACCACCAATACCAATACTACTAATTCTAATATTACCTCTACTACCACCATCATCACCAACTCCATCAACTCTACTAATTCTATCAACTCTACTACCTCTATCACCTCTACCTCTATCACCTATACCCCCTCTACCTATCCCATCCCTTCTATCAACTCCATGATCCGAGTCCCCAATATCTCCACTATATCCATCATATCTATCATTTTTACTTTCAAAACTATTCACCCTTCTACTATTCCTCCTATCTCCTCCCCCACTGGGTTGTCCAATATCTGCATATCTTTCCTTATAGTAAGATATTTCCCCTTCAAACCTGTCAGGATTAGGTTGCAATCTCAAATTACTGGACATATTCTGACTATCCTGAGTAGTTTGATAGCTAAGCTGACTGCCTCTTCTAGGCAATTGTGAAGATGCTGGAGTTACTGCATTCACTCCTGTAGCAGTCATATTGCAAAAGATTTCATCCAGTTCTTCATAGTTGTCTAGTGCTTTCTGCCTAAACATCATTGCACCTGGGTAGTTCTACATATTTTTGATGGTTAGTTCTTGTAAGGCAGAAGCCATTGTCTTTTTTCTTACTTTGTTGGGTGCTCATACCTTTATATAATCATTCCATACACTATCAGTAGCAGTTACAACTTTACTTGAATTATTCCAACCAAAACCAGAAGAGTTCAGTAGGTGGTTATACATTTTCCAATTTCTTTTATACTAATATCTGCATTAGTACACATACTCCATAGCATTAAATATTTATTTCAGGGAATGATTCTTACAGTAGCTGATCGAGATTTAATCTGCCCAATTGCCAGGCTCCCATCTTTACTTTCTCTATTGAACTCAGAAAGTATCTTCATCCAAACATCTTTCTTGAACCCATTATCCAGTTTTTTACCCTTGCGGTATTGGCGAAGCATAGATGTGATTAGGATTTTGTCAGCCATTGTTGTCCATAAGGCTTTTGCTGGTCGTGTAGATATATTGGAAGTCATTGTAATTTGTGTAAAGTTTGTGAATGTAGATTGTTGAATTTTGACAAGTTTCTTGTAGGTGTAAAGATAAGGAAGTATTTTTATTTACTCAAAAGGAGGGTATTTCTTTATTATTATTACATAATCTGACTTTATACTAACAAAAAAACATGCCAAGAAATACTGGCATTTCAAATTGTGATTTGAAATTCTGCATGTATAGAATTTCAAATTTTCAGTGTGCCATACACCTCAGAATTTGAGATTACAATTTGACCCCAAATTGCAATTTGAGATGGCCAAAATTTGAAATTGTGGTGAGCCAATCACCCCCTTAGCATTTTCTTCTGTCTACAATTTCCACAACCGTACTCTACTAACTTGTCATCCCTCCTCCCACCCCCCCTTGTGTTCCTATTGTCTGCTGTCATCCCCCACTATCTACTATTATCTTATACCAACCACATCATCCCTTCCCTACCTCACTTGCCACTGCTGCCAATCTACCATCATCTACTACCACCGCTATCATGCAACTCCCACCTCTCCTTCTATTCCTATGGCCTACCATTATCCTAAATTGTCTACCATCATCTATGGCAACCCCTATTCATATCCCTCCTCCTCTCTCAACACAACTTTTGCATATACCTGGGACTGCTGACTGCTGATAAACTACTGCAAGATCTTTGTATCATAGTATCACTGCCCTAAGAGCTGTTCAATTGAGTTTGTGATTTCTTGGCAAGATGCCTCAGACAAGCATTACTACTTCAGACAGACTGTCTTAGATACTTAAATATCAGCTTCTAGGTTTTCTTTCTTTCTACTACTTACATTTTAGTTAATTGGCGAAGCTGACATTGCACCTGCTCAAGTTTCTTGGTAGTGTCTTTTTCCACCTGCTGCTTAATCATAAAACAAGCTTAACTAGCATAGAAGACCCCTCCTTTCTGTACTGATGCGCGAGTCTTCCTCTGCCAGTTTGTATAGGCAGGCTGAGCTGCTTTGGTTTACTTCAGGTCATCATTTAGTTGATTAGCAAGATTAGCTTAGACAAAGTTACCTTTTAGATATAGATTTAACAAGTGGCGAAAGGTTGGAGAATTTGAAGTCAGATCACCAACATCTTGAAGTAGAAAGTCAGTGTAACTTTTCAAAGAATGAATGGTACCAGGAGTTGATAGTTATTGTTCTTGTTGACTAGTTGGTAGTATTATTGGTTGAGTATTGAGCTTAAGTGGTGGAAAGGCAGTATTTGTAGAGTAGGAGGGGGGCAATGGCACATGCTCCCATAGTTTAGATAAAACCATATCTGGATTATATAGTAGCAAGTCGGTTTTCTTAAATGAGGAGATAATTGTTGATGGCTTGAAGGCTTGAAGGCTTGAAGGCTTGCTGATGAATTAAACTAATAGCAGATAGGAATTCAATTTTATTGAAATCTGAGTAACCTGTATACATTGCTTGCTCAATTGCTTCTGCATTAGAGTGTTACAGTGATTGAAAAACTACAACATTGAATAGTTGTAATAGGTCAATGGAGTGAGGTGGAAGGCAAAAAGGGATGATATTCTTCTTATTGAACTAGTCAATAAACTCTTTAGTGCAATGCATTCTATTCCCATCTAATAATAGCAGATGATTTGTTCCAATCTGCCATATGGAGGAAAACTGGTGAAAGTGATATCACCAATTGAGAGAGAAATTATCATTTGAGTATCCAGTGTCAGAGATAGCTAACAAAATAAGGTCCTCAAGACAAATCTTCAGATACCAGTCTTCTGGGTGGATCGCTGCAGGCAAGATCAACATTGGCAGTGGTATGCATCCATCTCCACTGATAATCTCAATGCTTGTTACCTGCTCACAGTTACTTTCAGTAGCAAGATAGGACTGGCAATCAGGATCAAGAACGACAATCTATTGATTGAATAGACTACTTTTAGAGGTAGACTAATAATTCTTCTGCATCTGAAAGCAGTCTATTCATCAGTGGGTGTTGAGATCTCAACTGGGGTCCATTAATCTGTGGATATAATCTTGCTCTAGGAACATGAAACTCACACACTAATGAAGCAATATTGGGTTTTTCAAGTTGAGAAAACCTTTCACAGTTACCTTGGATTCTTGACTCAACATCTGCATAATTTTCAGACATTTGGCAGTCAATTGTAGTAGATGAAATGGCTTTGAGTTTGGTGGATAAGGGAAATGTTACGTTGAGCTGGAATGTTGTGTTGAGCTGGCTGGCACGCCATAGGCACGCTGCGAGATTTGGGACTGCTTGCTGTTACACAATCTTGGCAGGAACCTTGGCACCTTTAATGGTCTGATAATACTAAATATCAAGGTCTTGATTAGACACTAGCTAGTAGCAGGATGCCCAAGTTGGGCACTACCGATCAGCCACTTTACAACAACAGTTTTCATATCATCAGCTACTAGAGATGAATAGAAATTCCAAGTTTAAATGTGTATTTATTGGACTTTGTTGGGAACTGATTTCATGTACTGACATTGTTAACAGAGTAGCTTTGCTTTGCTACTCCCCTATTTTCTTTTTATTCCTCCTGCCTTATCACCTGCCTTTCCTTTTTTTTTTTCTCTTCTTTTGGAAATGTTTTCTCAACTTCACGAATAATTTAATCATGTTCACCATGTTATTGAGCATTTTGAAACCCCGTTTGCTATTATAACTGAGTTTACAGCTTGAAGAATTCTGCTAATTAAAGAGGATTTTTAAGTTTTTGTTTTTGGTCTCCGTTGTGGCCGTTTTGTTCCATAGACAGCTGTACTGTACTACTTGTATGACTTATGACCAAGTACTCCGGCGCTGTAAGTTACCTTACCCCACAATATCTCATCTGATCCCCGCACACTAAATAACTGAAGCGGATACCGATAACTCACCGGGTACAAGAATCAACGCAGGTGATCCCTGATCTCATCCATTCACAGCCTCAATGCAGCGCCAGCAGACAGACATGAATTACGTCCTGGTAATCCGCGACCGGCTCAATTCCCAAACACTAGGAACTCCGCTCTCATGGGCCGCTGAGAATGGCCACCAGCGATTGTAAAGCTACTCATGAGCCGGGAGGATGTCGGACTCGATGCGAGTGACTTTCGAGCGCCAACACCACTTTTCTTCGCCGTCTTGAATGGTCACGAAGGTGGAGTGAGGCTGCTTTTGAGCCGATACGACGTCAATTCGAACTCATTAGAGAATAGCTGGGAAACGCCGCTTTCAGTCGTGATCACCAGGGACCAGGTGGCAATGTTCAACCTGTTGCTGGGCCGGAGGGATATGATCCTCAATCATCTCAGCACTGTGGGGTCTTCGGCAATTTATTTAGCTACTGGGGGTGGGCAAGAGGAGATACTCGGGATTCTGCTGGCCCGAGAAGATGCCGATCCCAGCTTGAATATCTCACATTCCCTGTGCTTAGGGATAGCAACTTCAGATCATGGACACAGCAGATATTGGATCAGATGAAAGAGCTTCATTTTTGGTGGATTGTTTCTGAATAGGAAGTTCCACTAAAGAAAGGCAGAACTGACCCAGCTGACATTCTGGCTTATGATAAGTGGTTGCACAAATGTTTCCATATTATAGTGAAGATCTAGAATATGATTGAGTCACATATATGTGCTCAGTATACCTGCGAGGAGTATGATGAAGATCCTAAGGTACTTTGGAATAGGTTAGTGGAAGGATATAAGAAAGTTTTGGGATATGAACTGTAATACCTTTGATGATCACTATTTGATTATACTCTTGAAGTCTATAGAATGGTGGTAAAATTCTTTCACAAGATCAACTGAATCATTGAATGCCTGAAAGAAGCAGAAGAGGTTATCAAATCTTCTGAAAAGACCTTTTACGTACTCGATAGATTGCCTATATTACGATCGGCTATCGATCTCTCCTATTTATATCTCGCAACAGGTAATAATCCTGTAGTTAGCTTTCTTCCCTCGATAAACTTACTTGCTTCCTATTGTATTCTCCTTTCTTCGAGAATTCTAGTACTTTTATCCTACACTACATCTTAGATATCAACCTTTGTTGATATTAAGTCCTTATAGCACTAACTCGTACTTCGTCTTGGTCTTTCTTTCTAATTGTTCGAACTGTGCATAAAGAGTGTAAAGGTATTTTATTCGTAACGTAATAGATAGGAAATAACTTAGGTGGTTGCATGAAGAACTAACTATCAGGTCCTATTGACCTCCTTATATAGTTCTTCTAGCAACCCGCTTACAAATTCAATGAGTCACAACTGTGACTCATACACTCGCATAACATATAACCTCATGACTATACTTGGTCATGTGCAAAAGTCCCATGACCTAAAAGGGGTCATGTGCAAAACCTCATGACTTGTATAAATGAAGTCATGCCTCTTAATCCTTATGACTCATATGCATACATATGAGTCAACGCTCAACATACCAATCAAATTCAAACATAAACAACTATGACTCACAACTGTGAGTCATGTGAGACCCTATGACTCATATGTGAGTCGTAGTGCGAAAACATAACATCATATGACTTAACTGAGTCATGTGCAAAAACCTTTAACAAATGAAATACTTATGACATACAATCGTATGTCATGTGAAACCATTACAAACCATGCCAGGTTTGTAATAAAATCTTGCAGAATTTATTTATGGAGGGTGGGATCTCAGAGGAGGAGAGACTATATGTCTACAGTGATTCCACTTATGGACCAGCATTTGAGGTAATGGGTCTATTTGTAGAACAGGTTAATAAACCTTTGACTCAAGAGTAAGAGGCTGCAAATATCGTAATCTCGAGACAGAGAATTGTAGTTGAGTGGGGATTTGGATGCATTGCTAATTATTGGACTTTAAATCCATTTAAAAGTTGCTTAAGATTAAGATTATCACCAATTGCTGGGTACTATATGGTAGTTACTTTACTAATATTCTTTTATGTATTACTGGTGGAAATCAGGTCTCTAAAAAATATCATTTATTACCTCCTACAGTGGAGGAGTACTTGTACATATCAGATGAGGGTTGAAAAGAAAAAGAAAAAACAAACTATTTTTACTGCAGAATTCTTAAAATTTCAACTATATTTCCCTTTACTTTCTCCAATGTCTGCTCAGCTGTCTCCAAATGTGTTTCTAAGGACTTAAACTGCATCTTAGTCTTGTCAAGTTCAGCAGGAAGTTGCATGTCAGAAGGTTGACTAGGCAGAGTAGTAATACTTGTACCTGTAGGTACAAGAGTAGTAGCAATACGCTTGAGGATACCAGTCAGATGGCTGCTTTCTTTTGCTAAGCTAGCATCTAATTGTTCCCCCCACTCCTTGATCTTCAAGTTCCTCCTCTTACCCTTTAACATCTCAGTCATTTCTTCCTTCACTGCAGTTTTCAAGAATGAACCAGCAGAATACACTTCTCCTCTGCTCTCTGCTCACTCTCCCCATATCTACCATCCTTCAAACTCCCACACCCACTCGAATTGCCTCTTCTATCCTTCTCCTCCTCACTTGTATAATGTGCATCAAGTGCACCAATAACAGATTAATAGCTTTTCTTTCCTCACATAGTGGAAAGCAATTTTTCTTAGTGGGCTGTTGCTAAACATTCCTCCTTTTCTTTTTTCAAATTTCCTTTTCCTTTTTGGCCTATAATACTTGCATGCCCATCACAACTCTGATTAAGATTAAATTAGTATCTTAATCTATCTTAATCAGAAGTACTTGTCCCAAGCAAAAAGTATCCTAAAGCAGGGATTTGCAAAATATATAGTAAAATATCTATCTAGATAACATATTCACTATTCATATATCCAGATACTTCTTGCCTGAGACAAGTAATAAGTAAGAAGAAAAGAAGGACTATCAACTTACACTTTCCACTTGGGTTTTCCATTCAGTCAGGATTTGCTCATTCTCTCCAATGGTCTAGGCAGTTCCAGTTTCCTTAACCTCATGGTTGACCTTCAAGCCATATTCAGCCAGCATGTATGCCATTATACTACATGGATTGCAGACTGGGCGACCAAGAGCAGAGGAAAATAATCCTTGAATTTTGAGCCAAAAGCATTCTCGTCCTCCTCGAATAGAAAACTTACCACCATGTTGAATACAAAGCCATGCAAGAAGAACCTTTTCCCCATGGCTGAATCGATTGTGTACTGGCCATGTATGAATAATTTCTAATTCTTCATGGTCCTGAAATGATCCTGCAGCTGGCATAGTTGACATTTTGTTCTTGTAGGAAAACATCATCAGTCAACTGATCAGTCAACAAAACCCTTTTACAACCGCCTTATTTAAGAACTGTTCTTAAGACTTTACTAAAGTTGAGCCACAGTAGCCTTATCCAATTTTGGAATGGTTAGCATCGTTGCTCTAGCAATAAGTACTCCCGTGGCCGAGTTGAAGTTGGACACCCACAAAGCGTAGCGATCGCCGGGCCAATAAATGGGGATATCCAAAGTGCCAAGCTGAGCAAATTGATTCCATATACCGTACTAGAAAATAAGTAGGTAATAGGAAATTCATCGCCACCTGATAGCCTCCAGCTTAAAGTATACTCAGATACCTACCCCTCTACCTCTACTGACCGGTTACCCAATATGCCAGCACATGGGCAGTGGAAGGGCGGCAGTGGAGGGTGCTAAACATGTACCTGTGGAGACATGGGAAGCTCTTCCTCAGGCTGTGATTGATCGGGAGTGTCAATCATTTCATGAGAAGCTTCAAAGGGTGATGCTTTGCGCTGGAAATAATAATTTCAATGGCTAGATTCCAGGTTATATGAGTATGTGATGGTTTGCCCGGTCAATGTACGAGAATGACTTGTGTGGAGCTTTTCTTTTATATCGTATGCGATTATTAATTGTGTTGCCCTGCCTTAGTTTGTTATTCGCCCAGCGATCACTACTCTATATGAGTGTCCAACTTCAACTCGGCTGCGGGAGTACAGTTCTTATTACGACGGTCTTAGCAGAACCTGCCTATTGAAGACAAAACAAAATGGTTGCGACACCACCCGGTTTTAGGTGTACTTCTGCCTTAGTCACCATTTCCACCAATGTCAGGGCACTCCGGCTACAGAAGTCCCTCACCATACTCGTACACAATGCCCCACGAATACAACTCCACAAACTCAAGTTATAACGTATCCCTTCGTTTGTTTCAGAATTTCAGGGCTTTTTAGCGTAAGATCCATCGCCAAACAAGCATCATGGATCGGCGAGTGTGGGAGAGGATTAAGTACTCGAGTACTCTACGAGTATAACACAAGTGACAGGCTACAAAAGGGGCTCGGATTTTTGTGACTTCCGAGTCTGGTAAAGAACTTGGAGACATTTCCTTCTCCAGTATAATGCTCTAAATAGTATAAGACAACGAAAGCAAACGAAGGGATAACACCCCATCACCAACTCTACCGCCAAATTCTACTACTGCATTGTATAACGGTGACTACGCTACGAGCGTATTTATAATTAATTTTTTGCAAAAAAAAAGTAAAAGAAAGAGAAAGAAGGCATCTCCAGATCGTCTACGAGTAAATTACTTTTGCAGTAAACCACTCAGTGCCGGAGGAGCGATATTTCCCAATCCATAAAGCAACTCTGTAGATCCCCATGACGTGAAGTTTACAACTAAATGAGCGCATCGTGGAAGTTTAGTTTATTGCAAAGCAAAGCAGGGCAGAGGTGTAGATACGCTACTGTACCGTCCAGCGATAGCCCGAGCCAGCCAAAGTGTATAACCAACCCCCACCACCATCACATCCAAGATCCACAAACAAGAACAAGAAACAAGAGGATAAGGCAAAAATGGACACAGCAGCAAACCTAGCACAACATTAGTCTACATGGGCGAAGCCCCCACCTCCACAACCACCTCCACAAATCGCGCGCCGACGGAAGCACCATGAAAGCCCTCCGCTGGCACGGCAAAGAGCGCGTCAGCATCGACAAAGTCCCCCTCCCGGCAATTACCGAGCCGAAGGATGTAATTGTCCGGATTACCGGGACGACGGTGTGTGGGTCAGATTTGCACTTGTATCATGGGGAGTGAGTTTTTTCCCTTTTTTTCTGATGAGGGATGGCTGATGTGCGGTAGGATATTGCAATTGAAAGATGGCGACATATTCGGCCACGAGTTTATGGGGATCGTGGATGAGGTTGGGCCTGAGGTTACCAAGGTGAAGAAGGGTGATAGAGTCGTCGCCAGTTTTCAGATTGCGTGAGTTTTCCGAACATTGATTTGGCACGAGCTGGCTTGCTAACAATCTAGGGAAACCAGATGCGGGGAGTGCAAGATGTGCAAAGAAGGATTGACTTCCATGTGCGATACCACCAATTCCTCGACAGTCCAAGAAAAGATGTACGGCCGCAAGCTTGCCGGAATCTTCGGATACTCTCGTAAGTCTCTCTCCCCGACAATGATATAATAAATCCCATTTATAGTTCTTCATTTTTGCAATCCCATTGGCTGACGTCTCTCACCGCCACCGCCTCCAAAAAAAGACTTCACCGGCGGCTATGCTGGCGGACAAGCCGAATACGCCCGTGTTCCATTCGGCGACGCTAACCTCCTCAAGATCCCCGATCACGTGCCGGATGAGAAGGCTCTCTACCTTTCGGATATCGTGCCCACTTCCTACCACGCCGTCAAGTGTGCGGATGGCAAGGAAGGCTCGATTGTTGGTATTTGGGTATGCAATGTCTACCCCGTTTTGTTGTGTGTGTCTATTGGTACCTGTAGGGACTTGGCCCAATTGGACTCCTCGCCGCCCGTTGGGCACAACTCGAGGGCGCAAAACGAGTCATTGGGATCGATAACGTAAAAGAAAGGATAGATCTAGCGAAAGAAAAGCTCGGGATCGATATCATAAATTTCGATGAGGTTAAGGATGTTGTTGACGAGATCCACAAGTTCGAGCCACAAGGAGTGGATTGTGCCATCGATGCTGCTGGGTTCAGGTATGTTTCTAATCACACCCATCACAAAGTATCGGCAGAGAAAGAGGCTGACAGAAACAAAGATACGCAAAGTCCATCGCCGATAAGGTCCAAAGGGCCATTGGGCTGGAGACGGATACCAGCGAGACCGTTAACGAAATCCTCCGTTCCACCAGAAAGTTTGGAACCATCTCTTTGATTGCTGTAAGTCTGGCAGAGCTTATTTTACCCATACTAGGTGGTTGCTGATCCTGGATACCTGCAGGATTATGCCGCGACCACGAACAAATTTTTGATTGGTGCCTTGATGGAGAAGGGAATTATCTTGAGAGGTGCCGGCCAGGTAAAAATATCTAGCTCGGGTGAATAACAATTATCACGGCTAATCTTGTTCGTTCAATTTCAATAGTGCCCGGTCCAGATGTACTGGCACGGCCTCCTCAAGAAAATCCAAGATGGTGTCTTCGACCCAACCTTTATCCTCATCGCTTCAAGGTTGATGAGTTTGCAGAGTTGTATAACGCTTTTGATAAGAAGCAATATGGTATTATGAAGGTGTGTTCCCGTAACTTTAATATGACAATTTGCTTTCTTATTGGAGCAGCCCTCGTTATTGACGGTGGCTAACCTTTACTTGGCAGACTTTTATTGAGACAAGGTTTTCCACACCTCCAACTGCAGGCACATCACAAACACCGAGTTTAAAAGCTGGAAACTTCTAAGAAAATTCTGAGCAGGTGCTCCTATCTTTCTCTTTGTGTCATAATATCATATCGCCAAGGGCTGGCTCAGGATGACTCTTTTTTGAATGCTCTGGAGATGTTTTCTTCGAAAAACTTTTTTCTCCATCGATCATGGTTTCCTAGTTTTCTCTGTGCAACGGTTGGCCTGTCCTGGGTGTCACATGCACGTGAATATGACCAGCACTGTACAGTGTCTACCGTATGATACCGTACTCTCTTTGTATGATTATTCCTTCAACCATTCTGTACTTTCAAATGTAACAAAATGTCAATGACTTCATACCAGGCTTTGGCCATAATAATAGCAATTGAGTCCTCGCTGGCATGGCATGTGAGATACCTGCACAATTGTACAAGTACACTCCTGTCCACAAAGTTCTCATACCCATGCTTCGTTACAGCTACAACCTTTCCAAAAGGTTTTATTACTTATTACACAACTCACGATTTAGGTTTTCTACCAATCAAATACTGCCACACGATTTTTGAGTTGGCTTCATGTCTTCTCAAAATGTTACAGATCTTCTATGAGAAGAAGTCCGGGTGTTAAGAGCGAAAGTTCAGGAATTGGAGATACAGTTGCGGCGTACAGCGAGGAACCCAGTTCCTCCACCGTCGTGAAGCGAAAGGGCACAGTCAGTGCCTACCGAACCCAGGGCTATCCGCGAGGGTATTCCTGTTGCACTGAGGGCTCTTGTACAAAAATCACGTACTTGGGCTAAAGTCGTCGCTGAGGGGCAGAAGAGGAAGGTAGAGGAAGGAAATACTAGGGGAACAGGAAGAGTGGAAAAAGAGGTGGGAAGGGTGCCTGACCTTGAAGAAAATAAGAGTAAAGGTGTGCCGGTGATGGTGAAGGTGGGTGGTGTGAGGTGGGATGATGGGATTGGTGGGGTGGTTGAGGGATTAAAAGAGGCTGGGATTGCGAGTTGTGAGGGTGGGAGATGGTTGGTGGATGAGGAAGAGAGGGAGAAGAGGATGAAACAGGGGCGTCAATCGTCCACTGTGGTGGTGAGGGTATGTGGGAGGGAGAAAGCGGGTGAGCTGTGCCGCGCTGGCCTTTGGGTTGGTGGGGTATGGTGTTCAGTAAGAAAGTTTGTGGCGGTCCTGGTGAAGAGGAGGGAAGCGGGGTGGGTGAGAGTGGTGGAGAAGGTTGAGGAGAAGATGGGGGGTATGGAGATGAATGTGGAGGGAGCGGTGGCGGCGATGGGAGAGAAGGTGGCGGATGTAGAGAGGAGTGTGGCTGGGGTGGCTGAGGAGCAAGGAGATAGGGTGACATTGATGGAAGAAAAGGTAATGGAGGTGATCGAGAGTGGGATGAAGGCGTTGGGAGATGGGATGGGGTTGTTGAGGGCGGAGATCATGGCGAGGGTGGAGAAATTGGAAGCAGAGAGGTTGGTGCAGAGGGAGATTAAAGTGGTACCTGTGGGGCCGAGTGGTTATAGGCGACGTTGAGAGGGGAGATTAAATTGCTATAGTTTTTGTTTGTCTGGTGCGGGACTAGGATAGACGCTTAAGTTAGCATAGAAAACCGTAGTTCAGTCAGAATAAAAAGGAAAAGTTTATAAAAAAAAAAAAAAAAAAAAAAAGTTCTCATACCCTAGGAGGTAACTGTGGCTGTGTCGTGGTGAAAAGTGATGTATCATAGCAACTGAGAAAATGTAACTCAGAAAATGTGAAGCATCACTTTTCGCCGCGACACTGCCACAGTGACCTCCTGGGGTATGAGAACTTTGTGGACAGGAGTGTATGGTGCCGGCACCTTAGAACCTACCCTCATGATAGCCAAAGATTGACGGATATTTCAACCTATTATAGCAACACTGATAAGTGAGATTTTTAGAATCCCTTCTGTAGAGTTTTTCTAATTAGTTATTAGAACATATCTACAGAGCGATTTTCTTTTAACTCTTCTGGTTGGGGATTTATAGGGCACCAAAGTTTGTATGGGATGGAGGACAGTGAGACTTGTATGGGGAAAAAAGGGTTTTGGTGAATAATTAGCCAAGATACTTCCTGATCTGGCATAGTCCATTACCAAATTAGGACTAGTGACCCTGGGTCGCCATGAGACTCAGGGTAGGTTCTAAGGTGCCGGCACCATACTTGAGTCAACAACCTTCGAGCGCGAAAGAAGTGAAGAAGACTCGAAAAGGTATTCCGAATTCCCATTGCAAGAATGAATGAAAAAAAAAAACATTCCTCTAACTTACGGAAAGCATTTTCCAACCGAAAAACATCACCGCCTGGGGTACGATACCGGATTCTAAAGAACCAACGTAAATGGTTCCCAATCCTAAGCTCTCAGACTTGGCTTTTGTTTTGTTAGGCAATAGAGGGTTTGCGCCGGGGAACCTAGGTGGCAGTTAGGAGAAAAGCGACCTAGGGGGTGGAAAGAGTTTGCGCAGAGAACCCAGGTGGTATGACAGCTAGATTACCTTCAATGACAGCAGAGTGATATATTTAGTATATTGATAGAGTAATATCAAAGCCCATCGGCACTGCAATGAACAACATACCTGAAATACCAACTCTTTCCAACAATGCTTGCCCAACAGTTCCTCCACAAGCGAAGTACTAGAAGGTTGATCTTACTCCAACACCTTCGCCTGGCACTTGCACATGATAACAGCCATAAGAGAGGGCCATTGAGGGAGGGAGGAAGGTTGGACTTGGATAGTTTGACAGAGGAGGAGTGGCGAAATCAATTCCGGTATGTTAACCTAAAAATTACTTTGTACATAGTGAATATAAAGAGAAAAAAATAAAGCAGGAGACAAAAGCTGTACTTACTGGTAAAAGATTTACACAAAGCGAAGTTGAGGAACTAGTAGAGGTGCTTCAACTCCCAAATCCAATTCAAGCTGATAATAGAATCACTGAAGATAGTCGTACCACTCTCTGCATGCTGTTAGCATGGTTGGCATATCCAAATCATTTGTGCGAACTTGCTCTGAAGTTCAGTTGGCCTGTTGAGCAAGTATCCCATATCAGCATAGCAACTCAAACGATTATCCATGATCAATGGGAGCACTTACTTTACTGGGATGCAGCCCAGTTGACTCCTGACAGATTGGTCAAATATGCGCATGCTATTGAGCAGAAGGGGGCGCCAATAGGAACCGTTTGGAGCTTTATTGATGGGACGATCTGGGGTATTGCTCGCCCTACCTATCATCAGTGTACTTGCTACAATGGTTGGAAGTGGAAATACTGCCTCGAATACCATGGCATCGTAACTCCAGATGGGCTAATCAGCTATTTGTTTGGCCCAGTTGATGGGCGGAGAAATGATGCCTTTCTTTGGCAGGAGTCAAACCTAATGAATATTTTGGAGCGGAACGCCCATGCACTCGATGGAAACCCCCTCCAGGTATATGGGGATCCTGCTTACAGTATTAATAGTTTCATTCTATCACCATATCAAGGAGCCAGGCTTACCAATGATCAAAAGCAATGGAACCGGTCTATGTCTAGGCTTAGGATTGTTGCTGAGTGGGCCTTTAAGGAAATTGTAAATACTTTTGGCTTTTTGGACTTTGTAAAAAATGAAAAACATTTGCTCCAACCTGTAGGAGTACAATTTAGAGTCGCTGTTCTCCTTCATAATGCCCATGTATGTTTACACAAACTACAAGTTACTCAATATTTTAATATTGAGAATGTAAATATTGTTGAAGGTCTTATGGAAGATGAGCTTTTGGAACCACCCTTATTGTCTGAGTATTTTCATAACTAAATTTTGATTTCTACTTGTACATTACATTTGCTAGTAAAGAGTTTTGTTTTGTTTTGTTTTAATATATACATTGATAAACAGCTCACACAACGAGGAAGAACAAGTAAGAAAGGTTTTTAATTTTATGTACATATTGTTTAACTATATACAAATTGATTCAATTTAGATTTTCCCATCACGGTGCAATGCTTCTAAAATGAGTACTAGTTCATCCTTCCTTGCTTCTCGCTCAAGATAAGCATCATGAGATCTCCACTCACTCTATTCACAAATCTCATCAGTAAGTCCCAAAATTCCTCTCATGAGATCCTGATGCTTCTGATCATGTTTTGCTTCTAACTCTTTCATTTCCTCTTTATCTTCTCTCATCCCGGCTGTAAACTCCTCCAATACCTTTTTGACCGCTTTCATTGTGGCATTTTTTGGCTTTTTGGTTGGCAATGCTATAGCACCACTAATGGTACCTTCCAGACTATCTTTCCCTTCATCTCACCTCCTCACTAATCCTCTCATCAAATCCTCTCTCACCTGGCGACCGTCCCTCTTGAGTCCTACTGCCTTTTCCTGTGCTAACTTTTGAGTAGTAGGATCGATACTACTTTGACCCCAGCGAGTTGCGAGCTCCACCATGTTGAGCTCGAACTCACCAAAATCTTCATTGATCCCACTCTTCCAAAGAGAGAGGAGTTTCCCTTTCTGTTATAATAAATTGTAAGTTTTTTAAATTTACATTATTATGATAGGCAAGTCTCACTAACCTTATATATCTCAACAAGTTTTTTGACTTGTTGGCGGCAAGACTCTTGACTTTGAAGAATAGGCTGTGGCTCTAATCTTTGAAGCACATCTGCCACCTCCGCTCATTTTGCTACTGTCCTTCCACATCCACAATTGAGCAGATCAGTTGCAAGGCCTTGGTAGACAAGTGTATGTGTTACGATCGGCTATAAGATCTCTTCTTTCTTATATCTCGTAACAGGCAACGAGCCTATCGTTAGCTTTGTCTTAGAGATAATACTTACTTATCTTTTATTGTATTCTCTTTCCTTCAAGAATTCTTAATACTGGTTATCTTACACTATGTCTTAGATATTGACCGTTGCCAATACTAAGTCCTTATAGTGCTAACTAGTATCGATTCTGTTTCTCTTGTGATTGTTGGCCTTCATAGTAAGAAGCGTAAAGGTGTTTTATTGATAACTTATAAGATAGGAAATAACTTAGGTGGTTGCATGAAGAACTAACTGTCAGGTCCTATTGACCTCCTTATATAGTTCTTCCAGCAACTCGCTTACAAATCAAATCAGTCACAACTGTGACTCATGCACTCGCGTAACCTATAACCTCATGACTATACTTGGTCATGCGCGAAAGTCCCATGACCTTTAAAGGGGTCATGTGCGAAACCTCATGACTCGTATAAATGAAGTCATGCCTCTTAATCCTCATGACTCATAGGCACGCCTATGAGTCAACGCTCAACATACCAATCAAATTCAAACATAACAACTATGACTCATGACTGTGAATCATGTGAAACCCTATGACTTGTATGTGAGTCATAGTGCGAAAACATACCATTGTATGACTCAACTGAGTCATGTGCAAAACTTTAACAAATAAAATATCATGACGTACAATTGTATGTCATGTGAAACCATTACAAACCATGCCCGGTTTGTAATAGCATGATTCGTCCAGTCCATCCACTTTGCGGCCCTTCCTCCCCTACTTCCAGTAGCTCCCAGGTGTACAATCTCTCTCAGCTCATCTGCCATTCTACTGGCATCAACTGGTTGTTGAACTTCCAGCATAGTGGGTACAATGGGGGCTCTTCCTTCCATGGCTGGTGTTGGGATGTGGGCTTGTGGGAATTTCGCACTATGGGGACAGTGCTTAGATCTGATCACACTTTTCTGCAGTTCTGTCCTTTTACGCTTTTCCTAAACTACTTCTTTTTTTTTACTATTTTTAGTGAGTTACCCTACAGAATTCTCCAAGTGCTTAAAGCTATGTTTTGGATCTTGACCAGGTGCCCGTTGTCACCCAGGTGTCCAAGACTTTTAACGTAACATATATTAACAGGTTTAACAGGCACCTAGGTCTCCATGCGCAAACCCTCTAATACTGCATAGCACAGCAGTACGAGTACGATAGCGTGCCAAAATACCGTATTAATCCTTTAAATCCACCATCGGAGATCTCAACAGAAATTGCTGTCTAAACCACAACAGGATCAGCAGAGTAGGTTAACAAAATAACGAATACCAGTTAATGAGATCCAGCAAGCTCAGCCTCCTCAAGCTATACTCCGTCCAGATAACACTATTCCTTCTCGGGGTGTTTTGTCTCTGATCGGGGGGATCTGAGGCCGATGGGCGATGGTGGATTTAAAGGGTTAATACGGTACCGTAAAAACTTTTGCGATTCGCCGTCTCAGGCAACCCTGCGGTCAGCCCGTCAGCCCACGATAGGTTTAGTTTGACAGGTTAACAGAATTGCGAATACCAGTTAATGAGATCCAACACCTCCAGCATGCCGATCTTATACCGTGTCAGGAAAACGCTAATCCTTCTCAGGAGCTTTTTGACTCAGAATCCAGAGATTACAGGGGTGCCTGAGACGGCGAATCGCAAAAGTTTTTACGGTACTCCTATTAAACGGTAGCGAACGACCTAAGACCCTTTTTCCTCCTTTTCCATCCTGTTACCGAATTCCGTGAGTGATATCGGTGCGCGTAACCGTGATTGCATCAAAAGTAAGATTGCATCTCCACACAACCGAGCTGGCCAAAGCTTTTTGTGGAGAAGTATTCGTGCTCTGAACTAGGACAAAGGGTTCAAAACAACTTGTGGTCATGCGGTCATCTCTAATCTAATCCCGCTATGATGAAGTTCAAGCACGGTATGATACAATGTTTTACAATATGGTAATTGCTCTTTGGTGTTTGTGAAGCTCTGTGCACTCCTCCCTCCATTTTTGGTGTTGTACCGATATTGCGCGACGCTCTCTGGGTAACACCCATCTTTTTTTGCGAAAATTTAGTACAGTAGCCTCTTCTCTTAGTCCAGACTAATTATTAGCACACTCCATTACCTTAAGATTACGTTATCTTAAGTAGCGAAATCCCACTACCGACAGATACCGTATGTTATAATAACTCGAGCCACTAAACTCAAGAAAAAAAAACCTCTTCAACCCCTCCCTCCATCCCTCCAAGTAGTGAAAAATTCTGCTTCCATGATTTGCAGGATTAACCTTTCGTCCCGGTGCATGCTAGTCGATAGGGCAATTGCCATGCCATGTGGCCCATCCAGAATCCATAGAGCGTTGCCCAATGACTACAAAGTTGCTGTCCCCCAACCATGGGAGACGGAATCGCGAAATCGCGCAAAAACCCGAGGAGAAGTTTGCCGTGGTCCTTACGAGTAGATTCTGTGAGAGAGAGGCTGGCCTGAGGGCAAAGAGGAGTGATTGTCTCACCGAAGCAGAAACGGCAGATACCTTGGGTTTGGTGTGTGTGCTTTGAAAAAGGTACCGGTAGTTTCTAACCCCCATCGGGAAATGAAAGAGATGAACCAGGGTTGTCTGGAGTATTTTTTTTTCTTTAGCCAAAGCTTCCTAACCGGAAGTGTCCCCAAATTAGACGCAAGGGGTAAAATATGTCTTGGGTGATACAAGGGGTTAAGCATCCCTCCAGTCGCGCGCGCAATACGAGCGAAACCCATCAATTTCATCGTTATTTTTTTTCATCTTCGTCGTTTCTCTTGCTCCTTTTTTTTCTTTGCGCGCTCTCTCTGTATTGTTTGTTCGTCCATTCATTATTTTCTGCTGATACCGGCTCTCGACTCTCTTTTAAACAAATCACTGTCTTTATCTGTTCCAACTTTGTTATTGTTTGCCCACGTCAGCCCTATTAAAAGCCTTCCTTTGTATTGTACCTGTGCGAGTAATAACGTTTAACCCTCCTCAATCCCGCCCATAGACCTGGATAACTGCAGCGGCCAACGCACTTAACCTAGCCCACTGTTGGCATACCATTCCTCATTCGTTCACTGCACTAAACTTGGTACCTTGCGGCGTGCGCTATTGTCCAGGCTCGACACGCCAATTCCAGTCAGGCCAATCCAAGACAACACTCATTTCGAAAAATTTTCGCCCATCGTCGTTCCTTAAGCTTAAGAAGTCCTTGGGTCCCCCCAGAATTTCTGCTCGCTTCCGTCTTCGTTCGCTTCCGTATCTTCTGCTTCACGCTTCCTTCCTTCCTTAACCTATACCACCATCTTTGCATCGTGGTCCAACACTCATTCAGTTCATTCACTCACACTCACTCGCCTTCTTACCCACTCTTCGGAAGTTTCAATCGTTTCAGGTTCATCCTCAAACCTAAAAACAAAATCCTCCATACTAAGTAACGCCGTCGTTGTCGCAACTTCGCTCACCGTCGCGCATAAATCTCCTACTCATAACCACCTTCCTCTCTGTCAACCACAGAAAACTTTCCTTCCTCAAGAAAAACCACTTCTTTCCAAAACCGCAATTCACAATGTTCTTCCAGCGCTTCATCGCTTTCCTCCTCATGGCTCTCATGCCTCTTCTTGCGCTCGCGGAAACAACTGGCTCCGCCCCCACCACTACCGTCCGCAACACTGTGTACTCCACCCAGGTTACCTACGTTACCATGACTGGCAGCCCTCCGGCAGGCGCAACGTAAGTTATCTTCTGATATCCTTTCATTTGATCGATCATCTATTAACAATTAGCAGCGGAACTGGTAATGTCACTGTTACCAACAGCACCATCACCTCTATCAGCTCGCCAGCGAAGCCGACCACCTCTCAACCACCTTCAACTGGCGCCGCTGCTGGCACCTTCAGATTTTCCTCTGGCCTCGCCGGTGCTGCCATCGTCGCAGCTGTCGTTGGACTTTTGTAGTCTTTTCTTAGAAAACAAATAAAAACCAAACTTCTACCTCTTCTTTACGATTACGACTATGTTTGTTGCTTTTTTTGGCGGAGCGAGGAACGACGACAGGGGACGATGCGGTATAGGAAGAAAATGTCTTCATGGGTTCTGAATGAAAGACATGTCAACACAATTCCTTTCACATCTGTATTATTTTATAAAACTTCCGTTCATCTACTACTATTTTCTTAGATCGTCGCATGGGGCGAGGGTACTTACAATCGAGCACATACTTTATATCTTCCTTATTAGTTCGCTTCTTAGGCTAGAACCTTCCGAGAGATTATTGCTCTCGTTTTTTCTTCTTCTTCATACCAATTTCTCTTTTGTCGAGATGCCGTGTGTCTTCTCATCAACATCCTACCTTCACTATTTATCAGTTTTTTTCACCCTCGGGCAGGAATGTTTGGAAAAAGTCAGTTTAGATACCCTCTTCTCTCGTCATCTCTAGGGGTTTGGAGCTTTTTTTATTTTTTCGGTGCTATTTTATCTGGAGTCGGGGATGGTATTTTTTGCTTGGGGAGTACGGTGCTGGTGCTATAATACCAATCAATAACAGACAATATTCACAAGCACGATAAGTCATATCTAGTCTGTCTCGTGAGGAGTAAAGTCAGTCCTGTGTCTGTGTTCATAAAACCTTATCCCTCTGAGTAAAAAAAAAAACAATCAAACTCACCTAGCCCCGTAAACAGTGAGGGAAAAGAGTTGTCGTCAGAATAACCTCCACCTCGCTAGCGGACCTTAACATGTCAGATCTCACAAGTTGGCAGTAGCAGTAGCAGTAGCAGCGTACATCCCAAAAACATGCATATCACGCCCTCTCCACGTGCCCCACATTCCAGATTCTAAAGCTCAGTTTCCCTCCCTCCGTGCCTAAAGCTACTTAGGACTGAGTCGATAAAGATAGTGTACCAAAGTTGAAAGAATAAAGAAAGACACTGGAAGAGGGGAAAGAAAGAGACAAGGAGGGAAAAAGGGGGAAGAGAAAGGTTTAAGAAAGGAGAAAGGCAAGGTCGGTGGGTTCCCTACATCATTGAGAGATCGAAAGCTAAAATCTTTGGGCTACTCAATGCAACGCACGTAATCGAAATCTCTGGCTAAGTGTTTGTTTGCTTCACTGTCATCTGTGCAGTAGAGTATTCGTAAGTTATGATAACTTCACTAACTCAAGTACAGTAACTCACTGAAAGCATCAGAGATCGAGCTTTAGAAAAAAAAATATCGGTAATTTAAGTGATAAATCATGGATTTGTTCTCACGAATGCTAAAGTAGGTATGATATAATAACAGTGTAATCAAACAAACAGAGGAAGAAATAAAAAATAAAAAATAAAAAAAAGAAACCCCCAAAGGAAATCTCAATAACGCAGAAGAATCCTCTACAAACAAGTAAAGCAGTCCAAAGTGCAAAAAAAAAAGTAACCGAAAGCACTTAGACTAATCATCCTTTACACCAGACCTGACCTGGCTTCGAATTCAGGCAGACAAACTAACTAACAGGACTCCAACTCATCGGCACCAGAATCTTACTTTCCATCTTCTTAATGAGGGGCACAGTCTTGTGCACAGTATCACTCCACCCCCTCTCACCCCAACTCTGCTCCCGGGCAACCTGTCTCTCACGCAAGTCGGCAAACTGCCACAAGTGATGGACCGTGTTCAGAGATCCTATCTGACAGAACCAAGCCCCGACGCCCTCCATGACGTTTTTGCGAGCGCGGATACCACGACGCCAGTGCGTTTCCCATTCTAAGAGGCGGCCAGGGAGAACGGTGTATGTCCTCAGCTCGAATATCCCGCCGAGGGAACGTGGCGGGCTGGTTGGCCAGAAGGAGAACTCCTGCATGAGATCCGTGCGGCGGGAACGGATGACCTTTGAGAGCGAGGATTGGAACTTTGGGAAGGCGGGGGTTGTAGCGAGTCTTGAGAAGGTTTTGTGGTATCCCGCGTCTACACCCAGAAGTCAGGATTTTGATTCCAATGCTTAGTTAGTATCTAGGGTTTGGGGGGAGAGGAAGCTCACATCCTTGATACTCCCAAATGTGAACTATTAACCTCAAAATTAGCATCACATATCTCCCACCAACGGATAAGAATCCACCCCTACTAACCAAAAGTATCACACTCCCCAACCTCCGTCTTCCAACTTCCCACAAGATGGCAATTATTCTCCTTATCGCCAGCAACAGCCGGATACATCTCCCCGACAAGCTTCACATACTCCTCAACCTTATCCGGCTTGACATGGTGGAACTCAATAGCATGCACGTATTTCCCCCTAGCCATAACCTTCGAGTAACTCTGCTCCATCTCGGCCTCCTCTTTCTGTCCCTCTTTCGAGCCATACAATATACTCTTCACAATCCCCGTCCTCTCACCGCCCCCAGCGGCAGACGACGAAGCAGATGACGCAATAAGCCCGGCAGCCGCTCTGGCCTCAGACAGCTGCTTGTGAAACGCCGACACGCGCGTTTTGAAGTCCGTCGTGGATGAATCGCTGTGTATTATGTCGCCAATACAAGGAACTTTGTGGGCGTTTGGTACAATAGCTGATGCAGAGAATTGTCTCATCAGACTGGAGGGGAGCTGGCGGGGGAGCCGGCGGGATAACAACATTGCAAAAAAAAAAAAAGGGTTTGTGGTGGTGTAAACTTGAGATGGGATGGGATGTTTTTATTTAAAGCAGGAAAAGGAGGGGTGATGATGCCTTGGAAGCTTTTGCTTTTGCGGGGGGAGACTTGGCACAGTTTAATCTGGTTGCCATGGGAATACCGGTAAGCTAGCCATCTTGGGGGGTCTGTGTTACGAAATTGTCCAATATGTCCCCCCCCCGACATCATGTTCCGAACCCTCCGAGTACTCCCTCGTCCTCACCAATTCAAGCCGAGACAGCAATGACGCAAGAAAGAGGGGAGTTTTTTATATGACACCGGTAATAAGTACGCAAGTGTGTGGGTGGTATGTACAATGTGAAAATTTTTTTTGAAAAAGTGAAGGAGAGAAAGAGAGAGTATGGTAGGTAGTAGTCTATTATACAAATTACAGTATAAAATGACCCATATATCCTCCCCCCCAGGGGGGTATGATAGAGGGAGGTAAGTTAGTCAGATTCAGAGCTACTTTCCACCTTCTCTACCTTCTTCTCTACCTTCTTCTCTACCTTCTTCTCTACCTTCTTCTCTACCTTCTTCTCTACCTTCTTCTTCTCTACCTTCTTCTGCTCCTCCGCCTTCCCCTCTTGCCACTTATCCAGCGCTCTCTGCTTCCGCGTGGCCCTCTGCCGTGCATTCCTATCACTACTTTTCGACCAAGGCCGGGACGGATAAGCCTCAATCGTCTCCCCCTCTTTGATCCGGCGCTCATTCTCCATGGCCCAGTCCACCGCTGCAAGTACGTCGTCGACGATGGCGATGGGAGCCCTGGAGTTCATCGGCTCGCGCCATACACCTGAGCGCACGAGTAGACTCCACCAGGTTGTGCGGTTATGACTGGCACTATTGGCACCGTGGATGTCGCTTTCTGGGTTGTCGCCGATCATGTAAACCCGTTCGAGGAGGTTTGGGAGGGCCGGGCGCCTGGGGTAAGGGTGAGGGCGGGAGGTGTCTGGCTCTGTGGTAGTGGTGGTGGTGGATGATTCTTCGGTGGTGGGGGTTGATGATTCTTCGGTGGTGGAGGTAGATGATTCTTGGGTGGTGGAGGTAGATGATTCTTCGGTGGTGGGGGTAGATGATTCTTCGGTGGTGGGGGTTGATGATTCTTCGGTGGTGGAGGTAGATGATTCTTCGGTGGTGGGGGTAGATGATTCTTCGGTGGTGGAGGTAGATGATTCTTGGGTGGTGGAGGTAGATGATTCTTCGGTGGTGGGGGTAGATGATTCTTCGGTGGTGGGGGTAGATGATTCTTCGGTGGTGGAGGTAGATGATTCTTCGGTGGTGGAGGTAGATGATTCTTCGGTGGTGGAGGTAGATGATTCTTCGGTGGTGGGGGTGGCTTCAGTAACGGGGTCTATCGAAGAAGGAGGTGCCGGAGGAGTGGCATCCTCAATAGCAGCATAGGCGGCAGAAGACGCCACTCGCCGGCTAGTAATTAACTCCTGCAACACGTTCCCATCCTCATTGAACTCCAATTCCACATCCGGCGACTCCAACTTAAGCTTCGCCATCAGATTCCTCTTTAGCAACAACTGCGCATACCTAAACGTATCAAACGTCGGCTTTCCCATTACCTGCACAGGCACATTCCTCCCCGCCATGTCCGGAAAGCTTTTAAGAATGGATGTGAGCGCCATCTTAAACGCTCCCTGTCCAAGCCTAGGAATATGATGCTGACTCGCCCAGACCCGATCTCCATTCGTAAAGAACGTAGGCACAGTCACAGGTCCCTTACTATCTGGAGGAGCGAGCGTGCCATAAACCCCATTATCAGAGCGCAGCAGATCAACCATCAATTGCGTACTCAGCGCCCAATCCCTCGGGTCATTGAACACAAAAATCGCCTCAATCTTCGTCCCTGCCGGCACATGCCTAGCATACTCCGGTGGGGGCCCACTAGTAAACGGCGAGATCCCAGGATCCGTAGCATAAAAGTCATCCGGGATAAACACGTTCTTAAACCCATACTCCTCCGCCACCTTCCGGCAATTCTCCCCCTCCCCGCCAACCACCAGCACTGTCTCGTAGTTGCTCGCGAAGGCCTTCACAGGCGTGTGCGATTGCACGATTTGTGTAGGCTCGATTGGGAAATCGAGGCGTGCAGATAGATCCTCACTTCTGACTGCTTCGGATTTCCCGCCGCCGTTGGTGAGCAAGATGAAGGGGATATTGTTCTCTTGCAGCTTTGTCAGTGCCTGCTTGGCGGAAGGGTGGGCTTTTGGCCCGCGGAAGAGGACGCCGTCTATGCTGTGAACATTGTTAGAATAATTCTACGTGATGGGTGGCAAAAAGGTGAAATATACTCGAAAGCGAATGCGAAGCGTCCAGGCTTGAAAAACTTTGGTCTGGTTGCATTGGTTGCGAGTGTGCGGGTAGTGGTGATGAAGAGAGGGAGACGGCGGGCACATATTGTACGCCTGGATAATAGGGCGAAAGTCATAATGACTGATGGTGGTCAATCAATTGGTTGTAGATTGATTGATGGATGGTTGGATGGATGATGTTCGTGTCTATGGGTTCCCTTTTTTGAAAAATGGATTGGTTTTTTCCCCGCCCACATGGAGGGCCTCAAAGCGCTAGTGGGGTATTAAGGGTTAAGGGCTTGGCAAGTAATGTACTGTACGTGAGCTATCACTCGGAATCTGAGCTAATTGCGGAAAAGGTTTTATTCTGTGAAGGTTTTTGGAAAAAGTAATACTGTAATCGAATACTCTGCTCTACCCTTAAGAATCCACTCAAACCCCCCCCTCTAAATAAGAGAGAAAAAAATTAACCAAACTGATACAGCATCACTCCACCACGACCTTCTCATAAGGCATAACCACCACCTCTCCTACCAACCAATAGTCCTCCAACATCCCCCCTCCCATCATAAGTATCGCCGGAACCCTACTAGTCTCCAACTGCCCCCAAATCGGCCTCAACTGATTAAACAGTGTAGTAGCAACAACAACCTCAACCCTATTCGTCCCATCCACCAAAAACCCCGTAATATCCGCTCTTGCCCACGTCAGGCCCAACGGTGGTAACCTCTGTCCATTAACCCAAACACGGATTGTGTGCAGCACAGGCCCAAAGTCTATGAACGCACCGGTAGAAGCAGACAAGGTCCAGTTAAATGTAGTGCTGTAGAATCCTTTTCCGGATACGTTGTCTAGCTTGGGGATGTTTTGTCATGACGCTAGGTTGGAAGCGTGAGGGGGCGGCCCACAATTCGATGGTAAGAGGCGAGGTGTCTAGTGCGAAGGGCGGTGGGGTTTGTGTCGGGAGTTTTGCTACAAGGGTGTTGCTCTCGGTAGATTCGTAGGTGAACACGGTGGAGAATTTTCCCGCGGATACTCAGAGTGTTTCTGCTGAGCGGGGGATGTTCCGGAGTGCCCGGGGGGAGAATGCTATTATTGTTGATTGGTGTTTTGATAGACGGAGGTAGACTATATGCTTGTTGATGAAACTGTAGATGTGTAATTGTGGAGTGAGGATTGTTGGCCGGCCCAAGCATCGTAGACGTATGGAATGCCGGTGGAAGCAAAGTAGGTGGTACCTTCGCTGTAGGGTGAGTCGTTAAATATGTAGACATAGTCAATACCACTTTGTGTATTGCTACGCCAACAGGTGTACCATGTTCCGTTGGCAGAAATTGCTGTTAGAGGTGTTATGCCCATTGAAGCTGTGGTGGCGACAAGGGAGTCATTGAAGGAGATTATTTGAACGTTTGGGAGTGACTTGATAGAATTGATTGTGGAGTTGACGTAACTTTGCCCGCTCTCGTTGAAGCCGTATAATTGTGATGGTAGACCGCCTTGGAATATCACTGGCCACCCGGCGCTTGCACATTCTGCAAGTTTAGACACCCCACCGACAGTCAACGAATCATAGCGTTGTAAGCTGGGCCATTAGGTCCTGGAACTCCATCTCGAACAATCGCATCAGGAAGATTGGGGTTATCCGGGGAAACATACTCGTAAGCGTACCCTCCACGAATCCAAGCATCAGCCACTGAATCCCCGTAAAACTTCCGGAATGATCATTACCAGCCTCCACAAGATCCCACCCCTGGTAATTCTTTGCCACCAGAGTAACGACCGCAACATTCTTCTGCCAGAACACCAAGTCCCTCCTCGGAACCTCTATCTGGCCAATATACTGCAACCTAGCCGTGAAGTCGATCGAATCCTTGTGATACTCCCAAGGGGGCGGATGTCGCTGGTGCGTGTCTGCGAATATATAGTCGAACGTGGTATATCCCGGCTATGTCGTATTGCCATAGCTACCCGAATATGGCGAACCATGGAAGACAAATTGGTTTATGCCAACGGCGAAAGATGTCTTTACGTCCCCCAGTAGCGCGGGCAGGGTGTGTTGGTAGGCTTCGTCGAAAGCTGCGGCTAATTCGCTGGATATGATGCGCTTTCCTGCGAGGTGCGCTGGGCCGGCGAATTGGCGGTAGGCATCGATCTCGTGGTTGAAGGCGTAGGATTCGGTTTCTGGGGCGTCGCGGTGGGGACGTTTTTGAGCTATATCCTGACTGTCAGTATATTTTTGTTTCAGTCCCGAGAGGGGGAGGAAGTGTGGCTACCCGCACCATGTCCATTGGAAGGCCGTACTGCATCAAAAGTCAGGAGGACATCGTGCATTACTGATCTCAGAAACTTACTGCAACCTGACACGAGAACTGCATGTTCAAATAATCGTGCGACCAATCATTCAAAGCCTGGAGATAGGCTCTGTATAGTTCTAATAGGGTCAATCGGTAGTCTTCAATATGACTTTGTCCTCCGTCGGTCTCACCGGTGACCCACCAAGGTGAGTCGCTGGGTCCAAAGTGACCAGCGTGATCGTGGAAAATTATGGGAAGATATTTGTTGATTGGATACCCGCGTGCTTCGGAGAAGGCTTCCAACAGACTTTTGGTCCAATAGACATTCGCACGGATCTCGATGCTATCGTCCCATGCTAAACAAAAACCACGGCTTAATCGCTGAAAGGTGTAGAGTAGGTGATGTTGTAATGGATGCCAATAACAAATTCTCGAAATCCTACCGTAGTTCCCAACTTCACTCAAAAGCTCTTTATTTCCGTCAATGAGGACATCTCCAAGAAATCGGTCACTAGTTTTGCTTTAGTAGCACTAAAATGACCCACCGCCCACGGACCGTTTTGTATAAGGGTTTGAGGGTCATTTCCCGGACGTGTAGCTCGATAGTTGGAATGGTTGACGTATATCGCCCATATTGTGTATTCGATTGCCGTCTGGTCACTCGAGAACTCAATAGATATCGATCCATCTAATTCTACCATTCCCGTAATATCTTGCAAAGAATCATGCGCAATCACCGACACCGGGAGAGCATCTTTCACAATCAGACCTGATGCCGCACTTACCAGTTGTCCCCTTCCCCACCCCGGCAGAGTCCCGTCAATCGGGTGTTTGTAGGTACGGCGGTGCTGTATGGGTACTACCACTATATTATGAGCACTCAGAAAAAGCATGCAGTATCAAATCCACCCAGACTTACAACATCCCATGCCAGCACCTCCTCACCCGCCTCAGCAGGAACTCCCGGTCCCTAATTCGGCCCAATTGCAAAGTCCATAATTAAGCCATTGTCTTTGTGCGCCTGCAAAACCGTCTTGAAAACATCCTTATACGCCTCCGTTCCAAATCCGTATGTCGACCAATCCACCGGTGATGTCCTCCATTCCCCTACCCCACCTTCAGACTGCTTATATACCCCCCCGTGGAGATAATAAGGTAGGAATTCTAAGCCTCCGGCGCCGATGCTTGCGAGCTCGCGGATGTCGTTGGCGAGGATGTTCTGGTCTATGCCCGCGTCTTCAAGCCTAGATGTAGGTGAGAGAGATAGATGTGCTTATGCTACGAGTTCGCCCGGTACTTGGCCATTTAAAAAGTCTCCGGACGCTTTGCATTTATTTGTACCTGTCTTGGCGCAAAAGCGTCCGGAGACTTTTTAAATTGCCAAGTACAGTCACGCCGCACCGTTTTTGGAGTTTTTGATTTTTGAGTGCGCGTTTTAAGAGTTTAAGCGGATGGCGAGAGAGACTGCGCTAGTGGTGCATTTTTTGGGCGGAAGGGGATTTTACTTTATGGGGAAGAATTGGAGAAATACCGTAGATGATGAATGAATGGGATATCCTGTAAACTGGCGGGCAGCGGATCAAGTCACTTATAACTATAGCCACTTTGGGGAGTGTCAACTTGGCTGCAACACATTTGGGGAGCTGCTTCACCAACTAGAATGCCACTTTTCACCTGTTTTATGAATGAGTACCGGCAGTGTATAAATACTATTACAAAAATCCCTATCACTTACCCTGCTAATTAAATTTTGAGAGACAAGGTAAATTGTAGTTATCATAGCAAATGTAGAGAACTTAGAGAAGTATTCATATGATACTGTAAGTCAAGCCTAGAGGTGAACCAAAAAGTGACAGTTGTTCCATCCAAGACTCTATAAGTACTCGCCCAAACCAAAGTCTATCCCAGCCTTTATCTACGCTGAATCCATCACAACACTAGTCAAATGCGCTTGGTGGGAAGTATTTCAATTATTTTCAATACCTCCAAGAACTTTTAGACACAGTGTTCTCGGGGGCCACCCCATATATAAGGGGTAATTAGACCTGGGATACTGCTATCGAAGGCAAAGAAGAAAAAAAACACTTTTCTTAGTTTCAGAGGGTATTGTAGTTGCGTGGGGCACACTAGACCCTTGTTCCTATCCGAGGGGGCATTCTGGGAGTTTTCCGTTTTTTTTCTGGGGAAATGCCCTACAAATTGTCCAGGAAGAATTGGTATGCTTGACTTCATTCAATTAACTATATTTTACAAACCCCCCCGCGAGCGAGTCTCAATCCAAAACCAGGTTTCTCTCTCCATCCATCCATCCACTCTGATATGCCAAGTCCAGAGATTGCCATTCTCTACGTGATACCAGATCTCCGGAGAATTAACTCAGGAAGGCACGGACCGACCGCCATTATTAAGGGGGTTATCCGGAATGCCGTCATCCAAGATCGGCATCCTCCCCGGTCTTCCGCTAACCACAAACATTAAAAATAAAAATAAACCAACAAGAAATAACAACCTCTAATAAAAGAATGAAAGAAAAAAAAAAAAGAACAATAATTCAATGATATAAACAACAGGTAAACTGCCTCCTCTCTCGACATTTCATAACTCAATACACTTCTTACCAACCCTAACACCCCACTACCATAACCTCCCCTCCTTCCAAACAATCAGCACAAACTCCCTTTCTCGCCAAGAACAAGATAAACTAACCTAAACAATCTTACAACAACATCTCCTCTCCGTCATCGGTTTATCCAGTTGCATGCGATCACAAAGATAGCATGGCAAACTAACGCTCTGCAAGCCCACCATACATGCCCTGCTCTCGGCGGGCGTCGGGCGCCTCTGGCCTTCGTTTAGGTCTTCGCTGTCGGACTCCCAGTCGTAGTCACCGCTCTCCCCTGGCTGTTGGGAGCCCTCTGGCACGGGCCGCCGAAGGCCGAGGATGGTGAGGATTTTTTGGACGATTCTTTGGCAGGGCATGGGGGATGTTTTAGGTGGGGGGTTGGAGGGATAGGCGATGAGCTTTGTCCTGGCGGAGTTTTTGATTTTGACCTGGAGGTTGGGGTTGGTAGGATAGAATGCTCTGTGCGGTTTTGTTTTCAAGACCTTTTTTTTCTTTTTTTCTTCTCTGCTGAGGAGGAGGATTTCAACTGTGTTTGGAGGAGAGAGAGAGGGACTTGGGTGTGGGAAGGGACGGGGCGGGGCCGTGGCTTTAAAGAGGGGGGTATTTTTTATTTTATTTTCGCTCTGGATAGTGAAGATTGAATTAGGGAGTTTACGCGCGGTGTCGACGTAAGAATACTATCACGATGATTGCTTGAAGTGTTTCGAGTGATTTTCTATGAGGAGGGATATAAGAGTCAACCTGGGGGGGCCGAGTGGGGTTAGAAAAAGTCCATCTATATCTAGCTAGGCTAATGATCAATTGAGCCTGGTTTTGTGAGATCCTTGACGGCATAGAATTGAATTTGTACTAGCAGGGTAAAACAAAGTTCGCGCACCGCACCATCGTGTTAGCATGCGAAACTTGGATAACTTGAGCTGGCGAATCCATAACATATCTGGTGGAGACGCCCAAAAAGGGAAAAAAACAAAAATACGGGAGATTCAAACTTGGACATTATATCGAGTGATAATCTATGAATGATGTATATCCATGAGGGTTGAGAGCGTTTATACATATCTGTTCTATTAAATTTGAACAGCCTTTTGCTCTTGGACTTACCGAATGGTCAATAGAGTTCTAGACCTCAACTCATTCAATTTTCACAACATGCCGCTCGTTGAGATGACTTTACTTATGCTGTTTTGTGGACCCTGACTCCTTAATAATCACCATTTTCTTTCTGTGTCATCATCAGCACTTGGATAGAGGGCCTATAAAATTGGGAAAACTAGTACTGACATATCTTTGGGGGCGAGTGATCGAGCAATGGTACGTGAGTATCATACGAGTAAAGTGCAATAAACGATCGGGGGAAAAGTGTAAGCCCCTTTGCCATAGAGTGACTTGTGTGCAGATATCGAAGTTATCGTGGTTCTAAACTTCAAAATGCTCTAGTTGATGGCTCTCATCCAATGAGAAAAATAATTGAAGTGGGGGTTACACTAGAGCACTTCCCCTCCACAACTTCTGGCATCATAGTGGGCCATCGTGGTGCGTTACATAAACTATTGGCTATTGAATGCTGTTAGCTGATTAATGCGTGGATTACAGTACTATACCGTAAGCAAGGGATAGCGTGCCGTCAGCTACAGCAGTACTGTCGGACTCATGGATGGCCTACAGGAACACTACGACAAATTTCGTGGGCTTCTTTTGCGACGCGGACAATAGGTCTCTATATTGTATTTATAGAGCCCTATGTCCCTTAACAATAATAAAGGAGGACGGCCCCCCTCAACACCTTACACGAGAGGTCTCCCATAGTACTGTACTCATGTCACCCGATTGAAGATGGGGTTTTTCTTGCACCACCAAAACAGGAGCATCTTCAACCCGGCGACTTGAGTAAGTTTCAATACCGGAAAGAGCAAAAAAATGTAATGTCAGGTAATGGAGACTTTCATCATCAAAGCTCAGGTCAAGTTGAATTGATCCCACTTGAGTCCGAAACAGTTGCAAATTGACTTCATACATAAGATTTGCGAAATAAAGGCCAACAGCGGGGAAGATGAAAAGGAGAAGCTCGAGCAAACACGCGGTACTTGCACCAAAGATCATACCCATCTATGATCTTTCATTCCACTTGTGCTGATCTTCGCGGATTCAAATATTCCCTATACCTGAGTCACCAAATGATCAGATTCCTCCAGCATCTCGTGAGAGACTTTTGGGACAATAAGAGTTTTTGATCTTTCATGCCTCTGTGTTATCCAAGTTGACTTCTGCTTCTCTTACGGTCGCACTAGCGATAGCGACTACCATATACCGTAAAATTTGCAAAGAGAGACCCCGGGCGGGCTAGTAAAGCTTGGTGCAAAAATTATGTCAAAATTTCCTTTCTGGATAACTAATGGGGGGCGAACACTGGGAGGGTTGGACTCTGCAGGGGGGCGCTCTTTCCAAATTTTTCGATATCCAGGATTTCTTGCGCGAGGTTGTGCATGTAATTCGTAATACTAGGCAAGATTTGTATCGGAGCAAGGGGGTAAAATTCCTGAGGTTTGTTTGCAACAGTGACGCTTCCCGGCAAAAGGGTTCGTTCTTGGGGGTGCGACTGTAGGAGTACTCGGGGGTTGAAAAAAGTGGCGTCCACCTCCATTACGAGGTGTGAGTTTGTATGCAGCCTAATTCAGGTTAGGAAATTCGAGTGAAAACCAGTAAGTATTTTTGGTGTTGGCAAAAAGTTGGGTCCACCTTGGCAATGAGGTGTGCTACAAGTGATATCAGAAGAGTACAATTGGTAAAGCAAAGAAGTTTATGTATTTACAAAATTACAGAAATCAATATTGAGTTGCTCCCCCTCTGGTATCAATAATAGCTTGTAGGCACTCTGGCATAGTTCTGATGAGGCTTTTAAATCTTTCATTTTGAATTGCATTCCAAACAATGTTCAGAGCCTTTTCCAGAGTCTGGATGGATGTCACCAATTTCGCCCCATGTTTTGCCTAACTTGTTCTCCATATCTAACCATAATAGCTCAATCGAGTTTAGATCAGGTGATTGGGCTGGCCATCATGTCATTTTAACATGGTTAAGGTTTTTGTACTGAGTAGCAAAATCCTTATGACCAGGTACATTATTCTCCACTATAGTTACTTACTCATAGTTTTTGCAATAATGATGCCAAAAGGGAACAAGGTGAGGATACATAACTTTTATAATATATAAGGTAGAGTCTACCATAGTTTTACAAGGAATAACAGTTAGTTTAGACTTCATCATACCACAAAAGCCCCAATAAATCATTTTTATTTCACATCTGAACTTAAAAGTTTTGCTAATACAATCATAATAGAACTCCTCACTTGCTTTCCTCATCATCCATGGTCAATTACTGAAGCTAGCCATAGAAAAAGTAGACTTCTCAATCCAAAGTACATGGAACCAATCATCATAAGTACAGTTTAAATATTACTAACACCATGCAACACAAAGAGTATGGTTTTCTGGTTGAATTGTGAATTTTTGTCAAGGCACCCATTGATGATAGCCTATTGACTCCATTATACTTTTCACAGTACATGGACTGCAAGTAGAGCCTATTTCTAGGCATATCTTATCCCAGCTGAGCCTTTGTAGTCTTATATTGCATGTTACAAAGACCACTAATTTTTGCTTTTCAGCATCATGAAATATCAGTGTATAACTGGAATGGTAAGCATTTGACAGTGTATTTCTTTCTTTAACTATCTTGTAAGTCTATAAGGAAATTAGATTTTATTTGCTTAGTAGGAATAGATATATACTTACTCTTTGGCATGTTCATCAATGAATTTTAAGGTACTGACTAATTTGAGTCCAGTCCTACTCAGTATTATCCTAGAGTATAATAACTTTGAGACTTTGAGATATGAATATTGAGTAGTTATATGATGCTGAACACATTGTGGATTTTGCTCATGAGTTCCTTTTTGCTGCATAATATTTTTCCTGCATTTATTCATATTAGAATATGCTAGTAGGAGAAGCATTATGTACCATTGTCTTACTAAGGTGGTGGAGTTGGGGTGGCAAAGGTGACATTAGTATGATGAAAAAGGGTTGTATAACCAGACACCAAATACCCTTACACCCAAGTACATCCCTGATACACCTGGCACATAGCACAACAAGTATTACTCCTCCAAAAATGCATGATACAAGTACTACCATAGCCAAGTTGAAGTTGGATACCTATAAAGCATAGTGATCATCAGGACATTAATAAGCAATACAGGATAATACAATTAATAAGAGCATAGTATAATGGGTACAGGTACTCCATATATCATTTTTGTTTTACTTTATCATTTGATATGATATTTGTTTTATGTTTGATTTCAAGATATATGGTTTGATATCATCTTTGTTTTACTTTATGATTTAATATGATATTTGTTTTATGTTTGTTTTCAAGATGTATTGTTTGATATCATCTTTGCTTTACTTTATCATTTTGATATAATATTTGTTTTAGGTTTAATTTCAAGACATCAATTGATATAGTCTTAATATTTTGTATACTATAATAACAGACAATCATGTTATTTAAATAGTCTATTGAATCCGGTATTTTGGAGATCAGACTTCAGCAGACAATTATTCTTAAATATACTTAGTTGAATTGTTACTTCTTTGATTCTTCACTTTACTTCTTAAGGTTGTTACAACTCACTACAGACTTAGAGTCTGGAATAAGATATTAGTTATCTCACCTCCTGAAGACTCTCTTAGATACTACTGTACTTAGTCTCACTGGTTACTACCCATCAGTCTTATCTATTTAATTCACTGATATCATGTTTATAGTACTCAGCCAAGTACAGATCATCTTACATATATGATATAAAAGAAAAATTACATACAATTCATTCTTGTATATAACATAGCCAACCATCATATATTCATATAATGTACCGCATGGTAAGTTGAGACATCCAGTGACATGAAACAACTATATAGAGTATGACTCAACATCCATTATTAATTGGTATTCTGATTGTCCCCAACCTCAACACCAAAGTGCTCCTCCTCTAGCCTTTTCTCTAGTATTTCTTCCTCACCTTCCCCATATTCAATATCCAAATTCTCCACCCTATTCAGAGCATTTTTCTTTTCTGTTCCCAACTTCTGGTCCTCCAGTTCCTTCTCTTTCATCAACCATTTGTATTTTTCAAGCTTTTCCTCTAATCCTTTTTGTTCAATATTGAATTGAACCATTGATTTGTACCTCTTGCTCCTGTGCACATTTTTTTCCCTCTCCTGCTCCTGCTTCAGTTTACTGGCTATTTCTGTAAGCTTAGTAGATGTACCAGTATACAAGTATGTATAATAATCTAAACTAGTATTTGCATTTTTTTCTTTCCCATTGTAATTTGCATGAATTACCTGCTTTACATCACCAGTAGAAATAGTGCAGTTATCAACCTTAATTATTTTCCTGCCCTTCCTACCAGAATTAAGACCTTCCTCTATGATGTATTGTTGTTTTTTCTGTTTGGTTTCATCCTGTAGATTTAGAGTTGAGCAGTAAAATGAGGCTGAGTGTGCAAGAAACCAGATAGCAGTACAGGTGTCCTGAGAGTATAGTGTATTTTAGTAAACCTTGCTTTGAGTAAAGTGTTCTGGTTTGGAAATCTTAGATTCAGTTTTGGGTGTTTGAGGTTCAAAAGGAGATGAGGAGGTGGTAAGGTTTTCTGGATTTGGCTGATAGAAATCATAACCAGGAAGTGATTGTAAAGGCTTTTGCGCATTTAGAGGATAAATACCAGTTGCTTCAAATCTGCTTAATATATTTTTCTCCATGAGGCCACCTTCTCGTACCTACTATAAGACTTCCCAAAAGTTCTTCTTTTTCACTATATGGTTTCCTCATTGAAACCTTTCCCATACTACCTCTATCTACTTTTGCTTTAGTGGACTAAATATAGCAACATCAAGTAGCTGTAACTTATGTGTCATATGAGTAGGTAAGCAAAATGGAATTATGTGGTATTGTAGGCAATAGAGAAGGAACTCTCATGTAACATGAGAGGAATGACCATTGAATAAAATCATCCAAAAACATATTCTGCCAGCAGTTTTAGTTGCTGTTGAACTATTAGGTCCAAAGAAGTATTCAAAATATCAAAAGCTGTTTTTTTCCATCTGTTCATCTATTCTCAGAATATCCTACCAAGATCTTATCTGGCATGCAAACATATGAGTTTTCCACCCAGCTTTCTTGAATACTATCTCCTTTCAAAATTATTATAGGTAACAATTGGAATCCATCTGTACAAATAGTTTCTATGACAATAACTATTTCTCTTCCTCCATCATAGGCACATAGGGCTCTACTTTACTGTCCTAAATCTTTACCATAGACTACTTGATAGGATTGTGTAAATTCTATAAGGTAGCCAATCTCATCTAAATTGTAAAGATTTTCAGGAATGATATCATACCCCATAATTACAGCTTCTAACTTATTAAATTAGTTATTAGGTATATAAATATATAAAACAAATAATATAATACATACTCGTTCAAAGAAGTTTACAAATAGAAAATAATCCTGCTGTACCTCAACTCGAACATACTCAATCTACCTTCTGTACTTAATTCCTAGCACAGGGTGACAATCTAGGAATGAAAGATGCTAGTTATAGCTGACTGGTCTGGCATTTTCAGGATCTCTTTTGCTATATAAATATATAGTCATCTCTTTGAGAAGTGAAATGCAGGAAGGAAAACAATAGTCCTGGATTTCCAAGTACCTGACCTCAAATTAGCTTCTTTTAAATAACATTAAACTCATTTGAGTATTTAAGTAATATACCAATTAACAAGTGCCTCCCCCTCTCCTACTATTAAATATTGCTTTCACTCATCATACTCATTGGTAGGAATTCAGCCATGGTAATGATGCCAAAATGTAGATCTTGGAACTTTATAATCAAGTGCAAGTTCTTGCTACGTAGGAAGGTGATTCTCATTCTTGCAAGCATGATTTATGGTACTGAGTGTGAGTTCAATATGCTGTTCTGTTGAAAGATAGTTGGTCGAAAACATTTTGATAAAAGTGCTTGTAGAAGCAATTGATTCCTTCCTCCTAAAAGCTTTAATTTAAACAGAAGTCTACATGGCCAAAACTACCTTAAGTATGGCATTAGTCAGTTGTGGTATTCAGAAAACTGGTTTATGACTCTCAACTAGTTGACTAGCAACTAGTTGTTTTGTATTACCATGTGTCTTGATTCACCATGGGGTATGTTAACCCAGAATCTAGCCATTGAAATTATTATTTCCAGTGGAAAGTACCACTCTTTAAACTTTCTCATGAAATAATTGACGGTCTTAATCAATTACTGTCTGAGGAAGAGCTTCCTATATCTTCACAATTATGTATTTACTATTCTCTACTGCCACCCTTCTACCACCTACAAATTTCCAGTTGGAAATATCATGCTTTTTATACTCCCAGATATGTTCAATCAAGTTTATATCAGGTGACTTAGATGGCCAATCTAAGGTGATAATTTCATAGGATTGTCTCTCTTTATTGTCAACTCATCTTGCAGTTTGATAGCTTGATGTATTATTCTCTATGAGATAGAGATGGAAGATATACATTGTGTTTTTTGAGGTTTTCATCCATATTTTAGGATCACTCTCTTACCTATACCTTGTAATAGGTAATGACTGCTTTAATGATGATATTGCTCTTTGTCGTAAGGTGCAAATATAGGTCTTGGTTGTATGTATTGATTTTGTATCTGTCTTGAGTATAAGTTCTTCCACATACTAATAAATACTATTACTACTAATAGTACCTTAAAGACTTACAGATTGAGTCCAGTACTTTCAGTTGTGCTCATCACATACTAAGTCTTAAACCTCTTAAGACTAGTTCTATATAATACCAACTATCTATTCTCTTACTCCTATCTTATAGGGTAGAGGGGTTGGAGGTCTTCTTCATATAAAGTCTTAGGACTTCCTAAGACTCAGTTTCTTGTATGCATAGAAGATAAAGAGTGTAGTTGATTAAAGATATAAGTAAGAAAGTAACTTTAGATGATTATGTGAAGAACTAAGTATCTCATCATATCTTCCTCCTGATATAGTTCTTCCTATAATAGCTTAGTAATCTAAATAACAAGTATGAGTTATAACTGTAACTCATACAAATTAATAATATCATATGGCTCAAATGAGTCTGGGTTATTATGCAGTCAAAACTAATATAACAACTATGACTTGCAATTACAAGTCATGTGTGAGACCCTATGACTCATAATGAGTCATAGTATGAAAATTCATTACAAACATATGACTTACAACTGTAAGTCATATGAAAACCATTGTTCCTCACTAGGTTTGTAACACTATACTAGTAGATATAAATTAAACTATAAAATATGCTCATAATATGAGACCCAGTTAATACTACTCTTGCTTGTAAACCTAAGTTCTTTCTATTTGAATATTTGTTCTACTTTCCATCTCTTTCTTTTATTTCTTCCAGTTCATCATTCATCATGATTGCTGTTATCATGTATTTTGATTGAAGTCAGTAAGAGTTAGGTACTGCTAGGTTCTAGGAATACTAACTTGTTTGCAATTAAATGTTAGGATTGTCTATAGATCTCTCTTGTTTATAACTTACAACAGGCAACAACTATCTCTTTCATATTAGATTCTTCCTCTGAGGACTTCTTACCTGATACTATTACACCTAATAGTATCTCTTCAGCTTTTGTTTTAACTTCCTCTTAGTTACACTATATTTACCTTAGAGTTATATTCTTATAATCCAAGTATCTTGAATGTCAACCACTAGAGTACTATTGTAGTATTCTTCTCACTTGAGGAGAAGTTAGAGAACATTGTTTTTCTTAAAGATAGTAATAAATATATTTGTATTTCATAAAGTTATAAGTAGGAAATAACTTAGATGGTTGCATGAAGAATTAACTATCTCATTGTATCCTCCTCCTTATATAGTTCTTTCTCACAATCTACTTACAAATCAATAACTAGTATGAGTTACAACTGTGACTGATTCACTCATGTAGTATAATAAATGCATGACCTAAAGTAGATCATGTATGAAACTCATATGACCTCTAAATAGGTCATGTGCATAAAATATCTCATGACTCAAATAAGTCATTGCATAATCCAATCAATATAATAACTATGACTTGCAATTATGGGTCATGTGTGAAACTCACATGACCTAATTGGTCATGTGTGTAAAACTGTTACAAACTTATGACATCATAAATATAAGTGATGTAACAAACCTTTTTCTATACTAGTTTTATAACACTAACTCTTCTCTCTCTATAGTCTAAGTCCTATTAGGCTAACAGTTAGTTATCCTCCTCTTTTCCTACCAATCAGTCTAAACATCCCACCAATTTCCTCAATTCTCTGTTGTCGATTGCAACTGATTCTTCTAGCAATTTGTTCTTTCTTTCTGATATCTCAAATTTCCTCCTCAATATTTCTACCCTTCTTTCTACCAATCCTGCTCTTACTTGTTCGGTCACTACTGCTCTAGCCAACCATAAATTTTCCCTCTGGAGAGTCCTTCCCTTCCTCCCCCACATTGTTACTTGTCTCCAAAGGAACCTTTTGTCTATCCAGGTGTTATTCACCATATTTTGAAGGTGGTCTATCTGATCATACTAGTATAGGCTCTTTGTAGTATCAGGTTTGATGAAGTTAGTCCTTGAAGACCTTAGCCATGGAGTTGTTGTTACCAAAATTAGCAGCAGTGTGTTTCCCATTTGATTATATATTTCCCTGAGGGTGTTGATTGGTCTTGGTAGGATTTCCTCTTATCTCTGGTCCTTTCAGGATACACCTTTCTCTTTCTTGACCTTGGGCCTAGATTTTTTGCCCCTTGCTTCTCTTCAACCTTATTCCTGAGGTTCCTGGGTGAAATATATCATTGTCTGAATGTTGTGAACTTTTTGGTAGTGGAGACATTAGTTCATCTCATGATGTCAGTAGTGGCATTAGTAGTGATGAACTGAGGGGTGTCCTATACTCTTCTCATGACCAGGAGTCAGACCCTTGCTTATCACTGAAATGGACCTCATATTTTTGGTTTTAACACCAAGTCTCATTTGACTGGTTGTATTTCTTCTATTCTGGTGTCATCTGTTTCAAAACTGGGAGGTCCACTAATTGGACCCAATTGTTATTGCTCAATTGTTCTTCTTCCTTGATCAAGTTTCTCTGGGTTTTCTCAATAGAATTATTCAACTACTTGTTCAGCATTACTGAAAATTTCTGCTAGGTACCATACTAGATTATGGTTAGGTGGATGTCCTGTCCACTCAGCATAATATTCAGACTTACTCTAATCTAGTCTAGAATCAATAATTTGATCAAGTTTATATTCATCTGCTCCTTCTATCTCTATTAGAGGAGGTGGTTATTTTCGTTGTGAGGGTAGAGGATTGTTATTATAGAGTTTGAGTTTACTGATATGGAAAACTAAGTATCTGTTGTTTGCTGAGTGGGGTAGTGCCAGTTTATATACCTTTTTCCTAACTTTTTCTAATATCTCAAATGGTCTCAGTTTTTGGTAATATAATTTCTTGGAAGGTCTGGTGGTGTGAATATCTTTTGCTATTAACCAAACTTTATCTCCTGATTCTAGTCTTGGATCTGGTTTTCTTTGCTGATTGGTATTTTCTTTCATTGTTGGTTGGGCTGAGATGATTTTCATTCTTATCATATCATGTAATTGATTCATATCCTCCCTTCATAATGCTTTGACTATTATTTCATGACCCATTGGCTCATTAATGAGGTGATATGCATTATTTGCATAAAATGGTGTTGTTTTAATTGTTTCTTGGATTGAGTTGTTATAGGCAAACTTGGTAAATGGTAACCACTGGTATTCCTCTTAGTCTCCATCTGAATATTCCACATATTCTTTAAGGAATTGTTCTAATGAGGTATTCATTCTTTCTGTTTGTCTGTCTATTTGCAGGTAGAATACCATGCTTAATTTTCTTTTAATGTTTATTTCTTTAATTATTTCTTTCAATAGGTCTATTGTGAATATTGAACTCCTGTCTGTGACAATGTCTTTTGGTAGTTCATGTAATTTGAAAATATTCTTCATGAATAATCATATGAATTACATGGTTTTCATATCCTTATGACAGTAAATAAAATCTGCCATTTTGACCTAGTGATCTGCCATAACCCATATGGAATCATAACTATTTGATTTTAAGAGGTCTGGGATGAAATCTATACTGATTGAATTCTAGGATTTTTCTGGTATTTCAAGTGGTTGTAGCAGTCCATATGACATGTGGTAGACTGGTTTTATTCTCTGGTACATATCACAGTTCTTGATATATTGTTTAATATCTTCTCTCATATCTCACCAGTAGTACATACATTATACTAGTTCCATTATTTTTACTGTTCCACCATGACCTCTTTGTGATATGTCATGATTCTTTCTAATTGTTGTCATTCATATAGGTTCATCTTCTGGAAGCTATATTTTTCCATAGTACTGAAGGTAATTATTTTTCCATTTATATAGTCCTAGAGCCATGTTTGGAAATTCTTTCTCTCCTCTTTCTAAAGACTTTCTTATTTCTTGAAGTGGTTTGTCTTTTTGTGTTTTTTGTTTTATTTCTTCTGAAACTTTTATTGTTTCCCACTTTTGCATTTCCATAGTGTTGATTTCCTCACTTCCAGATTTGTATCCCTCATGGAAGAATTTTTCTGTTAGTAGTAAAACTTATTTTCATTGTGTTTTCCTTTTGTCTCCTTCTTTGGGAAAGTTATCAGTCCTTCTTGTAAGAGCATTTGGTTTTCCTCTTTCCTTTCCAGGTCAATATTTTATTTTAATATTGTATTGTCTTAATTCTTCACTCCAACAGATTTGTCTTCCATTGAGCTCTTTGGTAGTTGTAAAGGGTACTAGATTCTTGTAGTTGGTAAGAATTTTTACTATATGTGGACTTCCTTCTGAATATTTTTACCACTCTCTTAGCACTTGCATAATTGCTAAGAGTTCCTTATTGTTAATATCATAGTTGTATTCTGCTTTTATCATTATTTTAGAGCAATAAGCTACCAGTTTCCATATTCTACTTTCATTTTGTTATGATATGATCCCTGAGCATACATAGTTAGACTTACCTATTTCAACTATAATGGGCTGATTGGGGTTGAAGTATTGTAATATAGGTACCATTGTGAGTTTTTCTTTCAGTCTTTCAAATACTTTCTAGGGTTTTTCCTTCTATTACCATTTGTACTTTTTCTTTAAGTTATATAATAGTTTAGCTGTCCTGTTGAACCCTTCTATGAACTGTCAGTAAAAGTTGCAAAAGCCCATGAAAGACTGAACTCCTTTAACTTTCTGTGGCACCTTCCATTCCCTTATGGCTTCTGCCTAAGTCTTAATGGGGTCTACTCTTACTCCATCTTTGTTGATGATTCACTTTAGGTATTCCATTTCTTCCTTGTGGAATTCGAATTTTGTTGATTTGAGTCTGACCCTAATTTCTTTCAGTTTTTCCAGTACCTTGACTATATCTTTTTTGTGTTATTCTAGTATCTCAGAATATATAAGCAAGCCATCCAGATAAGCTATGCAGATAACATCTAGGTATTTACTGACAGCAGTATTTACCCATCTCTGAAATGTTACTGGTGCATTTGCTAATCTAAATAGTATAACTATATATTCAGAGAGTCCATATCCATTATGGAAAGCTGTCTTCCATTTGTCTCCTTTATATATTCAAATATATTGATATGTATCTTTGATGTCTAGCTTGTTGAAATATTTTGCTGATCTTAATCAATCTAAAGCTTTGCTTATCAATGGTAGTAGATATTGATCTTTCTTGGACACTGTATTTAGTTCTTGGTAGTTCACATATAGTCTTAGACCTCCATCCTTTTTGTTCACAAATAGAATGGGTACTCCTACTGAGGAAGAAGAAGGGTGAATTCTTTCCCAATCTAAATTATTTACAAGGTACTCCCTTAGTGCTTTGAGTTCTTCTCCTTTTAGTAGATACAGTTTCATGAATAGTGCTGTTTTTCCTTCTTCTAATTCGATTTTGTGGTCAGCTGGTCAGTGTGGTGGTAAATTGGTTCTTTCTTTTTCATCAAATAGTATTAAAAAGTCATTGTATTCTTTTGGTACTATATTTCTTATCATTTTGGTTTTTCTTTTTTCGTTCTTTTTCAATACAAGCTCTGTACTAAACATTGTTGCTGCCAATGAAAGTTAGTCTTCATTCCATCTTAAGATACCTGTCTGATCTCCTTTTCAATATACTTTCCCAAATGCTTTTACCAAAATGAATGCTATTAAAGTATCCTTATTGTCTTGTTTCTAGTCTGTACTTCTGAATCTAGCATCTCCTCTTTCTGTTTCTATTATTTCTTGTGCTTCTTGCAAGTCTGTCATCATGATTTTTTTCAATTATTAGTTGAGCGATATGGACCTCTTGACGAACTCTGTAGTCTTTTTCTGATAGGTTTACCAATAGCACCCTGATTTCTCCTGTATAGTCCATATCCACTAGCTTAACATTAATAGTTAGGCAATTTTGGTTAGCTAGTCCGCTATATGGTGTAATGTGAGCATAGGTATTCTCAGAGAGGCTTATGGCTATTCCAGTTCTTATAAGAGTCTGTTCTTTAGTGGGGACAGTAACATTCTCTGTACTATACAGGTCATATCCTGCAGTCATCTATGATCCTTTCATAGGTATCTTCATGTTATTCCTTAGCTTTTTGTCTACCACTTTTTCATTGACCTTGTTATTTATGCTGACTTGTAGAATCCTGCATTCCGAATTCTTCAAGAGCTGGTTTTTCAGCTCTCTTGGAACTTGGCTTTCCAAGTTCACTTCTTCATTGATTGGTAGAACCTGATTTTGTAGGTTCTTTTTAATCGCTTGTTCTTCTAGTACTGCATATACTGATATGGTCTTTTCAAGACATGTTTTCCTATATCTTTCACTATTGAAAGTCATCTCTCCTTTTCCCCATTCAATTCTTGAGCAGTTATTTTTTAGCCACACTATTCCTACAATTATTTCATTTTTAACTAGCTTAGCTACCAGGAAGGTAGTCAATTCCTTGTGGTTTCCTATATCTATCTGTATGTATACTATAAAGATGATGGATTGTACTTCTGAAACAGTTCCATCTACCATATAGATGTCTCTTGGTTTTTTGATCTTTCTCATAGTTATCTGATGATCTATAGTGAAATTGAAGTCTATAAAGTCTTTAGCAACTACAGAGTCAATCATAGCATTTGTTGTATCTTTTTTCCTATTATGAAGTTCTACTTTAATCATAAAATGATCTAATTTCAGGTTTAATGATTCTATATTTTCTAATGCTAAATATAGATATGATATTTCAATGTTTTTCCTTTTTTCTGTATCATCCCTTAGCCTATCTCTTACTGGGAACTTTCTTCATTTAAAGTCTACTCTTCTCCTTTCTTCACTTCTATCTTGTAGATTTGGACCATTTTAGCTTGACATTTTCCTGCCAAATGTCCTTTTCTTTCATATTTAAAGCATCACCCTTCCTTCCTTCATCATTAATATTCCTCATTTGGTAATCATTGGAATCTTGGTCAGTTAATTACATCAATATCTATTAGATTACCTCTATCTGCTTACTTTGAAGGTACTTGCCAAAATGTACCTTTCTGATTTCTTGGCACTTCTTATTGTTTAAAACTCATAGTTTTTCCTTTAAGATACTCAACCATATTGATGTGATTTTCCTTCAATATAGCCCATTTTGCTAGTTACTGAGATAACATAGGTTTAGTATTAACTAGTGCATAGACATCTTATACTAGTAATGTCTGCTTCATTCCTGCCAGTAAGAATCTCCCTAATGTATTCATATTATATTCTGTATCTATTGCAGCCATTCAGAGCTCATTCCAGTAGTCTATCATGTTCTAGTTACCTTGCTTCATTTTTTTGATGGCATTTCTTATTCTTTCCTTTTTGTCCACATCTCAAAAATTGATGTTGAGAATTTACTTGAATTCTTCCTATTCTTGCTAATTGTCTTGTACCTTTCCCTTGATGTAAGGTGTAATCTATTGTGCTGCTGAATCTCTCAGTAAGGATTTGGTATAATGTATTATATCTAGATTGTAATCTCCTTCATTCTATCCAATAGCCTCGAAGTACATTTTTACTTGTACTAGGAATCTTCTCAATTTCTCTCTTTCTCATCCCAATGTTCTTGATTCCTAGACTTCAGCTTTTTGAGTATTCCCTATTTCTCCTATCAGAGTCTGGAACTATTCTTGGATGAGTGTTATTATACCTGCTGGTGAGGGGTTCATGTTTCCAGTTCTTACAGGGGGTGCTCCTACTGGAGGTTCTGTAGGAGGTCCTGTTAGTCCTGATATCTTTTGGTCTTTCGATTCTGATGATGTGGATTCTTCTCCTGATTTTTCTTCTAATGTAACTGGACTAGTTACTCTTTCTCTTTCCAAAGCTGTCCTTGAGAATGATTGTGTAACTTCTGGTAATTCTAGTAATCAGCCTTCATCTACCCCTTCTGTAATGTCATTGGGTGTTGCTGTGATACAATCCAATGTTGGAATTACCTATAGATCTCTCATGTTTATAACTTGCAACAGGCAACAACTATCTCTTACATATTAAATTCTTCCTTTGAGGATTTCTTACCTGATACTATTGCACCTAATAGTATCTCTTCAACTTTTGTCTTATCTTCCTCTTGGTTGCACTACATTCACCTTAGGATTATATTCTTATAATCTAAGTACCTTGAATATCAACTATTGGAGTACTATCATAGTATTCTTCTCACGTGAGGAGAAGGTGGAGAACATTGTTTTTCTTAAAGATAGTAATAAATATATTTGTAATTCATAAAGTTATAAGTAGAAAATAACTTAGGTAGTTGCATGAAGAACTAACTATCTTATCATATCCAACTCCTTATATAGTCCTTTCCTACAACCTGCTTACAAATCAATAACTTGTATGAGTCACAATTGTGACTTATTCAATCACATAATATAATAAATATATAACCTAAAGTAGATCATGTATGAAACTCACATGACCTCTAAATAGATTATGTGCATAAAACATCTCATGACTCAAATACTGTATTATCTTGAATAAGAGAGAATCACACTAAGAGGTCATATTAAGGCTTAGATACTCCCTCACATCTATATTGAGTGTGTCAAGTTGCCAATCATTGTCTGAGACAGAAAGTCAGGAGAGAATTTGAACATTAACATATGTAAAGTGGGACAGCTGGAGAGGAAAAGCATGATAAGATGAGTGCTTGTATACCACAGCCTTAATCTGACCTCTTAGCATGATTCTCTCTTATTCAAGATAATACAGTAAGTCATTGTGTAATCTAATCAATATAATAACTATGATTCACAATTGTGAGTCATGTGTGAAACTCACCTGACCTGATTGGTCATGTGTGCAAAACTCTTACAAACCTATGACATCATAGTTATGAGTCATGTGAAAAACATTTTCCCATTCTAGGTTTGTAACATTAAACTCCTATTTTATGTGATTTGTTTGGTTTTTCTTATCTATAATCTGCTAAAATCATCATTGATCATCAAATGTATCCTGCTTCCAAATATGAAAAGGCCCCTTAGATTCTAGAATAATTGCACCTTAGAACACGATTCATATAGGTTATTTTTCATTGTCCTTATCATAAATTATATACTTATGTCTATCAACACTATGGTATCATGATATATTTCTTTAATATCTAGATTTGCCAAACTCAACCTACATTTTATCTGTAAATACAATTGTATTAACAGTAATTTGAAGAGTCATATAACTAAAGGCAAGATATGCTTCCACATGATTAGGGATAGAGAGGGCTTATGTACTTGTTTTTATTGAAAAATATTATGCTGGTGGTGAAAATCCTACTCCAATGTTGAGTATCATGATGCTGCAATAATACCTAACTTGTGAGTAATTTCTGGAAATTTTTTTTTGCCAGTGGTCTTCATCTTTTGACTCAGATTACATAATACTTGTGATTCCTTACCATCTCCAGGAAATTGTTCTGGATTGCCACCACTACATTAATTACTCAAGCAGACAAGAACATCATCACAATCTTCGAGATCAGATGCAGATAACTAAAAATACTCTTTAATAAGCCCAATTGTCTCTTGTAGTAGCAGAACACTCAAATATATAGCTACTAGATAAAAGTATTGGTGAAAATACATTTCTCTCTTTTCTAAAGTGTACAGTTACCTAAAAGAGGTATTGTACAATTGAGGTCTCCGTAGGAGAGAAGCTTGTCCTATAAAATAAACCTGAGGGAAATCCCATTAATTCAGATATGATGAACTTACTTTTACTCTTTTAATAATACTCTCTACTGTTGACTTGCTAATCCCTAATTTGCTTGCAATTTCCCAATAAGACATATGTGTATGCCAATCGAGTGTGACAATAGCTGCTCTATTGAGTATAGGCATCTGAGGTACTGTTCTATGTACTAGCATATTGGGTAATCGGTCAATGGTAATCAGTCAACAGAGGTCAAGAGGTAGGTATCTAAGTATACTTTAAGCTGGAAGTTTTCTGGCGGTGATGAATTTTGTATCCTTCTCACTTATTTTCTTGTATAGTATATGGAATCACTTAGCTCCACTTGGCACTTTGGATATGCCCATTCGCCGGCCTGGCGATCATTATGCTTAGTGGGTGTCCAACTTCAACTCGGCCGCGGGAGTATGTTACCCCGCACTGAAATCGCTCGATTAGGGCATGGCACGGTCGATCTGTGCCAGGCAGTCTGGCACATCACAGATATCACTCGAATGCCAACGCATCGATCACGTGCGCAATACAAGACCCCAACCTCAGGCGGTACAAAGGGATCGTGTATACGATAAGAAGGGGGCCACGGCACCCCTTTCTTTAGATCCCCAGCCTCAGGCAGGGAACAGTCTTGGCAACGATGGTACAAGGGTAGATCATGAATTGATGTTACGGAGCAGGGTTGTTGATGATGGTTTTAGACAAGAGTAATGGAACAAGTAACCCATCACCCTTTCAACCCAAAACCCACCACAACTCTGCCAGAGCCAAATAAAAGCTGATTTTATGATAGGTATATTGAGATAGTTATTGCCTATTTTATGAATCAACCTTTTTTCTTTACGTCCACTGATGGTGGACAAAATAGGCATTCCTTCAGGCGAACAGTATCTTGGTGTACTATTTGGCGTAAAGTGTTCTTTTACTAGCGTACAAGGGTAGATCATGAATTGATGGTACGGAGCAGGGCTGTTGATGATGGTTTTAGACAAGAGTAATGGAACAAGCAACCCATCACCCTTTCAACCCAAAACCCACCACAACTCTGCCAGAGCCAAATAAAAGCTGATTTTATGATAGGTATATTGAGATAGTTATTGCCTATTTTAAGAACCAACCTTTTTTCTTTATGTCCACCGATGGTGGACAAAATAGGCATTCCTTCAGGCGAACAGTATCTTGGTGTACTATTTGGCGTAAAGTGTTCTTTTACTAGTGTACCATCAATTCATGATCTACCCTTGTACAAAGGGATCGTGTATAAGAAGGGGGCCACGACACCCCTTTCTTTAGATCCTCACCATCACGACTACACCAACAGTCTCGACAATCTCATCGAGACCCCCGACACACAGCGACGCGACAGCGAGAGCGATCAGCTATCGAAAGATACCAGACACCCACGACATCGACACTAATTGTCGAAGCGACATTCAGAGCGATCACCACCACCGAACAACCGTTTACAGCATGAGCGATAATCATCAAGGACGACCGCCATTGGGAGGAGTGCTCGGAGGAACTGGTTCTGGAGGCCCCGGATCAGGTACAGATACCGGTACTGGTACTGGTGGTGGGAACCAGCAACAGCAAGGTGAGGAAACGAAACACCCCTCCGCGACCGTTGAGGCGCGAAACCCCGACAGTGTTCAATACACTGTCACCACGATGGCGAACGGAATCGAATTATTCACACGATGTGATACGGGCGAGAGGTATACTCGAGCCTTCTACGGGACAATGCCAATGGTCCCCTATGAAGAGCCGAGGGCGATGGAAAGTGCTGAGGACACAACTGTGGAGGAAGCGACGGACAGGCTTTACGATGTGAAGAGTTTTCGCTGACGATTACATTACAAATAGGTATGTCCGGCCAGTTCATTACGTCGCCCTCGAAGAAGAGTACGGGAGGTCTTGGGGGCAGTCAGACCCAAATTCCTCAATCCGCGAGTTGGATGGAAGTCCACTATCGCGAGATACAAGCGAGAGCGGGGTCAGCGCTCGATGTGGCAGCGAGGGAGGAGAACCGTGAGTACAGGGTGCGCAAGTACATTCAGTACAGGGCGATGGCTAAGGCCATCTGCCAGTACTACGATAATCTGATCGATGCCGAGAAGGAGCTGGACAGTTAGTCAAGCACGAGAATCACATGATAAATGGAGACACCGCTAACAGAATTCGTTAGCTCACGATAAGACGGCGATGAGGCGACGAGGACTCCCCAAGGATACGGGGGATGACGAGGAACAGTACTAGAGTCATTAGTCTGACTGACAGTTTGAGGAAGCAATGGTAGTGCAAGTTAATATTCGTTATTTTTTCTATTTTTCATTTTTCAGCCAGATTTTATTATATTCTTAGGTGAACGTGAGGCTACTGTGCGCGGCTGGCGCTTTTAGTGTCCGAATAATACGGTACGTTACTGTAAACGTCCGATACCGTACCGTAAATTACGGCTGTAAGCTACAATACCTAGGCAAAAGTCTTGGTGAAATAGCCTTTTCACACCAAAAGTTGCCACTGCTGATCACCCCCCCACGTGTGAAATTACTTCAAAAATGCACACAGCCTTCTCAATTATTTTCACATTGATTTTAGCTTTTACTAGATACCACTTGTCAAGTTGGTTTACATTATGGTGTTTAGTTATCAGACTTCAAAGTTGACACTACCCGTTGCAATGGCAATTTTGTATGTAAAATGACACTTTTTGATACATCAAAAACTTTGAGACTACATAACTTATCTAAATCTTCACTAGATTGATTAAAATTTGGATGAGAGTAGGGGAAAGCTAGAGTAAATAGATGCCTGAAGTCAGGTTGGAAATATACCTTGTAGTTCCTGAACTGCGAGCAGCCTCAATTTGCTGTTTTTGGTGTAAAAAGCTCATTTCACCAAGACATTTGCGGAGGTGCTTTACAATGCTGGAAAACGGAAATCCACACCAAAATTTTGAACGCCATATATAATTGTGTCTTTTGCCACCAAGTTCAGGTCAAGTTTGATTCGTGACACTCTTATCCAGCCTTTCTTTTTTTTTTTTTTTTTTGGAGGTTCCTCTAATTTTTCCTTGGTCTCGGACTTGATGTGGTGAACGCTACGATACGCGGCCCGCGCTTTCGAGTGACAGTCGGTGACCACTGCAGGCACAACTGTCACGGCCGTAAAACACCGTGAGAAACAAAGTGCATCCCACGTTAAACGTTGCATTTGTGGGTTAAAATAGTTTATTGCTTACCACTTGATCGTGGCTCCCTAATCCCCACAAAATTTGGGAGTCTCCGGCCCGCACTCCATGAAGCCTTCCTCACGTTTTCCCGTGCACTACAGATTACAGGTGATCCGAGGATGGATGGATGGATTAACCTGTTATGATGGTGGAACCGAGATATGTGGGAGAAGCGCTCCCTCAATTCAATGAAAAGCCGAACTGTTCTTGGGGAGGGAGAGTTTATACTGTTTCCAAAATCACATGACCTCCCTGTTTAAAAGTAAACATTGCTGATTATGATGTGTCTACCATGATGTGGCCTTGCTGAGGCCCGGGTGTCCATGGTGTATTCAATGCACAAATATCTGTATCAAGTTACTTCGTCACTATCCCCTGTCATACATGTGCGAACAAGGTGGAGACAGAGTCTTCACCAAATTGACCGAGTGCAGCTACATCCTAAAACATCAGATATAATAGCCCACAAGCTAATTAAGGAGGAACTGAGTGTGTATTTGGACAGGGCGTGTGTTTAGGTGGTCGACAATAGTAGCGTGGGCGATGATTTCTCCGTCCTCCCTGTGACATACGAATTTTGAATTAGTCTAGTGAAAAATATCCCCAAGGCAGCCGACGTGATTAGGCAAACTCAATCATGGAATATGTAGGCCATATATCTGCCCTCTTTAGCCTTAACAAATGTCGGCGTGCGTTCTGGAAATTTTCTTCCAGTTTTTTTCACTCGCTTCACTTACTTTACATTACTTCGGTATGGGGCATGCTCGGTCATAGCATCAGGACCTTATTGTGAACCTGCTATCCACTCTCCGAGGCCACACAGTAGCAATCAAAAAAACAAGTTTATTATATTATATTATATTATTTATCAAAGTGCAGTCGGTGACTCTTGAGATTATAAGGAGGATGGAATATGTCCATGGCGTCCGTCCTGTTAGGACTCCGAGGACGGAGGGACTGAGTGTTTGTTTTCATTGCTTAAAATTAAAATTAAATACTGTTACTGTACAGTTTCCCACTCGGCGCCAGACAGGGTGAGGTTGGGGCCTAGTGCACCCCCCTGGATAGATGTCATCATATTACTTGTATAATAGCTCACTAAAGCAACGGTCCTCTCTTCTCTAATGAATTTTGGGGAGAACGAAGATTAGTAAGTCTCCCATTACCGAGTAGACAGTCTCCCAGGCCACCCGCACACCCTTCTCACCCGGACAGATGCTGATTGGTGGGTTTTGTATGAGGAAATGAGCGGTGATCAGCACAGTTGCCACAGTTCACCTAAGTAAACCACTGGAAAGTTTCTTATTTTTGGGTTTAGCTGGCTGGCCGAGGGGGGTGTCCGGATGGCCTGGAAAGCTGTCTAGCTTAGGCCAACAACAATAATGATGGCTACCAATCTTTGGTGGGGATGTGAGAGCGAAACTTAAGTTTGCCTTCACCTAGCATTACCCTTGGCAAAGGCAGTCGAGTACTCACGCGTCTTTGCCAAGAATGCCTCCGCCAGCCGATATTTTGCGGGAGTCCTCACCAAATTTTCGGCTTGCGGAGGCATTCCTGGAAGAGACGAGTACTGTGATTAGCAAAAACATATAGTTACTTGTAAACTGTGACTGCCCAAAGTGAACTGCATTTGAGATGTTTACGGTACAAGGGTAGATCATGAATTGATGGTATGATACACTAGTACAAGAACACTTTACGCCAAATAGTACACCAAGATACTGTTCGCCTGAAGGAATGCCTATTTTGTCCACCATCGGTGGACGTAAAGAGAGAAAAAAAAATTGGTTCATGAAATAGGCAATAACCATCTCAGCATACCTATCATAAAATCAGCTTTTGCCCGACTTTGGCAGAGTTGTGGTGGATTTTGGGTTGAAAGGGTGATTGGTTGCTTGCTCCATACCATCAATTCATGATCTACCCTTGTACTCAACAGAACCGTTCATGACTAATCCCACTGTCTGAGTCCCACCTCTTGGGTAGCATTGATATCTTCGATACAAACCTAAGCTTCTCCAACAAGAACTCGCAGGAGAAAAGTTGCGAAATTTCACAAAACCAGTAATAGAAAAAAATTAAGCATTTAACCAGAGCCAGAATTGAAATTTACATTGTTAATAATTTCGTTCTCTACACATATGTTGAGTACAAGGCAAGTGTTTCTATCGAGAGCTCTCTCCCGGTTCAAATCTCTATAGGAGAGGGAAAAGCATACTCCTTGAGATAACTAAGCGAGTAGGCATTTTATGTAAGACGCTTATTCACCACTTGGAGAGCAGTTGTTTTCTGACATAATCTCAGGGACCCATACGTGTGAACCTAAGGGATCTCAAAATTCATTGGGTTGATGGTACAGGCTCTATCCACAGTCCTCACAGTTCTTGATACACTAAGTTAGACACCACCGTAGTAGTAGCCGATGTGCGAAACAGCTAAGCAATATACCTCGACACCATAAACCGCCGATAACTTGAACTACTCTCCTCCGAAAGCATTAAAAAAAAGAACAAGGAAAAACGCGACAGAAACACACACATAAATCAAGACGCTGGGGAAAAAGAAATAGCAATAAACCACACCTCAAAGTCAGAAGAGGAACAAAAGAAATGACAAAAGAGTACCCAAAGATGCCGAAAAGCATCAAGAAAAAATAAAGAAACTCAATTGACCGGCACTCCAGCCTGCAACAGCGCCCGCCCATAAACATCGAAAAAGCTCTCTCTTTCACCGGCAACCACTTCGTAAACATTTATCGTCAAGTCCCTCCATAACATCGCTGTCAAACGTTGGTCGCACATCGCTCCAGCTGTGATAACATGTACAAACAAGTTGATGATCGGAAAAGACAGGTACCCGTATCGCTCAATCACCAGTTTTCCCGCCTTCAATTGAATCTTGAACCCAAGTCCATTCAGAGCCCCCTTCGCAAGGGCTAAAACATCGCGCGGCCGCTGTGTCCTTGCGAGGAACGAATGCAGAATGTGTGATGGGGATATCAATGGGACACGCGGATAGAGGAATTCGGGCGTAGAGTAGGTTGCCTCGATGCCCTTTACCAGTTTTATCATCGGCTCGATCCCCTCTCCTGCCTTGGTGAGGGATTGCATGAGATAGACTTTGAATTTTAGTGCTTTCTCGACCAGCTCTTCGCGCTTATCTTTCACCTCATCCGATTCCGCGGTCTCGACCTCGCAGAGGGTACATTGACACTCAAAAGCCCACTGCGAACGGAAGTGCTTTTGGCGTTTTTCTACCCGGGATTCGCTCTGGGGGTGATCGGTCTGGAGGTAATTGGTTGTGATTTCCTCACCTTCGGGGATATCCCTTGCCGCCCGGACTATGAGGAGGTCTCCGAGGAATGAACGGACGGAATTTGCCCAACAGGAGTGGTTCATATATGACGGCAATATCCAGATTCCCGAGCCCTCTACCCTGCCCGTAGGTGACGCCTCGGCAATCATTTTATCCTCCTTAGTTGGATCTTTGAATAAGTTCTCAAGAGGATCATCGCGGGCGTTGAGCCGCGGACAGCCGAAGCAATTCTTCAACATGATGCGCATTACTAGATGTCTGATATCATTAGCAATCGGCAACCTTTTAGAGGATTGGGCAGAACTCACGAGTCGACAATCGGCAGCCCGTCAACCATTTCTCCTTTAACTCTTTCATAATCCCCGCTAGTTAATTCGTAAACCTTTTTCGCCTTCTTCGGGTTGTGGTACAGAATTTGAATTAACTCCTGGACAAGTTGTGAGTGCGTGCCGGACTGCCCGTTCCTGGTCTTGAAGTTAAACAGAATTGCAAGCCTAGCGCCCTCTGCTTCCTTGTGGCAAACTTTGAAAGCCTTTGAACAGAGCAGCAATTCCCCAAACTTCACATCTCTAGTAGTAAACAGTCCCCTCCCCTTACTCCCCGCGTGACCAACTCTGACCGGCCCAACATATTCTGCGCAATCTAGCTTACCCTTTTTATTCCCCCACTCTTTAACTTCGTTCCTCATTTTTGCGAATTCGTACTCTCCCGATCGTTGCTCCCTCAAACGGCGGAATGTCCGAAGGAGCCCATCCTTGGCATTTTTGTTCTCCGGATACTCTTTGAGTAGTTTCACAAGCCGGGCTTTGGCGGACTCATAGTCACCATCCTCGTAGCAGGAGACTGCGCTGCGATAAAGAGCTTTTATATTCAGAGGATCTTGGCCGAGCACCTTATCCGCGTCGACGAGGGCTTTTTCGGTGTAACCTAGTTCTAGGTATGCTTGGGCACGGTTAAGAAGGAGTACTCTCTCGATTTCTGAGTAAGGTTCCGCTACTTCGAGGCCTTTTGTGTAGCTTTAGAAAGTTAGCAAAGTTCGCAATAAAAACAATTTTAACAAGATGTATTAAAATGCCATCCTCAGCTATGTCAACTTTTAGTTATGGGCAAGTGCCGGGGGTGTCCCTTGACCGCGGCGGAGGTCATACATAATCTCCGTGGCAAGAGTCTATTAAATGGTTCTTGGGAAATGGATCTCACTGCTTTCACAGTCTGCACCTACCATCGTGCGGCTTCGAAATACTGCTTCCCTCCATAGAACCTATTACCATCTTCTTTCCAATCCAACGGTCTCCTCGCCAAAAGCCTGAGCCTTGGCCGCCACTTCTCTGGGATCCTTTCATCTTCACCGTCCAAGAAAATGATGTCCGAAACATGATCAACACGGATGCTCGTTCCACCGAGAGAAGTCGTCTTAAAAAATGGTTCCTTGACAATAAAAACCTGTCCCTCGGGTACAACGCTTACCGGAAGCCTTCGATCATCCTGATTGTATATCTGAACCAACTCCACCTCCCCATTCTCGTCTTCTGCGATGGTAGATATGGAAACAAACCTATATGGATCGACCACAGCTCTGAGGATTACGTAGCTCCCCCGATGCGCGAGTTCAAGCCGGAGGTCTTCCAGGTATTTCTTCTCGAGAGTATCAAACGGAGCGATGGAAGGCGGGTGCTCGTTGTAAGTTACATTGGCCGTAATAGACTTTGTCCCCGCGACCCAGGCCTCGTTCTGACTGCGGGTCGCATTATGGTCGTAAATTACGCGGGCACGCGAAGGCTTGGAGAGGGGCTTCCGGCCTTTCCGGCCTTCGGCAGCTTTGAGGATTATCTCCGCCCTGTTGAAATAAACGCTCCATTGGTCATCCTGTTCGAAGGCAAACATGTTGTCTTTGGTGAGTCTCTTTGCCGGTTTGGCAATGAGGGCCGTGTGTAGATTATTCCGCGCAGTTTCTTTTTTTGAAATTTGGCGGGGGAGGGGGCTAGATATTTGTGTCCCTCCGATCGAAATTTGACACGAGCTATCATTGGCTCCTCCTGGTTTCAGGCCTCCAAGGGTGCAGTCCAGGAATCATATAATCACATCAGGCCCACAGCTCCAAGTGCCCTTCACGCTAGGCCTCTGGGACATTGAAACACAGACTGCGACGGCATAGGGTCCGTCTATTTCTCCAGGTAGAACGATAGAGACTAGCAATACTCACTCGAGACCTCGAGTGCTTTTTTTTTTTTTTTTTAAATCATGGAATTTATCTGTTTAAGGTACAGACCTCGCATGAACCGTAAGGTATGGCGTCAGAAACCTCCACCGCTGGCCAACAGGAAAAACAAGCCACCCCAAACAGGAAGCAACAAGAAAACGGGCTCCGTAAATCTTCCAAAAGAATGCATCCCACTCCCTGTCCAATGCTCTTGGGCACAATCCAGTAAACTACCCAATAAAACAAAATGAAAACAAAAGAAAGAAACTGTTAAAGACAACTATGCCCAATTTTCCGCCACCAGCCTCAAAAATTAGAGTGGTAGGGTACACTAAGCAACCCTAATCCTTATTTGAAGGGTCCAAGGAACCTTTATAACAGTAATGAGGGCACAGTTTGAGTGCAGGCCCCTAAGAGGAGGTTGATAACCAGCCAGATAGACTGACCAGGGAGGAGGTATTGACAACTAGTCAAAAGGAGGATGTGTTGACCAGAGGTAGAGAGTCTTTACTTCACAAAGCTAAGGAGGCAAGAGTGCTACTATGGAAGGTGGAGAGTTTTTACCTCACATAGCTGAGGAGGCGGAAGTGCTACTATGGAGGGTTGTGCATGTTTCTATCTCATGGTGAAGACCATCCCATAAGCTTATGAAGCTCCAAGTTCAGTCTTGCAGGGTAGGATTGTGAGATTCAGTTTGATGTTTTACCCCGCAACTACCTTCTTAAACAGGAAGGCGAAAAGCAGGGTCTGGAAAATCAAGGAGAAGGAGCTTGTCGAGACCTTGAGTGCCAGAGTCCGCTCATGTAACTTAGTGTTGAAATTTATGTTATCTTTCCTAACTGATCACCTGACTGTGTCATGTGACACAGTCAGGTGATCGAGTATATACTATTGTATTCTAGTATCTTCTAGAGATTTCCTTGGTATGAGGTGTGTTCGTGTAATAATAGAAGTGTATATAAAGGGGCTTTCCTTCCTTCATCTTAGATAGAATGTGCAAGCTTGGATTAATCTTTAAAGTCTTTATGATATATTTTGAGCACTGTATTCACTTCGCTATCACAGCAGTTAGTGGTACAAGATACAAATTATTTCAGGTTATGAGCTCAGGTTTGTGAAGTGTTCCGCAAACTCAGAATATCATATACCATTAAGACTCCAAAAGTACTCTAAGTGAGCGTAACCTCCAACCTCATCCTTCATTATACTTTAATACTTTTCTACCCTTTTATCCTCACACAAGATGTCTGAAGGCAAATCAGGCTTCAACATCTCAGTTAAAGACTACCCTAAGCTACATGGACAAGAAAACTACCAAACATGGGCTGATGCCTGGAAGTTAACTTTTGACATCCTGGACCTATGGGACATAGTCTCTGGTGAAACAACGAAGCCCAAAATGACTGAGAGGAAGTGCCTTGGATTCAGACACAGTCAAAGCGTGGATAAGGAAGAACAAACAAGCCAAATTCTTCCTATACCAGGCTGTTGACTCCACCTTTCACACTGACATCTCAGCAAACTCGACCTCCCATGGTGCCTGGAAGGCATTCAAAGACTGATTCGACAACGAAACCCCTGCGACCAATATGATCTTACTGGAAGTGATCTGGAAGATCAAACTCTCCCACAACCAAACCATCTCAGACCATATGACCAAGTTCAGGACAGCTTGGAACCGCTTAGCCCAATAATTTCCCAATGACAAAGATACAAATGGCACAACCAATGAATTTCATACTGCAATGAAAGCATGGACGCAGTCAGAGGCCGTAAAGAGAACTGTGTTTATATTATCCATTAATGACCTTCACCCAGACCTATGCGATGTCCAGTCTGCAAGACAAACTACCCACTACATCGACATTCGAGACTTCTTCCTCAGAAAGGCTGCAGACAAAACAGAGATAAAGGAGGAAGAGAAAGTCTTGAAGACATCGAAACCAAAGCTACACTGTAGCTGGTGTACTTCAAGGGGCAAAACAAGTGACAACCACACAGTTGCAAAATGTCGAGGTCTCCAACGGGAGAAAGCAAAGTCCAAAAAAGGGAAGAAGTCATAAACTGTGGTGGCATTCGATGCAACAACCACAATCTTGATGGTAAAAACATCAACCGCTTCAGTTGATGATTCAGAAAATAGAGGAATAACCAATGAATGGTTATGTGACTCGGGGGCTTCAAGCCACCTTTCACCAAATTCAGGTGACTTCATGAACCTTGTCCCCTCTACAGAATCAATAGTGACAGTAGATGGAAGAATTTACTAGGCAACTGCATCTGGAGATGCAAGAATCAATGTGCACCTGTTGGACGGATCTCCACCCACAGTGGTCCTTAGACGGACACTGTATGTTCCCTCCTTTCGATACTCATTATTATCAGAATCAAGATTGGATGATGTGGGAGTGAAGGTGGTGGTGGAAAAGGGAGTTAGGAGATTTGAGAAGGATGGGAAGGTATTCATGGTGGCAGATAAGAAGAATGGATTGTGGAATGTAAGGAAGAATGATGAAAGAGTTATGATTTCCTCCTATGAAGAAAGGCACCAAGTCCTTGGACATCCAAAAGTGATTAAGGATTGCTACAAGGATGTGAACCCTATCCAAGCACCTAAGTTCTTTGATTGCGATACATGTAACAAGTACAAAACAATGCATACCATACCCAAATCAATTGAAGTATCAACTTTGTCAGCATTCGATAAGGTACATTCTGACCGTAGTGGAAAAATGTCAATACCCACTCTCAGTAAAAACCTATACTATATGATATTTGTAGATGACTATACATGGTATTGCTGGATTTATCTACTAAAGTCAAAAGATGGAGCATTCACTGCCATAAAACATTTTTGGGAACTAATACAAATGCAGTTCGGTAAAAAGATCAAGTGTTTACATAGTGACCAAGGTACAGAGTACCTAAACAAAATTGTTTCTAATTTCTTCGATTCCAAAGGAGTCATACACACCATATTCCCCACATACAATCCAGAATCGAATCGAGTCGCAAAAAGGATTAACCATACACTTCCCACTATGGTAAGATGTATGATGCTAGAAGATCGGAAATTCCTCTGGGGTGAGGAATATTCTATGGTTGTTGTAACAGGTGGTAACCTGTATGAACTAATATGATAGGGATCGGTGGTAGGCCAGCTATTATTCAATTCTCGAGGGAGACTAGAGAGGTAAAGACAAGAAGGTCTTAGAAGAAGCGAAGGGGAAAGGGAGCAAGAAGATCACTGTTCAACCAAGTATATTTCTTATCTAGGTTCTGTCTGAAGTCTGGCATTTCCTGCTAGCTAGGAAGCCTGTCTTAAATACATGATTTTCTCCACACAAGGTAGAGGTTCCTGAAAACCCACAACTACTGTCATTACCGGTAAGTGTACACTACCAGAATATTGTGATCCTACTGGAATCCTGAAAGCCCAAGGCAATCCTTCACCCAAGCCTGATCTCTACTGCCGGTATACATGACCATTCCTTCCCTTGGAATCCCTAGGGCAAAACCTTGCTGGTACAAAAGCATAACTAAAACAAACATAACTTGTTGCCGGAATCCTAGTGATACCGGTTGTGAAAGAATCAATCAAGCAAAGCAAGAACAAACAAAATAACATAAGAAAGGAAAACATAAGCGTAACCAGTATACAGTTGCCGGAACATGTACACATGTTACATTCCCCCAATCTAAAACACCACGTACTCTATTCCAAGTCCTCCTGCTCATTCTCATCTATGTGGTAAAGGAAGGCATCATTATCGGTACTGAAGTAGTCAAACTCTGAATAGCTAGAGTCATATTCCTCATCGTCATAAGGTTCCCAAAATTTGTCAGGTACAGGTCCAGCTGCAGAGGGAGTCTTCGAAACTTCCATTGGTTCCCAAACTATTCTAACATAGTGTGAATTGATCTTAGGTATGGGGGCCGCTGGGTGGTTTGTAGTCCAGTATTCTTGGATGATTTCCAAGTAGTTCTCCAAGTTCTCAATGGGTTCCCAACAGTCATCAGTCCTTTCATATCCTTTTCAGCGTACCAGGAATTCATCCCTGTTGTTCTGGCATCTGTAGTCAAGGATCTGCTCTGCTTCCAATTCTTCTGCATTGTCGATGATGATAGGTACCAGCCTGTCCATCCTTCAAGATGCGAATCTATTTGGGTCATTTTCCAGGTATTCCTTGAGGGAAGATATGAGGAAAAAGGGTTTCTGCTGCTCTATTCACTGGGGCAATTCAAGCTTGTAATTGTCAATATAGACATCATGTTCCAATACCTTGAATGGTCCAAACCATCTGGGTTCTAGCTTCCTTGATCATCCAGGTGTAGAGGTGTAGGACCGCCCTCTAACCAATACTCTGGTCCCAATGCTGAAGGGGTGTTTCTGGAGTTTCCACCGCTTGTCTACTTGTATTGTTTGCCTGAATGTGGTATGTTTCTGCGCCATATCCACTTCCATTCTTGTTGCTTCATGGGTATTCAATATTTCATCAACAGCCGGTACCTTGCTGGCTGATCGTTGGACTGGGTTAAAGATTTTCCATGACTATTCATAGAGGGCCTGGTAGGGTGAGATACCCAAGGACTCATGGGGTGTGCCATTCATAGCTGCCACTATGGAGGGGAGTGCTTGGGACTAGTTGTTCTGCCTTTTATTGATAAAGTTCCTCATCATCTGTTTAAGGGTCCAAATCCTGTGCTCTACTTGGCCGTTGGTTTGGTGATGGTATTGGGTGGACATCCAAACCTGAATTCCCAATGATTTCATCATTTGAGACCAAAACTTGGAGGTAAACCGGGAGTCCTGGTCAAGTATTATGCTAAGGGTGAGGCCGTAAACATCAAAGATAGTGCTCTGAAGCTTTTTGAATGTCTTCTCAGAGGTGGCCTGGTCTCCAAGGGGGACAAGGTAGGTGTATGATGTGAATCGTTCCATGATAACCATGATAGTATTGTATTTGTTTGATTTGGTGAAGGGTCCTGCAAAATCGATAGCCAAGGACTGGTATGCCTTATCTGGCTCTGGGAGTGTGAGGGATCGTCCTGCTAGGAGGGTAGTTGGTTCATTGTTGATCTGACACTGGTTACAGGAGCGACAATAAGATATGAAATCCTGCTGCATCTGTGGCCACCAAAAGAAACAGGCTGCATATCGGTAGCTTTTATGTGCTGAGAAATGCCCAAGGCCTTCATGAACTGTTTTGAGAATAAAATCCCGAAGGGATACTCCCCTTTCCAAAGGTCCCACAAGGATATAAAGGTTAGAATACCCATTAGTATTCTGTGCAATGAGAAGGTCGTCTTGAATGGAATAGTGCAGTTTGCTGCTGGTCTCCTGGACTCTGACAAAGAGGGGGTCAAGCTTAAGCGCTGCAATGACCTTGGGGCGGAAATTGCCCATGAGTATTGTGTGGATCGTACCTAAGAAGCTGTTCGCTTTTTCAGTTTCCTGGTAACCTCAGAAGGGTTCGCTATAGAGGGGTGAAGAAGAGGAAGCTGGGGAGGCATGTGGTAACTGATCAAGTAACAATTCATCTGATAACCTTTCCTGGTCTGGTATGAACTTGGGAAGGGGATGGAGGAGAGAGGGAGAAGAACATGCACTGAGTGGAGGGGTGCTCGCTGGTGAGGAGGAAATCATTGTGCTTGCATGTTTCTTTCCCTTGTCTTTCCTACTTTGCTTCTGCTTCTTGAGATCCCTAGGAAAGTAACTTGCTCCATCCTTATCGGATTTGTGAATTTCGCAATCATCATCATAACATGCTGTCCAGGATGTCGCCGCATGCACTGCTTTCTTCTTGAATAGCTTGAGAAGTGTGACTACATCCCCCCAGGAGTTGCCTTTAGTGATGGAACTATCAGTGCTGGCCTCGCTTACGGGAGGGCTGCTGTTGCTGTCCTTTCGTTTCTGGGATCGGGTAACCGCATTGGCTTGGATGGTGTTCAATAAGTAATCAGGGCTGGCCCTGAGTATTGAATCTCATGTGGTGAGGGTTGGAGAGTGTCGGCTTGTTGTTGAGGAGTACATGTCACTATTAGACTCTAAGCTGTAGGATGCTGAAGAGGTGTAATTGGTTTGGATTTCTGATGCTTTTGTATTTGGTGTGATCTGGGTATCATGGTTTTGAGAGGTGGGATCTTAGAGGATTATATCATAAGGTGAAGCTCCATCTTCATGAATTCTTGAGAGGTAGTCTGCTAAGAAATTCTTCGCTCCTGGCATATATTGAATAGAGAAATCAAAGCGGCTAAGTTGCATTAGCCATCTTTACTGCCAGTTGCTGAGATTCTTCTGGGTTGTAAGTTTAGTTAGACTTTCATAGTCAGTAACTATAGTGAATTTGGTGTGTGACAACAGGTGTGCAAAGGCTTCCACAGCCTCAACGATTGCAAAAGCCTCCTGTTGATATGTGGGATAGTTGCTTTGGGAGGGTGTTAATTTCTGGCTATGGAATGCTGCTGGTCTAGCCTCTTCCCTGGTTGTTCCTTGTCGTACCTATGCACCAGTTCCAGTAGGAGATGCATCGGTAAACAGCCATATCATATCTGGTTTGGAATAATGGATCGGCTGCAAGACCTGGTGTTCTTCTGCCACCTTTTTAACTGCCTGGAATGCCGCTTCCTGCAGGTCGGTCCAAAGCCATTCTGCATCGCCGGTAAGTACTGTAAGTGGGGCAGTAATGGTAGCAATGTGGGGTAGGAACTATGAGATATAATTAACCATGCCATTAAATTACTGAAGTTCCTTCTTATTCTTTGGTCTGGTCCAGTCTCTAACAGTCCTTATTTTTTCCGGTGCTGGATGTATGCCATTGTCATCGATTATGTGGCCCAATATATCCAGTTCTTTTGCAAAGAAGATGCTCTTTCTGGGGTTTGTATATAGCTTTGCCTGCTCTGGCTTTCTGCAGACCATTTTGATATGTTCCACATGGTCTTGGTATGTGTTGCTAAATATAAGGATATCACCAATATAAACCCAAATGGAAATACCTAGTTCATCTGAGAGGGTGTCCTCCATAACCCTCATAAATGTGGCTCAGGTGTTTGTATCTCCTTGCTGCATTACTCTGCATACAAATGCTCCAAAGGGTGTCTTGATAGTGTTGTATTTCTCATCATCTGGGTGAACTCTGGTCTGAAAATAGGCATCGCTGAGGTCTATTTTCCTCCTATATTTTGCTCTTCCAACTGCATTGATTATTACCTGCTGGTTGGGCATCGATGAGTGGTCCTTGATTGTGTTCAGATTCCTTTGCCACTGATCTGCTAGTGGTCCTATGCCGCCATTAGGTTTGCCTTGCACAAACATGCTCGATCCACCAGGTGCTTCTGCTCTGTAAATAACTCCTGCTTTCTGTTGCTTGTCAATCCATGCTTTGAATGGTGGCAGGAGCTTCTCCAGTGTCTTGTAGTTTGGCATTTTTGGGTAAAGGTTGGGATTTTTTAGGCAGATCCTGTGGTCTATGTTCCTTCTTGGTGGCATGGTGGTAGGTACTTCTTTGACAAATACCTTAGGGAATATCATTAGGAAATCCGGTACTTTTTCTGCTTTTGCCATCGCAGATTGGGGCTGAGTAGACTGTCCATTACAGTTTACTCTCACTTTGTGGTCAGGGAAGTATAGGCTGTTTTTCCTGCAGTCTATCATTGCTCCAAGTTTGACAAGGTCATCTATACTCAGTAGGACATCATAATCTGATACTGGTGTAACCATCATCTCAATTCTCAGTATCTTCATCTTCCCTATCTGAATATTGATGGTACTGTTGTAATTGCTGCTTGATCTCGACCCCTTAACTGCCATTTTTAGAGTTTCAGGGCACTTTCGAGGCTGGTAAAGGATGTTGTGTGTGGTGACAAATTGGTTGCTTATCAAGCTTCTGCCAATGGTTCCTGTATCTGCTAGCACTCTTGCTTGTTTGCCATTCACTAGCATGTTGAATTTGAGGGCTTGGAAGGGTGCGCCAGGGTCTTTAGGTGTCCCAACAGTAGTCTTGTAGGTCCTTATAGTTTCTTGTCCATCCACTTCTTGTGTTGAGTCACTTTCTGACTCATAATCCTCATCACTACTGTCAGTATCATGCTCTGTGATCCTGACATAGTTGGTTTTGACTTCTTTCTTGGGGCATTCATTTGCCATATATCTGACTTCCCCACAGTAGAAGCAGGCTCCTTTCTTTTTCCGTCGATCCATTTCCTTTTTGCTAGGTTTCTTGTTCTTTGTATCATTTGTCTTCCTCACTGGTGCCTTGCCTTTTCCTGTTGCTTTACTGCTCAATGCTTGTGCAGGTTGATAGTCTTTCTTTGATTTGTTTGACTTGTTGGTAGATAGGCTGCTACTGCTGCCATTGCCTTCAGTTTTGTACATAGTTGCATCATATCTCTCTGCGATCTGTACTATCTAGGTCCAGGTATCTGTTTCCCGGATCTGGGGTTAAACATTTCTTCTGAGGCGAGAATCCATTGCATCTAAGAATCATTGCCTTTGTGTGTAGTCTGATACGGATTCTCTTGGGAGGGTTGCTCTTAGGTCTTCTAGTTCTCCAGCAATCTTCGATATCCTAGCTGGTTTTCCTCCTGTAGTTTGTGATACCTTCTGCTATTGTTGGTATAGGTCATCTGTATTTGTAGATGCTTCGAAGAGCTGCTTGAATCGGTTTCGAAAGGTTTTAAGGTTGGGTGTATCATCATGCTCATTGAGTAGTGTCATGTATGCATTGTGTGCTCGCTTCTCAGTGTAGGCTCCATAGTAATCAACCACATCTTGCGTATTGTCATTGATGTTATGCTTTGAGAGGTACTTCTTTTCTTCTCTGAGCCATTTCTTGAGTCCATTTGGTTTAAGGTCACCTCCTTCCCCACTGAACTTCGATGGTTGGGGCCATTTGATTTTTGGCCTTTGTGCTGCTTCGTCAGTAGGTCTTTGTACCACGTCACCCATTCCTGCTCCTCCTGGTGGTAATGCTGGGTCTTTTGGGGGTCTTGAGCCTTCTGACTCCTTGTCCTTTCCTTCAGGTGTCTCGGGTTTGGTTGGTTTAGCTGGGGATTTCAGGAATGCTCCTAGAGGTGGAGTTCGCTCTCTGGATGTTGACTAGCTTACCGCTTGGCTTGCTGTCTGGGATTAGACTCTGCTTCCAAAGACTGCTCCAAAGAGACTTCTGGATCTGTGTCTTGTTTCTGGGCTGGGACCTCTTGCTGCTCGCTAGAGGATTTGTTCTACAGTTAGGTCCTCTTCTGGGTCAGAGTCAAGGTCTTCTGGTTGTAGTGCACTTCCAGCTTGTGCTGAAGCTTTAGTTTCTGAGTCTGAGTTGCTGTCAGTCACTAAGGGGTTCTGGGGGAACCCTAGCCTATGTGGTGGCCTGGATATCCTTCTGGACTGGGTCCTTTGATGACCGCTTTGTTCTGAAATTGTAAATGTAGCACCTGAGCTGGGAGTGTCTGTCCCTGCCACTCCTGCTTCTAACTAGTTATCAAGATACAGGAAGGGTGATCAATCCTACCTGGTATTCTCATCCTGAGAACCTGTGAGTACCTACAGAGGGTTAACTTACCTGCTGAGGTGAAAAAAATGTAACAGGTGGTAACCTGTATGAACTAATACAATAGGGATCGGCAGTAGGTCAGCTATCATTCGATTCCTAAGGGAGACTAGAGAGGTAAAGACAAGAAGGTCTTAGAAGAAGCAAAGGGGGAAGGGAGCAAGAAGATCGCCGTTCAACCAAGTATATTTCTTATCTAGGTTCTGTCTGAAGTCTGGCATTTCCTGCTAGCCAGGAAGCCTGTCTTAAATACATGATTTCCTCCACACAAGGTAGAGGTTCCTGAAAACCCACAACTACTGTCATTGCCGGTAAGTGCACACTACCAGAATCTTGTGATCCTACCGGAATCCTGAAAGCCCAAGGCAATCCTTCACCCAAGCCTTATCTCTACCGCCAGTATACATGACCATTCCTTCCCTTGGAATTCTTGGAGAAAACCTTGCCAGTACAAAAGCATAACTAAAACAAACATAACTTGTTACTGGAATCCTAGTGATACCAGTAGTGAAACAATCAATCAAGCAAAGCAAGAACAAACAAAATAACATAAGAAAGAAAAACATAAGCGTAACCAGTATACAGTTGCCAGAACATGTACACATGTTACAGTTGTCTATCTCTACAATCGGCGCTGGCATTTCAAAATCAAAACAACACCTTTCGAGCGATTATATGGAACGAAACCTACAATCAGTCATCTTCATCCTTGGTTCACAGATGTAACAGTTCATATCCCAGCTGAGAAATGTGGAAAATTTGACCCAAAATCAGAAGAAGGTTATCTAGTAGGCTACACTTCCAGTCCTACGATCTACCATATTTACATACCAAAATGGCACACCATAACCAAAGCAAGAAACATAAAGTTTAGAAAAATGAAAGGGGTATCGTTCGAATATTATCAACAACCAACACAAAAAGAAAATGAAGATACAGCTGGAGAAGAAACATCCGAATCCCAGCCTATCACACCAGAACCCCCTATCCCACAAACAATGCCAGGAGATTTCTTAGATTCTCCACAACCTCCTCCAATTCCCACTCCAGAAGTCCAACCTGAACCATGGCATACCGGTCGATCAAGAACTCGCACTGAAAAAGGAAAAGACTATGATGATGGTCTACATCGTCGCACTAGATCACAAACAAACAGACATGCACAACAAGTCTGACCACTTGAGGAAACCAAAAAACTATTACATGAAAATGAATTGGACCTTGAGGATAGCGACCTTGATGAAGACGAGACCCAGGTACTTCATGATCAACATGAAAGACTAATGGATACAATGAGGGGAATTGAGAAACTGCTTGCTAAAGATGGTAAAACTGCGGGACTGATGTATCACATACCAGACCCTAACAGCTATAAAGAAGCCATGCAATCACAAAAAAAAGAGGAATGGCAAAGGGCCATAGATGAGGAAATGCAAGTTCTGGGGAAGCGAGAAGTGGGAGAAGAAGTCGAGAGATGAAGTGGAAGAAAGGTAATAACAGGACGATGGGTTTACAAAGTGAAAGTCAAGAAAGATGGTACTATTGAACGATGAAAAGCATGATATTGCGCCAAAGGATTCAACCAGATACCCGGTGAGGACTTTGAAGAGGTATATGCTCCAGTTGCATGACTCAAATCATTGAGAATACTCCTCAGTATCTCAGTCCAACATGGATATACTCTCCAGCAACTCGACATCAAGAGTGCTTTTCTATATGGTGACATCGATTGTGAAACATACCTGGAACTACCGAAAGGTTACTGCAAACCAGGAAAAGTCTGGAGGCTAAAAAAAGCCATATACGGACTAAAATAATCACCTCGTTTATGGTACCAATGACTTATCAAAACCCTCAAATCTATGAACCTTATAGAACTGACTTTGATCCATGCATTCTTGTTTCCAAAAATCTCTTCTGTTGCGTTTACGTTGATGATATTCTAATAACTGGGAAACCCAAACTCGTTAACAAATGTGTTAACAAATTACAATCCCACTTTCAGTGTACGGATTCAGGTCAAGCATCATTGTTACTTGGTATGCAAATTGAAACTTCCAATAATGGTATACATCTTTACCAGGAATGATACATATCCGAACTTTTAGATAAGTTTAACATGACTGACGCCAAACCAATGACTACACCAATCAAATCCCACTCAACACTGACAAAAGCGAAAGATGATGATGATCTATGCAACCAAAAGACATACCAATCCATAATAGGATTATTAATGTATGCAGCTGTTGCCACAAGACCAGACATTGCCCATGCTACCACCTTCTTAAGCTAGTTCTCCTCTAAACCTACCAATACCCATCTTTCAGCAGCCAAACGAGTTCTACGATACCTCAAAGGTACAAAGAACAAAGGATTACAATACACCCGAGATACCGAAGAGACACCATTACACATATTCTGTGATGCATCATTTGCCTCCAATCTCGACGATCGAAAATCGTTTACCAGTCTAATAGTACAAACCTATGGACATATAGTAATTTGGTACTCTAAGAAATAAAAAACTATTGCAACCTCTACAACAGAAGCCAAATATGTCGCCTTAGCATTCGCCACCTGACAAAGCATCTGGATAAATCATGGACTACAACATATGAGAATCGAAACTATACTGACCATATATTGTGACAACATGTCTGCGATAAAACTTACAGAAAACAATGGAGTCTCAGACCGAACCAGACATATCAATGTTCAGCATCATTATATGAGAGAGTTATGGGAATTGGGGAAGATTGAGGTAATTGCAGTGGAAACTGAGAACAATTTGGTAGATATATGTACAAAGGGATTGACAAGGATGACATTTGAAGGATTATTGGTTAGATTAGGAATGGACATGTAGGGGAAGTGTTGAAATTTACATTATCTTTCCTAACTGATCAGGTGACTGTGTCATGTGACACAGTCAGGTGATCGAGTATATACTATTGTATTCTAGTATCTTCTAGAGATTTCCTTGGTATGAGGTGTGTTCGTGTAATGATAGAAGTGTATATAAAGGGGCTTTTCTTCCTTCATCTTAGATAAAACATGCAAGCTTGGATTAATCTTTAAAGTCTTTATGATATATTTTGAGCACTGTATTCACTTCGCTATCACAGCAGTTAGTGCTACAAGATACAAATTATTTCACTTAGGCCTTTTTCCAACCTTTTTTTGGGCTTTTCCTTCTTCCTTTCTTCGCTTCCGCCAGGCTTGGGAGGCTCGAGCAGAAGAAAGTAAACCACTCGATCAGATAGCTTATCAGATGATCAGATGGCACTTCTCAAAAATGTATGATAGCACAGTGCATAAGTAGATAACCCCGCACCCCTTTTTTTTCTCTACCTAATTCCGCAAAAAAATAAGTAACTGCATGCAGTGAACAAATTGCCTAGCCGATCCGACAGCATTCTCTTTGACCCTGCCGTATATCCTCAAATTTCTTGTTACTTGGTAATTCAACCCAGAGCCCCCTAATTCCAAATCCCAAGCTCGGTGCATAATGAAGGTGGAGTTCTCCGAGCCTTAGATATCAATGAAAGTCAGAGTCTAAGACAAGGTACGTACATTGAATGCAATAAAAGGGAAAAAAAGGGGGAATAACGCCAAATACCGGTACCAGGTATTGAACTGAGAAGTGGATGAGTTGGTGTAATGAACCTGTTAAAATACCAGTACACTCAAAACGGCGGAAACCTGGAAATCTCAATCAATCTCCGACACTTTCAAGAAAACATTCACGACTGATTCACTTCTATGCATGACCGACTCCTCTGTCTGATACATGCACATTGACTTAATAGATTGAAGCAAGCACTGTATCCAGCTCAGGTCTGGAGCAAAGGCCCTGACTCAATCAATGTAGTTGATTTCAGGCAGTTTAACAATCTGCACTCTAAAGGAACCGTGGCCTGCATCAGGTTGGATCACTCGTTTTCAACATCCCGGACGAAATCCACTATACTTGAGATTTTCCGAGTGGGCCAGGCTACAGTATGTTGGATCGACGAAGGCTAAATAAATGCCTGGCTATTAACATCTTAAGAAATTCTACTAATTGTAAAGAGATGAACGGGGGGCTCTGGCGTCCTGGCGTGGCGTCGCCCCATAAACGCGCGAAATAGAGATTTATTTTGCAACTTGGCCCTTTGTTTGTTTTTCACTGTTTTTCCAGAGCCCAATTGGCCCTTATAAAGAGTTGCTCACGGGTACAGCTGAAAGGTGTTTGATGATTTTTATGTTTTCTGGCACTAAATTTTCCTTCCTACAGTACTTCCAACAGGCCGAGGGTTCCGGGGGCACCCGCCAATAGTCCTAATTGAGCTGAATGCCTTCTCATAGTCACCTCTAAGGCGGCGATATCTCATTCCAGCTGTCTTTGGGCCAAACGGCAGCACTAAATAATGAGACAATGCCTTCAATGGCGCCGACGACTACTTGTTACAGTAAAGGAACGCGGGGGAAAAAGAAAAAAAATCAAGGACACCAGGACTACATCAGTGATGTTTAGGAGTACATCTCTGCCTAAATCTGCTTCCCCAAGGGACAAACAAAAAGAATGGATTTACTGAAGCACAAAGCTTCGTAATTGAAGTTGGGAATAAGCCTTCTCAAAAAAAGAAAAGAAAGAAATACTAACTCCGGGTGCACCGTCTTTCAAAATCCAAAGAAGTACACAGTTACTCTGTAACTGGTAATTCTCCTGAATCACCGGGGTTGGAATGATATTTATTAAGAGAATGATAATCCGTAGCACACAGAATCAGTGCACTTAAAATCAAAATTCCCATCTTATGTAATACACTAATACAATGGTACGGTGTGACTACGCGAGAGGTATGATTAAATTTTAGTCTGGGGGATACAGTATAAAAAGGGGGGACAGTGGCTAATCACAGATGTTTACGGGACTATGTATATATATATAAGCCCCAGGTTCATCGTCTTTCCGGCCCTCAACTTGTCAGGCCTATCCATAGAATACCGGTATCGACTTTACCTATTTTCTTTTTTTCTTTTTTTCTTAACACATTCCGTGACATTCTTATTCACAGAAAACTACTTATCTCTTTGCTAGTGGGCGATAGACCCTTCTTACCCCCCACCCCTCCTAGCCACAAATCCAAACCTCCATCTCAATGCAGTTCCTCAAAACTCATATCCCAAGTCACATCACCGCAGCCGGCTTGACCCACTCATCATCCTCATTACCACACCCAACCCCCCGGCCCCCCTCCCCCGAATCTTCAATCTCAAACTTAACTTAAAGCCCTCCCTGCAGCGAGAGAGACCTTTGAAATGACGAGATTCCTCCATCAACGAAAACTTATGAGGAATGGAATTTTGATTCCCGAGTAACTTTACTAGCTACTAATTTCACGCAAGTAGACAAGTACAGTCCACGGCATTACAACCACCAAGTCATCATACGCCAGCTCTACCCACGCAGCACAAGCTTCCCATAGGACAAGGAGGAGAATCCCCCCATTACACGGGAAGGTAGATCTCCGGATTTCGCCAAACAACTATAGTAAAACTTATGGCGGGGAAGGGGAGTTCAAAGCACTGTTTACCTTCACGATTTTATAGCGAGGTCCCCTAAGCTTTTCAAACCACTGATTACTGCATGTTTATTTAGCGATCACGAGCGTGAGGTTGACGTCGGTGCAGTCTGGTCGGCGGTTATTGATTTGAAGGAAATTTTATCTTGGTAAAGTGATAGTCGATGACTCGAGTTATGAACCCCGAGAATGGGATGTCGTGCGATGGTGCGTGCAATTCAGTTATGATACCGGTACGTACTAAACACAGGCCTGACTATGATACAACAAAGATTATCCGGGGCATGTTTGTAAAAATGGGGAAACTATCTCTGCCTATCCATCCCCCTACAAATCTCTACGGAGACAGGGAAGGGTTGTGTTTTCCAATTTTTTATGGACAAACAGGAGTACAGACGGTAGGGTACATGCGGAAAACAGGACTATAGATATAATTTACGACTTGCCATAATCCCATTCAGGGAGTCGGGTCCAACTTAAAATGCGGGGATCACAACTACCTACTGTACACCGGATTCCATAAACTCGTAGAAAAAATCATCCCAAAATTAAACATTGTTGTAAAACCCAGAATGAATATCGACAAGTAAGAGAGGAATAATTGATTGATGAAAAATTGCTTTGTTTTTTGTGGTAATACCTATAACACACCTCTATATAATACAATAACCCCTTTTCTGGTTGTCCGTATTTGGAACACCACCAACCTCCAAACACCAGCCCCTTACTAGTCCCCTGACCTAAGGGTTAAGTATCTCCTAGCTTCACGCTAAGTGTCTCCTAGCTTAACACTAGTTTCATATCCACATATTCCGACACATATTCCAACAAACATTTAATATACAAACCGAGTGACATTGCATGAACACATACGTAGGTTAAACCACATCAATATTTACACAACCCCACCCTGTACCCCCTCCTCCTTCTTCCCTCCAGCCACGCTCCTAAGAACCTCTTGCTGGTTCTCTCGCCCAGCGGCATTCATCTCTTCCTCAGTATCATTATACCTCCTAAAAAGCACCCAAAACGCGATACCGGCGACCGCGGTCGCAATACTCAGCCCGGAGAATGACCATACTAGCTTAGGATGCACGCTTGTTGGCGAGACAGCGATGCCGAGGGCGGAGCCAACGGCGTTTGTAAGGAGGAATAGAGACATTATGAATGACTTCATGCTTGTTGGCGCTTTGGTGTAGGCGTATTCGAGACCGGTAATTGAGGCGAAGATTTCAGAAATTCCACTAGATTTTTCTCGTGTTAGTTTTTGCTTGGAGGGTGTGCGTTGTGGATAGGTGGGGGAGGAGAGGGGAGGGTATACATGAGGGCATATGATGGAGCCTGAATTGCAACATGCACGCGGTTGGGCACGGCTCCGTCAAGACATCCGCGGGGATTATCGTAACAGGGACCGGCGTCGTAGATCATTTTCTGACAGCCAGCAGCATAGGCCATTGCTCCCGAGGCGAAGAAGAACCCCCAGGTTATGCGAGTTATAGGCTTAAATTTAATCCCGATAATGCGGAGGCCAGGGTAGATTAAGCGTTCCATTATTGGGATGAAGATGATGATTGTTAGGGCGCCGACATTGAAGAGGACATCGTCTGGGGTAGGTGGTTAGTATAGGTCGCAGAAAGAAGTGGGATAGGATAGGGAGGGGGGAATTACTAGGAATGCCGTGGGTTTCCATAGTTCCGGCTTGAGAGACGAAGTTGCTAATCTATCAAAAAGTGTCAGTTGCAAAGAGAATTTCGCCTGTAATCGGAGGTTAACCTACCATCTGCCCGTAGCAAACCCAATAGATGGGATAAAATATAAACACCCTACACGCAACCAAACTTCTCCTCAACTCATCCACAAACTCCTCCGGCCAAGGCGTCTTATACTTCGCACCGTTCGCAACCTGATAACTCGGCTTTGCAACCTCCATATTCCCCTTATTCTTCAGTGCAATCCACCAGACCTTAAACGCACACAATATGACGGATCCCTGCGGTCTAGCGGTGACATAATATTTTCTCCCAACTATCAAGGTGAAGATCCCCACAAAGAACACACAGAATGGTAGCAAGTATGCCGCCCAAAACCCGATCTCGAGCTCCAAGTACACGGTTGCGATACCGGAGAGCGAACCTAGATTGATACACCAATAGTAGACCATGTAGAGCCGCTGGATAGTAACGTTAGGATCAACAATCACTCGTGCACCGCTTTTTAGGGTTCGGATGAAGGGTCCGCGACTACGATATTGCTCTGCGATTAGGGGGGCGACGTTAGCCTTAATTCCACCGGTTCCCAGTCCAATGATTAGGATCGATGCGATTAGTCCGCCGAAAGCATGTCCGCCCTCGACCGCTTGGGGGATTGCGGTCGTCACTAAAACGAGAAGGCCAAAGGCATAGATTCCCGCGAACACCATGATTGTGTTGTATTTACCGATATATTGATCGGCGACTACAACGCTAGTTAGTAATGGATATAGGGATTGAGGAACCGGGAGAGAGCGCTGAAATACCGATTGCGCCAAAAACCGGCGTGACATAGCACCAGAACTGCCAGAAGTATTGCAAAGCTGTGGCTGCACTCTGGCCTAAACCTAACGCTCCAGGTAGAAGTGGATCATCTTTGTCGTTCTCCATGTAATTTTGGAACGGCGCCTTAACATCGTCAGGTTTACCTACTTCACAAAATGCGGGGGGGGGGGAGGGTTACAGAAAGCCCATAATAAGCAAATCTCTCGGTCAATTCAATAAACGCGACAAGATATCCTCCCAACGGAATGGTATCAGAAACTCTTCGAAGAGTCTTCATTTCCTCCTCCGTCGGCTGGTCATCATCAAACTCCATCGATTTCGGCGCATGTTCGCTCTTGGCTAGAGGTTCGTCGGCAGCGTCGCTGGAATGAACTGGTGCTAGGTTTTCTCCTTGGAGGCTATCGTGAGGTTAAATTAAATCACCTGTCTAAGTTGCGCAAGAAAATATTCAGTACTCACTGTGCAGCAGTGGCTTCTTTCTCCATCTTGACCTTGGCTTCTTTAATCCCGATACAGAAGAAGCACAAGCAAGCAGAGCGTTAATGGTGAACAGACGAGAAAAACAGACAGCAAAACACCAACAGGGCGGGCACCCTCCGATATATATATACACCCCCTCCCTCTACGGTAGACTACCTAAGAAAGGCTACCTACTGTATTGTTGCGGAAATCCTTCCATAAACAGACTTCGCGGGCGAGGAAAAAACGTGCCAAACGCAAGATCGGGCTCTTTTCCCCAACGTAAATCCCTTTTGAGTTTAAATAACCCCCTGTAAGGGACCGCACCTTCTCCGAAAGGTGGTGATTTTCCCATTCTTCTCTTTTTTCTTTCCCCTCTCCTCCTCCGCTATGTCCCCGCCTTCAATCATTCCTCCATCCCGACTACCATATCACCACTAACTTGCTCAGAATCCCTCTTGGGAACAATTTAGTGAGTATCAGGAAACTAACTCCCAGTATCTTCCATAAATACCCACAAACTACGTAACTTCCCCAATTGCGCTATTGTCCCTACCGTATTCACCCTAGTCTATCTGATATTCTCTGCTCGTGAAATCTGGAAGTTCGTCTCGAGGCTAACTCGGCCGCAACTGATAAGCATTACCCCCCCACAAAATACGTACCTGAGGGCTGACCAAAAAATACGGCACAACGAAAAATTTGGTGAAGAGCAAGGGTTCCACCCTTCCACTGCCTATCATTTTTCGCAGATCCCCACCAAACTCTTCATTTTTCGTTGAGCCGTATTTTTCGGTATGCCCTCAGGTACGTTATCCCTACCGTAAAAACCGAAATAATTGAGAATATCACGTTAAGACGTCCAGAATTTCCCCCTTGGGATTAAGGGGAGAAAACCGAACGAAAAGATTGCCTTTCAGGCTTCAGCCGAGACAAATAAAAAGAAAAGAAAAAAACACTAGACCTTGCCAGGAGAGGCAAATCCAACGTCCTAGCGAGATTCTCAATTATTCCGGTACCGGGCGGGGACAGAGCCCCACGAGCCTAGATTGCCAGCCACACCCGTTCGAAGCCGTTGCCAAGACATCGCGGCACGATAAGACATGCGGCTCCGGTGAGACATTGGTGATGATCGATCCCTTCGTTCGTGCCCGAATTTCACGACCTTTCAGCGCGTAATTTCTACTTTGATCTTCGGAAGCTAGGCTTTTAAACGTATGGTTTTGGTCATCTGCCCGTGACCTATCCAATAGAATTTGTGGCCCCGAGGATATTTTCCGCAATTGGCGACGCTATCGCCTTAATCAGCTGTGGAGTGAGGTCCTGAATACAGGCCAAGGGGTAGTGGAGCTTGTCTTTTCTTCTGGTCGATTAGGCAAGTGTTTGGGGTTTTTCTATACTCGCGCGTGTTTGCCGAGAAAAACGCCGACTACCGAGAATAAATGTCAAGTTTACCTTCACTTCCTCAAGATAATTCGGTAGCCGGCGTTTTCCCTGGCAAAGACGCGCGAGTACGAGGAAAATGGTCAAGGTAGTTGGAAGGAGGGGGCGAGATGCAGGATTAATTTTGTCTGCCAGGTATTTAGGCAATGGAGTAGATCTGGTATTCCATCTGCCTGCTTTGGGGGGGGGGGGTGGTAGAGAGAGAAGAGTGATAGTGATGGACGTTAAGGGAGATTTGATAGAGTAGTATATGGGAGATTAGAGGTGGTGGTGGTCATGAGGTGCTTACGCAGGGATCGATAGTCGGGTAGATGGTGAGACGGTTTTCGTAAATGCACTGGCAAGGCGGGAGATTAAGCACACTTACCAACAGGACCTCAGGAACCACTCCGATGGTAAGCCATTGCTTTTGCCACAAGTGCCACGGTGCTGTATTCGTACTGATACTGCAGCAACTCAGAAGTGTTATCGTAAAAACTTGAATAATTGAACCGTATGCTTTGTTGTTGGAGTTGTCCCCTTTGGTAGGGTCTGGTGTTTTTTTGTTTTTCTATGTCTCTCGGAGGGGTTGAGCAGCTCTTTCTTTTTGCTGAGTCTTTCGCCCCTTTTCTAGAGTCGGGAATTCTCGACTACATAACGCACGGTTCAATTGTTCAGGTTTTTACGGTATCCGAAAAAAAACTCGTTGGAAATGGGGTACATGGGGCCCGGCCTTGGTACTATCAATATTTGTTCGAGAACTTTTGAATCCCTACAGTCTAACAAATAGCATAATGCATAATGAGGATTCATGGCCATAGACAAATTTAATTGACAGCTCATCCTGGGGATTACCCACAAGGTACAAATCAAAACATCACACAATCAGTAATCCAACTATACGACATGACTCCCCCCGTCGTGCAGTGATTGGTTTCCTGTCTACCAGGCCTACCCACTGACAGAAGCGCAGTTCCAACACTCGGATACTCGCTGCCTTCTACCCCTACTACAATGACCAAGGATAGTCCCTTCATCTGATAGGAATCACCCCACGCACCTCCGACCAATAAAATCCACGAGTGACATTTCATGAAAATCACTTCAGTGTTAACCCCTACATGCCCTGCACTAAGCCCTGATTGCCAACGTTTGAAGGGCTGCTTATGTATGTTGTACAACTTTTCACCCTGACCCTCCCGTCAATGCCGGGAGGGCGAATTAGATCATATTGTGCTATCATACTATGATGCCTGCAAGCTAACTATGAACAGTAGGAACATAAGACAAGGAAAATTACAACGCCTAACTTTGTACAACTATTTCTTTGTTTTTGTTTGTTTTTTGTTTTTTGTTTTTTTCATCCAGGATTTTTTCCTGTCATGGAATTTTCTCGACTTCCGTTTCGCGTCGTTTTTCCGCTGGGAAATTAAAGATTAGCAATGATATCAAGAGAGCTTGTAGAATTAGAGAACTTACAAGGCCGATCGAAAATGGTGGGTATCTCCTGGCTATTGCTACCCTTCATTCCAAAGACAAATTTAACCCTTTCCCCGAAAGTCATTGGTCGAACTTTCTCCGAAACAAAAGCATCTCCGTCTGCACTTAGGTTGCTAAGGCTAGCAGAAGAGTATATTTCTCCAGTAGTCTGGTATTGGAAGTAGAGCTGCAATTGCTCCAGCTCATACATCAACGCCTTGTTCTCTTGCCTGCGTCGTCTGAGGAAGTATACTGCAATTAGCAGGCTCGTAAAAAGTGCCCCGCCGGCTCCCCCGACAGCAATATACCATTTCCTCCATTTCGCATTCGACTTTTTCTTTTGTGCCTCCATTCCTTGCTCGTCGGGGTAGATGCCGGTAAAGAGGGACTTTAAATTCTCGTCGTCCCAGCCTAGGGCTGGTTCCTGTGTCTTTGCACCGAGCGCCCTAATGACCTCCGGATTTGGGATGAATCCGGAATCCCTCGAAGCACTAGGAGAATACCCGCCTTGCCATTTAAGTGTGTTCATGTCAAAGAGGTTTAATTCGTCCCATTTACAGTCTGTGGGTGTCTCGCTGGAATTGACTCTGTGTCCACCAAGAACAAGCATTTGCTTGTTGTTAACCAGATGGCATGTCATCCGTTGCCGAACATCTGGCTTGACATCGCCAAGCTTAACTTGGTAATAGCGGAACGCGGGAAGACTGAGGATGTACATATCACCGAAAGCCGTGTCGTTCATGCCCAGCATTGGAGTCTTGTAATCAGTGCCCCCACCATATATGAAAATATGGTGAGTCTTGTTGCCACCGGCATCAGGACTGGAGGTCGCTGCAACCATGCAAAAGTTTTTTCTCTCCCAAGGCATCATCTCCCCCACTGCAGTTTGGTAAAACCATCTCCCAGTATCAATATCATAAATCCATATCGTATCCATTTGAGACATAGGGTTCAACCGCACATCATCTGGGTTAATTCCATCTTTGGTTTTTGCATTTTCGGGTGCTGACAGCTTAATGCATGTCAGCCAGATTCGCATAAGGTTTCATTTTCGGTACTTACCCGCACTTTGTATTCTCCAGTGCCGCCGACCAACACCAGGCTGCCCTTCTTTCCTATTGGGAGGTAAACAACGTTCGGCCCAATCCGCTTTTGTTTTAGCGGCAATCTTTCCGTCTAACTACGGGGTCAGCATAAATTGACAAAAACACAGGAACATCGCATCTCCTACCTTATTCTTCCTCCCGGTTACCAAGTCTATGCTGGTAAACTGTTCCTCAGGTCCATAAAACCAGCCCTTAAAAGTACTATTTTCATAAGCCCTCAATCCACCGATGTAAAACCCTGTGTCCCCGTCCGGAGTCATAACCGGCGCACCGCGAGATTGTCTATTCGGGAACCTTTCGTCGGCATGGTCCCACTTGTCCGTCATCTGCCAAGTCTGGTTGGTGAGACTGTAACCCCATATCGACGATGATTGTTCTGGCATATTCTTTGGTGTCTGTCCTTCATATAAAAATAAAAAGTCGCCCTTTCCGCTATACATTGCTCCAGCTGAGAACGCTGGCGGAATTGTGTCCCCATTGATCTTTGGCCTTTGCCAAGGTACTGTATCCTCGCTTATGCGAAAGCTCTGTGTGAGGTCTAATTGAAGGAATTCGGTATCTACCAACCTTATCAGAATAGCTTCCTATCAAAAATAAATACGGAGAAGCATACTAGGGACTTCTTGTACAGTATTATTCCGTTTGAGCAGCATACTCCCCCCAAACATATATAAGGTTCCATTCTTGACGATACCTATAAAAGTTAAAAATTGGCTTTCAAAATATTATAGATATCAGGGCGATTTCATACTTTGATGAGCCCAACGACGGCAAAGACCCTCTTGCTGAAAAGGATCAGACCTTATGGTTGCACTAGAAGCCTCAGTGTTCGGAAGATTCGCCTGTCGTTCGAAAAGTTCGCTAGCGAGCGTACGGGTGCACAAACAGAGAGTTAAGATCGTCAAAAGGGCCATCATTCCCGAAGCCATTAAATAAAACCCTAGCCAGAGGAGTAGATTGTTAAATAGGAGATGAAGAGAAGAGAATTGCCTTCAAACGCCAGGTCGCGGGGTTTAATTCAAGAAAACAAGGGTTCAAAATAAAAACATAAGAAACAAAATGAACGATAGACCAATAACAAAATGAAGGTGAACGAAAAATTCCCGGAACAAAATCCTTCTGTTTGGATGATCCAAAAGCTCGCAAGGTTGGGAAAAGGGTGCGACGGGAGTAAATATACGAGAGGGAGAGACGAGGACGCTGTGATGGTATACTAGCTAGGGGGTGAGCGAGTCTCAGAGTATGAGTTCCGCTTCCAGATGTCATTATATCCTCAAACATTGGAACTGCATCTACGAGTAGTACAGGTTCCCAGGGATCAAACACCAGCTTCCGTTCTGAAGGGGCGGCTGTGTAACGCCCCGATCTCGGCTCAGCAGACCCGCGACCAAGCTTCTACAAGAAAACCCCGATAATTGGACGAAAAAGCTATGAGCATCGCATGAACACACGCTAGATGTGGTAGGTTCTCGAGACGTGGGTGGTGGGCGGTAGGTGTTAAGCTTACCACCCTGTTCTGCGACAAGCGAAACGCAAAGGTGTCGGATTCGTCGGTTGTCCGCCGGTAAAGCCCTTGGGGTATCAGAAAGAAGGTCGCACCGACTCCGACTCCGAGACCGTTTCAAAGCATGATTGCTTTCTTTGGGCGCGTGAAAATCACTACTGGTTAGAAATCACAGAGTCTAAAAATTTAAAGCTTTCTTCATCATAGGGAATCACGAAAAAAGATTAACTGGGAGCTAACTGTTCCCCATGTTTGATTCGCTTCTAAAAAGAGATTGTTCTTTGCCTAAAAGATTGTTGAGGAAAGAGTAAGCGCGCGCGTTTAAATTATGCTTGGCGGGATAACCCCTTACTCGTAGAGTGAAGGCAGCCTGTCAGTAGCCTGTTAGAAGAAAGCACATATTCATCAGTAGGAGCAAGGAGGGCACATCCTCGTTGCGCCTTCTTTTGGTCCATACGCAAGTACCCTTGATAGTAAATACCGGCAAATCATAATTTTCTCGGATGAAGACATTCCCAACGTGAAAGAGGAAAACATCTGAATTAGGGATGTTTCGATGAAAGTGAAATTCAGGGATAGTTTCCACGGTGCACCCGACCTATAGAAACAAGGGGTATGGCTGCTGAAAAGTCAAAAGGGAAGTCGTTCGTCGGAACCTGGAGCTTCAAACGGTTTATCATCCGCACCCATCGCCTCGTCGTGCAAATTACTAAAGACAAGGCTTAGCAGTCTCAAAGTTCACCTCCAGATTGGCTAAATCAGGGAGTAATGGTACCGATATCATCCCGAACTACATGAATCCGAGCGAGAATTCTGCGAAAGGGATACGGAAAGCCTGACCACAGAAGAGGTCTCGTGAACTCCATCCAGATCTGTAACGATTGAACCGTCGTGAGGTACCATCGTAGAAGGTTCCTATCAAAAAATTTTTTAGAAAACCGCATATATCCAAAACCATCAAGTTTCTTCTCGTTAGAAAGAATCTTAAAACCGGGATTGGTTGATTCACGTCTGTATGGTGTCGCCCCGCAATTTTCTGTTAAAAGCGGACTGATTCTTTGCGTCATGGGTTCAGGAGAGAGCAAATGTTAATGCGAGGATGAGGAGGGTACTTTAATCGGGCTGAGAGTGGTGATGATACTGATGTATGCAGGACTTACAACGCTCGTACATAGAGGAATTTGCTAGTGTACTAGTACAATACCGGATTGTACTGTGGTAAGGTTGGTAACAAGGTATAATATGGCACGGAATAACTGTCAATAACTACCGGAGCTAAGCGAAAATCATATAGGAGATCTCAAGACCGTGCTCTAAACAAGCGTAATTTAGATACAAGACCTTAAGACTCACAGACTTCCAGGAAGATCCCTTTAGTACCACTCCGGTACCTGCAGTTCTAAGAGTATCATACATTCCAGGCTGGTTACATGTCCGAGCACTCCCAGTTAGACTCGAGGTCCAGGGGTTGGTAGAACTCGGAGTTCATAAGCCAGTATTCGGCTTTTTTCGGGATGCCGATAAGTTACCTCTATCTAATCGGTGGAGCTTATTGCCTTCTAAGATATCTCAATGACTCAAAGTAATACTCAGAGCTCCTACAGCGCTTCCCCTACATCCCCCGAATATCCGTACCCCGTACTGTATCCCAAATAACCAACTCGACAAAACCCCCTGACTCCCTATGCACGTCAGACCAAAGATTTATGCAAAAAAAAAGAAAACACTAGAAACTTGTGCATACCTGTACGGGTACCTGCACAAGTATGATATATCAATTAGCACAGCTATCCTCAGTACCAACTCCGTACCTCCCCGGTCTCAATCACCAACATAAGGCTGCCTAACTCTCCTACCTCCTCCGCGAGCCCAAACATCGCCGAAAATCACATACAGGAATCCACAGCAAAGCGAGAACACAGTGACGCGAGAGTGCCCATACTAATTGTATAGGACAGGGATTAGTTGTATGGGCATTCTCGCTGTACTATGGGCTCGCTTTGCCCTGGAATACTGTACCTCAATCTACTAGCATTCATCCATTAATATTCGCCCAGCAGTGGGCAGAGTCTAGGGCACTTAGCTCAAGTGGTGGATTTTGATCACCCTACTACTAGCATTCACAATAGTTCAACTCCAGCCACTACATTGGACATAATTGTTAGAATTTCACCCAATAAGGGCGAAGTGGAAACGAAGTACCAAGACAAGATATCTTGGGCTGCATTGGTACAACTTCACCACAGAACTATCCGAAAACGTATTCCCCCCGTTACTGCACATAGAGCACATCCTCCCAACCAACAACTCTACCGCTGGCGGCAGTGAACAAGGGGCACTTTGGCGCCACGCTTTAAGTGAATTTGGATAAAATCTTTCTAGGCTAACTTACCGTACCGCCTTACCGTACCTATGTCAGAATTTAATCTTATTTTGAATTCTGCTTGTTTAAACTTCTTACTGTGCTGTTTCCCATTTTGTTTCTTTCTTCCTTCGAGATGCCTGGTAGCGAGAATGCGGGTGCGGGAAATCGTCCCGGGGGTTGTGTAAGTACCGTACTGTACACGAGTATCAAATGTTCCATAAACCCTCCTCGACAAATCTCCCTTCCATCCGTCACGCATTCAGTACTTTACCTCTTTTGTATGCAAAAAAACTCAATTTCGCCACTGTCTCCAGCTTAGCTACTCAGTTATCAAGGCGCAGTAACTACGCTTGGATTGGTATTTGCATTTGTCGAGTGTATAACTAAGCTTATTCTCTTAAGAGTTACCGTATTATCTTGAATAAGAGAGGGTTGTCTCAGGGCGTCAAGGTTGCGTCTCTAAGTAACAAGTTTTTTTTTTTTTTTTTTTTTTGCTGTTGTTTTCTCCCATCTCCACCTTGATAGGAAAGTCAGACGTCCTGAAACAATTCTCTCCTATTCAAGATAATACGGTATCTTTCTTCTATAAAACTCGATTCTTGTTCAGTTGGTTTGGCAGGTGTGATAATTAGTGGGTTTAATTATAACTTTAATAACATGGGTTTCCGTGCAACTATTGTGCGGTAGATAACTCTACTACAGTATATCGGCTCAACACCCTGGGTCTGGGTTGTAATGCGCCACGGCCGGTCGCGGACCACCGTATCATACGAGATTTGTGGTTAATTAAATTATTTATGCTACTATGCCATGATGTGCCAACAGCTGGGGATGTCGTCTTCCGGAGCACTTATCGCGCACCTGTGTTTGACATGGGGGTGTTGAAATGGATGATGAGGAGAGTGAAATTGTTTTATACGCACGGAGACGGTGTGATATATACCGCGGACAATATTACTTTGTTTGGCCTGAGGGCATCAAGGAAGCTTTCTGATGTTCTTCAGCAACCATACAGAAAGTACCCCTTGCAGAAAGTAGCACAATGCCCTCGGCAAATGATGGAAACCACAAGTTGGGAATGTTTACGAGTGATCATTCATGAATGTGCTTAAATTTCTCCCCTTAGAAAAAGAAAAACACCATAGGACTAGACACCACTGTAGTAGCCGATGTGCGAAACAGCTAAGCAATATACCTCGACATCATAAACCACCGATTACTTGAACTACTCTCCTCCGAAAGCATTAAAAAAGAACAGGGAAAAATGCGACAGAAACACACATATAAATCAAGACGCTAAAAAAAATTTAAAAATAGCAATAAACCACACCTCAAAGTCAGAAGAGGAACAAAAGAGATGACAAAAGAGTGCCCAAAGATATTGAAAAGCGTCAAGAAAAAATAAAGAAACTCAATTGACCGGCACTCCAGCCTGCAATAGCGGCCTCTCATAAACATCGAAAAAGCTCTCTCTTTCACCGGCAACCACTTCGTAAACCTTTATCGTCAAGTTCCTCCATAACATCGCTGTCGAAGATTGGCCGCTTATCGCTGCAGCTGTGATAACATGTACAAACAAGTTGATGATCGGAAAATGCAGATACCCGTATCGCTCAATCACCAGCTTTCCCGCCTTCAATTGAATCTTGAACCCAAGTCCATTCAGAGCCCCCTTCGCAAGGGCTAAAACATCAGACGGCCGTTGTTTCCTTACGAGGAAGGTATGTAGAACATGTGTCGGGGATATCAATGGGACACGCGGATAGAGGAATTCGGGCGTGGAGTAGGTTGCCTCGATGCCCTTTACCAGTTTTATCATGGGCTTGATCCCCTCTCCTATCTTGGTGAGGGACCGCTTGAGATAGACTTTGAATTTTAGTGCTTTCTCGACCAGCTCTTCGCGCTTATCTTTCACCTCATCCGATTCCGCGGTCTCGATCTCGCAGAGAGTACATTGACACTCAAAAGCCCACTGCGAACGGAAGAGTTTTTGGCGTTTTTGTACCCGGGATTCGTTCTGGAGGTAATTGGTTGTGATTTCCTCGCCTTCGGGGATATCCCTTGCCGCCCGGACTATGAGGAGGTCTCCAAGGAATGAACGGACGGAATTTGGCCAACAGGAGTGGTTCATATATGACGGCAGTATCCAGATTCCCGAGCCCTCTGCCCTGCCCGTAGGTGACGCCTCGGCGATGATTTTATCCTCCTCAGTTGGATCTTTGAATAAGTTCTCAAAAGGATCATCGAGGGCGCTGAGCCGTGGACAGCCGAAGCAATTCTTCAACGTGATGCGCATTACTAGATGTCTGATATCATTAGCAATCGGCAGCCTTTCAGAGGATTGCGCAGAACTTACGAGTCGACAATCGGCAGCCCGTCAACCATATCTCCTTTAACTCTTTCATAATCCCCGCTAGTTAGTTCGTAAAACCTTTTCGCCTTCTTCGGGTTGTGATACAGAATTTGGATTAATTCCTGGACAAGTTGTGAGTGCGTGCCCGACTGTCCGTTCTTGGTCTTGAGGTTAAACAGAATTGTAAACCTAGCGCCCTTTGCTTCCTTGTGGCAAACTTTGAAAGCCTTTGAACAGAGCAGCAATTCCCCAAACTTCACGTCTCTAGTAGTAAATAGTCCCCTCCCCTTACTCCCTGCGTGACCAACTCTGACCGGCCCAACATATTCTGCGCAATCGAGCTTGCCCTTTTTATTCCCCCACTCCTTAACTTCGTTCCTCATTTTTGCGAATTCGTACTCTCCCGATCGTTGCTCCCGCAAACGGCGGAATGTCCGAAGGAGCCTATCCTTGGCGTTTTTGTTCTCCGGACACTCTTTGAGTAGTTTCACAAGCCGGGCTTTGGCGGACTCATAATCACATCCTCGTAGCAGGAGACTCCGCTGCGATAAAGAGCTTTTATATTCAGAGGATCTTGGCCGAGCACCTTATCCGCGTCTGCGAGGGCTTTTTCGGTGTAACCTAGTTCTAGGTATACTTGGGCACGGTTAAGAAGGAGGATTCTCTCGATTTCTGAGTAAGGTTCCGCTAGTTCGAGGCCTTTTGTATAGCTTTAGAAAGTTAGCAAAGTTCGCAATAAAAACAATTTTAACAAGATGTATTAAAATTCCATCCTCAGCTATGTCAACCTTTAGCTATAGGCATGTGCCGGGGGTGTTCCTTGACAGTGGCGGAGGTCATACATGATCTCCGTGGCAAGAGTCTATTAAATGGTTCTTGGGAAATGGATCTCTGCTTTCTCAGTCTGCACCTACCATTGTGCGGCTTCGAAATACTGCTTCCCTCCATAGAACCTATTACCATCCTCTTTCCAATCTAGTGGCCTTCTCGCCAAAGGCCTAAGCCTTGGCCGCCACTTCTCTGGGACCCTTTCATCTTCACCGTCCAAGAAAATGATGTCCGAAACATGATCAACACGGATGCTCGTTCCACCGCCAAAAGTCATCTTAAAAAACGGTTCCTTGACAATAAAAACCTGTCCCTCGGGTACAATGCTTACCGGAAGCTTTCGATCATCCTGATTGTATATCTGAACCGTCTCCACCTCCCCATTCTCGTCTTCTGCGATGGTAGATATGGAAACAAGCCTATCTGGATTGACCACAGCTCTGAGGATTACGTACCTCCCCCGATGCGCGAGTTCAAGCCGGAGGTCTTCCAGGTATTTCTTCTCGAGAGCATCAAACAGAGCGATGCAAGGCGGATGCTCGTTGTAAGCTATATTGCTTGAAATATTAAGTGTTGCCCCCGCGGCCTGGGCCTGGGCCTGACTGCTAAACGAATTATGACTGTAAATTAGGCTGGCCCGCGAAGGCTTGAAGAGGGGTTTCTGGCCTTTCCGGCCTTCGGCAGCTTTGAGGATTATCTCCGCCCTGTTGAAATAAACGTTCCATTGGTCTTCCTGTTCGAAGGCAAACATGTTGTCTTTGGTGAGTCTCTTCGCCGGTTTCGCAATGAGGGCCGTGTGTAGATTATTCTGGGCAGTTTTTCTTTCTGAAATTTGGCGGGGGAGGAGGCCAGATATTTGTGCCCCTCCGATCGTAATTTGACGCGAGCTATCATTGGCTCCTCCAGGTTTCAGGCTTCCAAAGGTGCACTCCAGGGATTATGTAATCGCATCATGCTCACAGCTCCAAGTGCCCTCCACGCTAGGCCTCTGGCACATTGAAACTCAGACTACGACGGCATAGAATCCGGCTGTTTCTCGGGGTCGTAGCGATAAGTTAGAACTCATACGATTAGAACGTTGTTGCACTGCTTACTAAGTAACTTTAGCACTAGCCATAACCCCTCTACGTAGTTCTAGACGACACTCCAAAAGCTGCTATCTCCTGGAAACCTTCCTGACAAGCTCAACAAAGTTGTAGGGGCGATCCATAGCACTGCCACTTGGACGAAAATTTTTTTTATCCTCTCGCTTGCTTCTGGAACACCTCCGGCATCTCGATGCAGTGCCGGGGCCATTCCCGGGCCGATCCCAGCCTAAATACTTGACCATTTGAAAATTATCCCGACGCTTTTGCGCCAAGACCGCTACTAATTAGTGCAAGCTGTCCGGATACTTTTTAAATTGCCAAGTAGTACCGTAAGAACTCGAATAATTGGTACTGAGAAACAAAAAAAAAAAAAAGGGTCGATCCGTTTCAAGGCACCTATAGGAAACGAAACGGACAGCAAAGAAAAAACTTGCAGGGCAGTCGAACAGAGGGGAGGGAGTTCACTTCTCCAACAAACAGGCCGGAAAAAGGGGGAATCGTAAAGGCAAGGGAGAACAAACACTACTAGAAGGGGCAATCGCCGTACGCACGACTAGAGGTCAAATTTATTCGTCCGAAGTGAAAATATAATTCCGTCACTGGAATTGCTATTGAAAGAAAAAACAAAAAGAAATTCGTAAAAGAGAAAATAAACCCGTGTTCCCGATCCCGATGTCCCAATGTTCGTCCGTTGTCCGCTGCTCCTCTGCTCGCCTTCTCCCTTGATTTTTTTTTCTTCTTCGTTCCTCCTCCAAATGCTTGCCCCGCCTAACTACCAATTCTCTTGCCAAGACCTCAACCGAGCAAACTAGCAAACAAACCCTCCTCCTTACTAACTAAAGACCCGAGCCCTAACCTTCTCGTTAACTAGCCTATCTGATAAAATAAAAATACAACTTCTACTTGTGCCAAGGTTGTGGCTAGGCCACAACCCACGACAGCTCGCAGGCTCGCAACCGGGGGCACTCTCAAGAGAGTGCCTGACAGCTCAATGTCAATTTGCAGCTCAACGTCAATTTGTGGCTCACTGTTAATTTGTTGCTTGTTCAATATCAGTTTGTGGCTCAAATATAATGTTGCATCTCAGCCCCACTTTGAGCCTCAGGTAGTCTTTATAGTTTTATGTATTTCCCTCATACACAACTTCATCCTACCAAGTTCAAACCTCTTCCATACAAGCATCTTTTATGTCATAATCATCATCCACCATCATACCACCAAGCCAGTGCATGGAGCCATACAAGAATATTGAGGCCCATATCCAGGCAGCTATTACCTTTCTTCATGAGATTGGAAATGATTCACCAAATATTTCTGCAATGGCACGCAAGTATGAACTTCCAGAGAGATGATTACGAAGATGGTGGCAAGGCCAGCAATCCAAACTCGAATGGCCAGGAGCAAATTGGAAGCTGTCTGATGACCAGGAATTTGCAGTTTGTCAATATCTAGACCATTTAGATAATATAGGTACAAGTGCATGTTTGCAGATGGTTACTAGCTCCGCTAATACTATACTTCAAAATGGATATATTGGACCATTTCCTTCACCAACTGTGAGTGAGTGCTGGGCTCGGATCTTTCTTGGCCACCATCCTGAGTACTTTATCTGAAAGCAACAAACAATTGATGTGGACCGGAAGAAGGCACACCAGCCAGATAACTTTGTGACTGGTTCCAAAAATATCAATCTGTATGCAATAAGTATGCAATTCAGCAAGGGGACCAGTATAATTTTGATGAAACTGGTTTTCACATCGGGATTAGAAGAGATCAATAGATCATTACAAGAGATCCTGATCGGCAGTCTTATATGGCCAGATCCACAAATCAGGAGCTTATTACAGTATGTGAGACTATTAGTGGTAATGGTATGGTTTTACCACCAATAATTATCGTTCCTGGAATTATCCACCAGGAACCATGGTATACAACAATCTCTATACCTGATGATTACCTAGTTGGTACATCAGAGACTGGATATACAAATGATGACCTCACAATTAAGTGGCTTATACACTTTAAATATTTTTCTGCTCAACAGCAGGCTTGCTCCTATCGGCTCCTAATTCTGGATGATTTTGGCTCGCATTGCACTAAACAGGTTCTTGACTACTGTGACAGATATAAGATTATCATCTTCTACCTTCTTCCTCATACCAGCCTCCTTCTCTAGCCTTTGGATGTTGTTGTAGTTCAGGCTTACAAGCATTACCATGCTGAGGCTGTAGAAATAGCCACTCACAGTAGATGTGGTAATTTTGACAAATGTGAATTCTTAGATAGAATTCATTCTATCCATCAGCTCACCTTTAAGTTCTCTACTATTTTATCCATATTTTGAGTGACTAGACTTATTCTCTACCACTCAGATGTTGTACTTTCGAAATTATGTGAGGCAGTAGTCCTTCCTACACAATCTTCAATATCCCAACTAGACCCTACTTCTACAGTTCCTCTTACAATTTCAACCGTTAAGTGAGCTGCAGATGATCTACAAAGAGATACTTGGGATTTATCATCAACCTTTCAGCATAAATTGAAGCAGGTTCTACAAGGGGAATTAGCCCAAGCTCAATCTGGCACTTTAGCTATTGAACACTTAGACCATACACAGGTTGCAGAGCAAGCAAGAAATGCAAGACATAGAGCCCAGAATCGAAGGTAGGTAAAAAAACAAGGAGTTTTTTATGCTGCTGATAGACGTCAAATGGTGAAAAGAAAGAAAGATGCTGAGGTTGAAAAGGCAGAAATACAATTGCAGTGGTCACAAAATGCGAAAAAAGGAGTCGAGAAAGCTGTGCACAAGCTACTTGTCCTGAGGTTGTGGCTGCCAGCCACAACTCCCAGATGTTCGCTGGATCACTCCCTGGGGCACTCCTACAGAGTGCCTGACAGCTCAACACAACTTTATGGCTCAATACAACTTTGTTCCTCACTATAGTAACTTTGTGGCTAAACACAACTTTGTGGCTCAACACAGTTTTGTAGTGTAATATAATATTATTTTGTAGTACGGTACTCTAGTAAAGTAGTACTAATATTCTATTACATATTTATTTCAGCAACTTTTCATGTTGCTTAATTCCCTTAACAATAAGCCTAGATACTTTGTTTTTATATGCCTGAATAGTAGTCATGGCCTTTGCCTCTGCCTTTGCCTTTGCCTTTATCCTTGCCTTGATCTCCTTTACCTTTTCTTTTATCTCGTTGAGGAAGGGTTTATGCTGTGCTTGCTGTGCTCTTTTCCAAGCATTTTGTGCCTTACACAACTGTTGCTCTGCTTTTTCAACCTCCACCTCTTCCATCTGTTTCACCATTTGACGTGCCTTGGAGGCATATATAACTCCTCCTTTTTGAATCTGCCTTCTGCTTTGAGCCCTGCATCAAGTACTCCTGGCTTGGTCTGCCGGTCTGGTATTATCTATATGTTCCATAGCTAATGCTCCTGATTGAGCTAGGGCCAAGTCCCCTTGTAGAATGAGCTTGAGGCATTGCTGAAAGTCAGGTGGAAGATCTTTAGCATCATCGAGGAGCTCTTCACTCTGAGTTTTAAGACTTGTGATCATAAGTGGAATGCTGGCAAGTGATGCAGGAACTGATATTTTGTGATTGATAGGGGTAGGAGCTGCCTCGCATGGTTTTGAAAGGACAAGCTCAGGATTATATAGTATAAGGCCAGTGGCCTGGAAAGCTGATTGAACAGTAGATACCTTGAATGTTTGTTGGCGGATGGAATGAATCTGATCAAGAAATTGCACTTTGCTAAAGTCTCTGCATCGTATTGGTGTCACAGCTTCAACTGCCTCAGAATGGTATTTGCTTGTATGGCTGAAAGACCACTACATCTAATGGCAGAAGGAGATGGCTTGAATGAGGTGGAAGACAAAATGCAACAATTTTATAAGTATCGCAATAGTCAAGGAACTGCTTGGTTCAATGTGAGCCAAATCAATCAAGGAGTAGAAGCCTGTATGCTCCAACTTGTCGCAATGGTGAGAACCTTTGAAAATGAGCAAGCCACTTAATGGTCAAATCATCATTATTGTAACTACTTTTGGAGGTGCTGACCAAGTAGTCATCTGGGATACTAGTTGAGGTGTACCAGGGCTGTTGGTGGATAACACTAGGTACAATAATTATAGGAGGTAAGACTACACCATCGCCACTAATTGTTTCACAAACACTGACAAGTTTGCAATTGGTGGAGCTTGGAAGGTATACTTGACGATTTGGATCTCATGTAATGATCCATTGGTCTTGTCCTATTCCAATATGGAAGGCAGTTTTGTCAAAGTTGTACTGATCAGCCTCTTGAATATCATACTTAGTGCAAACCTCACAATATTGTTCAAACCAGGCTTGAATGGCATCAGGCTGATGCGCATGTTTTTGATCGGCATCAATCATTTGTTGCTTCTGAATAAAGTATTCCGGATGACGATTCAAAAACCAAGGTGCCAACTGAGTACTGATGGTAGAGGCTGGTCCTGGCCCTGTATGGGTATATTGGAGTATCGCATTTGCACAGCTGGACACCATTGGCTGGTGGGCACTTGTTCCTATCTTGTCAAGACAGTCAAGATACTGGCAAACTGCCAGTTCTTGATCATCAGACAGCTTATGGTTTGTCCCGGGTCATTCTTGACGTGATTGTCGGTCATGTAAACGTGCACGTAGTCAGGTAATAGGTATTTCGTAGGTGCAAGCAACTGTGGTGATATTTGGATTCTGGTTTTTGAAAGACTGAATGAAGTCAATAGCTGCCTGGATGCGTATTTCGATTTCCACATAAGGCTCAACCCTCTAGCTTGGGAGAATAAAGGCTGATGTTGGTGGCATTATTTGTGGTGGGTGAAATGGTCCGCAATGTGGTCTTAAGATATTGTGAAAACCTCACTTATCCTGCTGGGTTTTCTTAGTTTACAAAGTTATATTATTAAGCTACAATATCAAGCCACAAAGTTGTGTCTAGCCACAAAGTTACTATGGTAAGCAACAAAGTTGTGTTGAGCTGTAAAGTTGTGTTGAGCTGTAAAGAAGTTGTGTTGAGCTGTAAAGTTGTGTTGAGCTGTAAAGTTGTGTTGAGCTGTAAAGTTGTGTTGAGCTGTAAAGTTGTGTTGAGCTGTTAGGCACTCTGTAGGAGTGCCCCAGGTTGTGGCTGCCAGCCACAACCTTGGCACAAGTATTCCTAGATGAGTTGAAGGCTTGTGTGAAGAAAAGAAAGTCTCTTCAAGTATATAAAAAGAAATTATCTAAGATGATCATTATAGACATTAAACATTATGTAAGTTCTCAATAATAAATGTATATTATTTTTTTATTAATTTTAAAATAGTAATAAAATTCATATTAAACTACCACGATACACATAGCCACAAACTGACATTGTATCACAAACTGACTGTGAGCCACAAATTGACTGTGAGCCACAAATTGACATTGAGCTGCAAATTGACATTGAGCTGTCGGGACCTTTCTTGAGAGTGTCCACGGTTGTGAGCCTGCAAGCTGTCATGGGTTGTGGCCTAGTGACAACCTTGGCATGAGTAGTCCTAATTTGATAGTGACCTTACCAGATCAGGAAGTAGCTTGGCTAATGATTCACCAAAAACCTTTTTTTCCCCATACAAGTCTCACTGTCCTCTAACTCATACAAAGTTTGGTGCCCTATAAATCACCAATCAGAAGAGTTAAGAGAAAATTACTCTTTAGATACAGCCACTAGTCAGAAGTGTTTGTGATCTGAGATATGTGTTTAATTGCGATTGCACCATAGTAAGGCCAGTAGTGGGCTAGTTGGGTTGTGGTGGCAACAGCAATAAGGATGCATGCACATAAGTGAATGAGCAAAGGAATGAATGGGCAAGCCAACAACCAAACAACTCACTGTAAATTTAATTATAGAAATTTGAAATAAAGAACCTTAATATTATCTAATATTTTGTATAGACTCCCTTTGCTTCCAAAACTGCAGCCACTCTACTAGGCATTAATTTCCACAACTTCTCACAAAACTTCTCAGGAATTGTCTCCCAAACTAAGGGTAAGACCCAGGCTAATCTCTTCTTTACAGCTTCCTTTCCTCCTGGGGTATCTGCAATCCTAGGGTGCTGCTCATGCAATCACTTTTTAAGCTCAACCCATGCATTCTCAATAAGATTGAAATCAGGGGAGTAGGAGGTATGTTCCTTCACTTCAATACAGTTTCTCTCCAACCAATCCATAACACTATAACCTTTGTGAACAGGAGAATTATCCTGCTGAAAGAGGATATCTTGCATACCAAAGGAGATCATTTGATGAATAACAGGAAAAAGATGTCTTCTCAAGAGTCTAACATACCTGGTCTTGTTGACATTTTGGGTAATTGGAACCAAAGGGTCTTTTCTCTTACCCCAAAAGTAGCCCCAAACCATGAGAGAAATTCCCTTATCCTTCTCCTCTGGATGGATACAATCAGCTAGCCACTTCTCTCCAGGTTCTCTAAAAATACATTGCTACCTTGAATCCTTGGATTTCTCCACATTGCACTCATCACTCTAAATAACTCCTTCAAAATCCTCTACTATCCAATCCTTATGAACTGTAGCCCATTTCAATCTCTTTGCCATATTCTCAGGCTTGAGCTTGGGTCTTGATTTGGCTAGCCATTTCTTGACATTGGCCTCTCTGAGTACTCTATCTACTATTTTATATACATTTTATTTATTAGTCAATCATGTCCTATCACTCAGAGTAGTACCAGTATCCGGGGCTTTACCAGTAGAAAGTGATACACCAGGTGCATATCTATCTCTGAAATCAGATCTGATCATTTTCCGGTTCGATTTGGCTGCCCAGATGATTGTGCAACAATGCTGATGGCTAAGAACAGGGGTGCTACCAGGGAGAGGGATGTTTTCCACTGACTGGCACTCACATGCCTGGACAAGGAAGCTTTTAACTGTTGTCCAAGGCTGGCCCATGAGTTGAGCAACAAGGGCAATATTCCAGAGGCAGTAGAAAAAGGCAATAATCATGCCTTTTTCAACATTTGATATCTCTCTTTGTGAGGTTTTAGGAGTTCTTTTTTTTTTGGATACTGAGTACTTTGTGTATCCAGATTGGTAAACCATAATTAAAAGATAAAAGCGCAGGTAGTCGCGGCCGGAGTATAAATTATTTGGGTATGTTATGATCATAACAGTGATATCATTCACATTCATGGTCACGATCTTGCATTTTTGGTGAGGTAGCTTAGTAAGCCAAAAAACAAGTTTCACGAACACTTCTGACTAGTGGCTGTATGTTCTAATAACTAATTAGAAAAACTCTACAGAAGGGATTCTAAAAATCTCACTTATCAGTATTGTTATAAGTTGAAATGTCCGTCAATCTTTGGCTGCATGAGTGTAATGGATTCAAGTAATCTATATACTTTGGTACATAGGAGTGCAGGGACTCAGGAGGTATAAGTATCCTCCATCTCCACTACACCTCTGATCATTGACATTTATTTCCTATTTGGGAACAACTCAATACCAAGAAAATATCATGAGTTTTTTCTTCTCCCCCCCAATCTAGTGGGGATATGAAATATACTTTCCATCTCTTTTTTGCCTTTTGGCATCTAGTCCTTGCTTCCCTCTTAAGGTCTACCCTCTCAAGGCTCCCCATCCTTCCTTCCCAGTATCTTACAATATTGGTTGCCTCCTATATCTTGTTTTCACTAGGCCTTGCTTAGTATTTCCTATTTTCAGGTTTTCTTATTTTGTCTTTCTACAGATTACTAGGAATACAGTTAGCAGTAGGAGAGAACTCTTCAACAGGCCACAGTGGATTTCTTTATTCAATTTTTTCATAAGGGGCTGCCTTGTCAGACACAAATGCAATATCCAAAAGTATGTCCCACAATTTAAATACTCCCCTCCTGAACCACCTCCTATGGATGATCAGCTAGCACTCTACTGCCCCTTTTTCCTCTTCCTCAATGCCTTCCTACCTCTGGGATCCCCTCCATTAGTGGTGCTATCTCTCTTATTACAAGGGACAATGTGAGAGACACAGCAATATGGATGGTCAGCTTCGGACTAAACCCAGCTGGTACCTTACTGCCACCCACCTATTTATCAGCTGGCAACCTTCTACCATCTACCCAGCTAGTACCTTACTACCACCCATCTACTCCTTGTATTCAGCAGAGTTTCTGGGCCTCCTCCCTTCTACCACATACTGACCACAATACCTGGTCCCTCTAAGACCCTCAGGCTGACACTATCTTCCATTAGATAAATTCGTCCCACTTTTGCCAGGACTCGCTTCTATAAGTCGAGTTTAGTTTTTACCTTAGGTTTGGGTATTGGGTTTCTTTGGTCAGTGCACTGTCAGGAGTTTTGTTTTTCTTAGTTACTGTACAATATTAGTAGGATTTCATATTTTGTAGTTTATGGGAGTATTGCTTACTGGGACAGTTTTTTCGACCAGGTCTTTGGGCCATAATTTTTCTGTAGCTTTCTAGGGCTAGTCCAGAGTGAAGGTTTTTTGATGCCATGGTCATTGAGACTTTATGTGAATCTTATACCTTAAACAAAATAAAATAATGTGACAAAAAAAATATAAAAAAGAAAAAAAAGAAAAAACTCAGGTGGTATGAGGTGCTTGCATAATGTACATGAGTATTTTTGGTTTACTTTATTATTTGATATAATATTTATTTTCTGTTTGGTTTCAAGATATATTATTTAATATCACCTTTGTTTTACTTTATCATTTAATACAATATCTGTTTTATCTTTAGTTTCAAGATATATCAATTGATATAGCCTTATTAATATTGTATACTGTAATAGCAGACAATCATGTTATTTAAAGGTTCTGTTAAGTCTGGTATTTTAGACAGTTGACTTTGGCACAACATTATTCTTAATTATACTTGGTTGAATGACTATTTCTTTAATTCCTCACTTTACTTTTTTGACTAATATGAACCTCTACAGACTTAGGTTTTGGAATAAGATATTAGTATTCTCACCTCCTGAAGACTCTCTTAGATATTACTGCACTCAACTCTACTAGTTAGCACCTATTAGTCTGATTTATTATATCTATCACTACCATGATTATGGTACTTGGCCAAGTATAGATCATGTTATATTTTTTTAATCTCAATAGGTAAGTTGAGAACCATAGAGTAATAGTCTGATCAACCTTAAAAAGACTCCCCAAAGCTAACAGTATTGGGTGGCAGAATAAAGATTATTCAGCCCAGACAGCGCAATAGAGAAAATTGAAGAAATACTTAAAACCTCAAGTAGGAAGGAAATCCTAAGGACCTTGCAGGAAAAAGAGGACCTAAAAAGATGGCAACTAAGCTCAAGAAAGCCTCACAATAACTTACACAGGAGGAAGTATAGAGACTCTTTAAGGAAACAAGGGAAGGAAAGGAACCATTATTAGGGGTCTTTCCTCACCCCTCCCTATCACAGCTACCAAAAGATAAATAACCTGATAATCCTCCTAGGGATAGTGATGACTCAGATAACTTTAGTGACCCTAGCGACCCAGGAGACCCAGAAGGCATAGGAGACCAAACTCAAGTAGAAAATGCCCCAGTCTTACCAGAACTAGTGAGATCCATATTTAAGATCCTAATATTAGATACATTCATAGGTGAAGGCAATGACTTTAAACCTGAAGTATTTATATAATAGACTATTTCAGTACAACTTTGGGGAACTAGGGTCTGCTTACCAGCTTCAGTAAGCAGCTTCTTGAAGCAAATCCCACCATTTTGTTAGCAGTGTAGCAATCAGCTCTTATCTTATGTATACATACTAAGAGATATCAAGATAAGTGAAAAATGAGATAAGAAATAGTGCTATAAAATAATTTTGGTCTTATATTGTGACTGTCTTAAAAACCCAAACCTGTAACCTATTGTGCATTTGTAAATATGTAAACCAAACTGTGCAAATATTTTGGTAGCAATATTTGTATCTGATTATCTATTCATAATTTGTTGCTTGGTTGGGTTCATTATTGATTGGTAGTTTGGACTTTAGCTTCTTCAATCATCATCTCTCTGTTTTATCACAAGTAGCTTGTAAACCTTATACAGTTAATTACTGAGTTGAAAAATGGCCTACAAACAAAAATAAAAATAAAACAAACATGCCATGTCTCAAATTCATATCATATTTTTGACTGATTTTGATATCCCTTGTCATTTATAGATAGGATAAGAGCTGATTGGTACATCACTAACAAAATTGTAGGATTTGCTCCTAGGAGCTACTTGGCGAAAGCTGGTAAGTAGACCTTAGGTGTCCGAGGTTGAGCTCAGTAGACCACCAGCTGGTTTTGAACAATACTAACTTAGAAGACTCAGGAGTGGGAAGCTTCTATAGACTATTTGCTAGTAGAATAGCTAAGGAAGTATTTTTCAAGATACTAGTAGTGATATATGGAAATGCTCTCAGTAGGGAAAATATAATTGATCACCTACAATTATGATTTCAATCATCAAGAAATTGTTGTATAGTGATGTTGTTGTTATTATCTCATCTGTGAAACTAACTAAATAGAAAACAACAATCCTGTGTGCATGACCATTCACATTGCCCTCTACACTGTTACAACACTTAGGGTGGTTGCCTGTACCCTCACAACAGTCAACAATCTCACTACAGGTACCACCTGTAGACATGTCAGTCTGATACTCCCGCAATAGCCATTGTCACCTATATAGACTAGCTATGTTAAACTAACTAATAATGTTTTTTAAGATAAACCATACATCCATACAAACTCATCATGTTTACTACATACAAGTGGTTTAGTTAACCCATCCACCACCATGTTGTTTGTCCCATAGTATTCCATAATGACCTTCTCTACATCCTCTATAAATTCCCTAATTTGATGAACTCTAACACCTATGTGTTTGTTATGAGGTTTATAAGTGGTGTCTTTAAATGTAGAAAGTGACGTCTAATAATCATTATACAAAGTACTGACATAGATGTTGGATCTAACAATTTCCCTAACTAATTGATGAAACCAGACAAGCTCTTAGATTGCTGATACTGTTGCAATGAACTCCGCATCTGTAGTACTAGTAGCAGTGATAGTTTAGCATTACGAATACTATTGAATCATTCCAGTACCTAGAAGAAAGACTATCCAGTGGTTGACATCAGTGAACTTGCATCACTGGTGAAGTCTGAATCAATGTATCCAGTTAGACTTATATCCCCCAATAGCTCTACCCCCAGACTGAGTTGGTGCTTTCTAGTTCCAGCAAGATATCTGAGGACTCATTTCATACAGAGCCAATGATGCTCTGAAGGGTCAGCATTGAATCTCCCAAGGTATGAGACTGCAAAAGCAATATTGGGTCGAGTACCAGTCGTGATCCATCCAAGACTTCCAATGAGCTGCAGATAGTAAGATCTGCCACATAGCTTGTTCCCCCCTTCTCTGATACTTGGTTTCTCCTTCTCCATTGATGTCCTAACTGGTTTGCATTTGGTCATCCCAAACCATCCCAACACCTAGCTGATGTACCCCTCCTATATTAAGGAGATGGTATAACTGCTCATATCCCTGGATATGACCATTCCTAAGATGTAGCTCACTTCTCTGAGATCTACCATCTCAAATTCCTTTTTCAGTTTGTTGCATACAGATTTGATGTCCACCAAAGTCCCTGCAATAAGCATATTATCAACATATAATGCTAAGATTGTGCCATTGTCATGGTTGTGGATGCAGCAATCAAATCTGCTATGACAGAACCCCATCTTTGAGACCAAGAAAGAATCGATTGTAGTGTACCAACACCACAGTGATTGTTTTAATCTGTAAAGACTTCAATTAAGAGGCGCAAGTCTCTGACCACTAAAGACTCCTGCTAGGAGTGAAACATATACCCCTTCATGTAGTGTGCTCCCAAGAAATGCCGTGACCACGTCCATCTGATGTATAGTAAACGCTCTCACTGCTGTGACCAATAAAACCACTCAAACACTTGACAAACTTGCTAGTAGCATAAATGTATCAGTGAAATCCAGTCTCTCTACCCGGCGAAACCCCTGAGCTACCAGTCTTGCCTTGTATCTAATCGTCTGCCCAACCTGATTCAGTTTTCTTTGTAAAATAAGCTTCATAGGAATGGCTTGATTCTTGTCTGTGACTTTGTCAATAAACATTAACACTTTATTCTTCCCAAGAGAAGCACACTCAGAGTCAATCGCCTCTTGCCATTCGCAGGCCTCATTGGTCTCCATAGCTGACTGATAGCTTACCGGTCCAGCTTCGACTATATAAACAGCAAATACCATGATATCACTGGTACCTGATAGACCTGAACCACCCTTACCAGAATGCAGACTTTGGCCTCCTTTTGTCCTTGGGAGTTCTCCTTTCTGCAACTCCTAGAACAAGCTTTCCCCTTCAGATCTCAGTGCCTTCATCATTCATGAGGTTCCCTTAACCCTCTGCACTACCGGTAATTCAACTGTGCTACACTCATCTTCATCATCATCTCACCTATCATCTACCTCTAACTGTTCCACCTTCAACCCCTTCTCCCTCAGCCTTGGCAAGCCTTCTTCCTCATCAAACTCATCACCCCAAGCGAGCCTTTCCTCTCACAGCTGAATTGGCAGTGCATAATAGCATTTCAGTGTATCTCTGACTGGGTCTCTAAGGCTGTAGAAAGATATAGATTCCTCAAAGATGACATCGTGAGAAATCAGAAAGCGTTTTTCAGCAGGATAGTAGAGATGATACTGAGTGGCTATTTCTGTATACACTATGAAGATGCATTTCCTCACTGTCTTATCTATCTTCTTCCTCGTTTCTTTCAGAACTTATGTATAGGCCATACATCTCCAAATACAAAGATGTTCATACTCAGACCTTTTACCATACCATAGTCTATAGGGGGTATAACCAGCCCAAATTGCACAAGTAGGAAGTCGATTCCAAATAAAAATTGAGGTTATCATTTCCTCTACCTAATACTACTTAGGGGTGTTGACTGCATGCAAAAGCACTCTCATTGTTCTGATGATGGTATGATTTGCCCTTTCACTGACTCCATGTTACAATCCCCTCTCTTTCGGATATACTTGCAGTAGGCAACCTTTCTTATATTGCTCGATTGTCGGCCTGGGTTCCTTCGGTCGATTTTGTGTTCTTCTTTCGTAGTACAAGTCCTTGACTTCTACGACTCTCTGATTGTCCCGATTGTCGATCTTGGGATTCTTGAATGGATTTATTGTTTGGTGGAAAAATCTTTATATTGAAAAGTATTTAGATGGTTGCGTGAGGAACTAACTACTCTCACCTACAGGCCTCCTTATATAGTCGTTCCTCCCCCAACCATAACCCTTTGATGACTCATCCCTGTGAGTCATCTGTATGCATGACTCAAATGAGTCATCGTGTGAAATACATCGGCTGACTCCTATGAGTTGTCCTCGCTAACTAATAAAACCAATCAAAACTAAATAAACTAATCATGTGCGCAAATCGCATCACATGTGTGAAACCCGTGACTCATAATCTGAGTCACATGTGAAAACATAATATCATATGATCACTAGTGCGAGTCATAGAAAATCAAACAACCAATAAAAACCTACTAATAACTTACTAACTCGAGTCATGTGATATACTCGTCCCTTCTGACTCATAACTATGAGTCAGGTGAAATCTGCCTTGTCGTTCTGCCTTGCTTAGTCACAGTTTGTGACATTAGCTCCCTTCCTCCCTTAGCATCGGTCCCACGATGCTACCTTCCTAACCTCCCAATCTCCACAATTTTGCTCCTATCTCCCAAGCCTCCTGTTTCCACTGCTGCCGACCTTCTTCCAATCGTTGGCATCGTCATTGCAGGGATTCCGTCGCATTGCCAGCATTTCGAAGTGCCCGTTTCTGGTCTTCGATTGTCTTTTGCTGGCTTTTGACTATCCTTTCCTTGTTGTCTAACAGTCTCCGGAGGTCGTTTATCTGCCGGTGTAGTGTTTCGCTGTCCGGTTCTGTTTTTTCGCTCCCCTCTCTCCCCAACCGTGTCCTCACGGTTTTTCTCTTCTTTCGCTGCTGCTCATCTGTCGTTGACAATGGCAGCCTTTCTCCTGTTATCCTGGTGTAATACCCCGCATCCAGCTTTTTCCATCGGTGTTCTCTACACCAATCATTGTAGCAATGCTCCCAGCCCACTACCTCCTTGTGGGCTCTTCTTTTCCTGGGTTCCCTGGGGAACCAGTTTCCTCCCTCCTTGTCTCCTTGGTATACTGGACAGCTATCATCGTAACAGCCAGTCCAGGACAGTGCATTGTGTGCTAATCTTTCCGTATATTCCCTCTGTTCGTCCATCATATCTTTTCCTATTGGTCCTGAATATTCGGGACTCATGGGGGTAGTGTCCCTGGGGACATACCCCGAGTCGTTCCATCGCTTAGTTCCTTGTGGGGAGGTGGAGTGCGATTGCTTTATCGTGACTCGTACCCACTCTTGGTTTATGGGGGTACTTTGAGTGGAAACGGCGTGTTGCGAGTTCGGCATTTTCGAATTTTTCTGTGGGGTACCAAGTCTTATCATGTTCGGGTGAGTATTCTGTCCACTTGGCTCGGTATTGCAGGTTACCGTGATGTAGTATAGAGTCTATGACTTCCTCTAGTTTGTATTCGTTTTCACTGTCTATTTCTATAGACGGTGGGGGTTCTTGTTTTTGGGAGGGAAATTGATTGTCTTGGTATGGTTCGAGTAGTGAGATGTGGAATGTGTTGTGTATTTTCATTGATGGTGGAAGGGCCAGCTTATATGCGTTCTGGCCTACTTTTGCCACTATTTCGAATGGTCCGATTTTCTTGTAATCCAGTTTCTTTGCTGGTCTGGTGGTTTTGATGTTCCGTAGCAACAGCCATACCATATCTCCTGATTTAAAGTTGGGATCGGGTTTTCTGTGTCGATCGTAATTTTCCTTTTGTCGCAATTGTGCTGCTATTATTTCCTGACGCAATGATTCGTGCAGGTGACTCATTCCATCCTTCTGCGTCATTCTTGCCTTCATCAGGTGTCCGATCATTTCGTATTCTGGATGTATTCCATAGTTCGCATAAAATGGTGATGTTCCGATAGTCTCCTGATGCCCATTGTTGTAGGCGAATTCCGCCAGCGGTAGGAGTTCACACCAATTATTCTGTTGATAATTGATGTATGCCCGCAGATACTGTTCTAGTATCCCATTGGTTCTTTCTGTTTGACCATCTGTCTGTGGATGGAATGCCGTACTGAGTCTTCTTTCGATTCCAATTTTACTTGTTATTTCCTTCCATAGGTCCAAAGTGAACAGGGATCCCCTGTCTGTGATGATGTCTTTTGGCAATCCATGGAGTCTAGCCACTTCCTTAAGGAAGAGGGCGGCGAATTGTCGCACGTCCAGATCTTTTTTGCAAGGGATGAAATGACTCATTTTTGTGAGGCGATTAATGACAACCAATATCATGTCATAACCTTCCGACTCAGGTAGGTCCATGATGAAGTCCATGGCGATCGACTTCCATGGTCGGTCTGGTGCTTCATTCGGTTGCAGTAGTCCATAGGGAGCATGTCGTACCACTTTTGTTCGTTGACATGTGTCGCAATTTTTTACGTATTGCTTGATTGTTTCCCTCATCTTCGGCCAGTAGTATTTCCGTTGGATTAGGTCGGTTGTCTTGGCTGTCCCCCCATGCCCTGCTAGGGGAACATCGTGGTGTTTCTGAATAATTGTTGTTCTTAAGCTTTCGTCCTCTGGGACCCATATATTTCCTTGATACCATTGGTAATCGTTCTTCCATTGGCATAGGCCCAGTGCTACTCCCTTTAGTTCCTTTTGTCCTGTTGCCAATGCCTTCCTGATTTCCTGAATCCATGGATCTTGTTGTACCGCTTGTGGTATTCCTTCTTCATTTTGGTCGTGGATCTCTACTAGTTCCATTTCTTCTAGGAAGTATTTTTCCTTTGGTAATAGGGTTCTTTGCTTATATGTGATTCTCGGGTCTCCTTCCTGTGGTAGGTCTCCTTCCCTCCTCGTTAGGGCGTCGGGTTTACCTCCTTCTTTTCCGGGTCGATATTGTATTTTGAAGTTAAACTGACTCATATATTCTTCCCATCGGATTTGTCGTTCGTTTAGTTCTTTTGTGGTCATGAAGGGCACCAGGTTTTTGTGATCCGTTAGGATCTTTACCTAGTGTTGACATCCCTTCACATATCGCCTCCATTCCTTCAGGGCTTGGACTATTGCCAATAGTTCCTTGTCGTGAATGTCATAGTTGCATTGTGCTTTATTCATTGTTTTTGAACAGTAGGCCACAGGATTCCATCTCCCCTCTGCTTCTTGCTGGGACAGGATTCCTGCACAAACGTATTTTGAAGCGTCGGTCTCTATCATCGTGGGTTTTGTCGGGTCGTAGTGTGCTAGTACTGGGGATGTAGTCAGTTTTCTTTTTAGTTCTTCAAAGGCTCTTTGTTCCGTTTCTCCCCATTCCCACTTGTTCTTCTTCTCTGTTAACCGGTAGAGAGGTTTTGCTATGCGACTGAATCCTTCGATGAACCTTCGATAGAAGTTGCAGAACCCTAGGAAACTTTGTACTTCTTTGACTTTTTGCGGAGGCTTCCAGTCCCATACGGCACTGGTCTTGATTGGGTCCGTCTGGATTCCTTCTCGGTTGATGATGAATCCTAAGTATTCTGTTTCCTTTTTGTGGAATTCGCACTTTGATGGTTTAACTTTCATTCCGGAGTCTCTGATGTTGGCCAATATATTGCTGACATCCCTTTTGTGCTGTTCGAGGTTGTCCGAATATACCAGGACGTCATCCAGGTATACTATGCAGCACTCATCGATATATCTCCATAAGGTATTGTTGATCCATCATTGAAAAGCGGCCGGGGCGTTGGTCAGCCCGAATGGCATTACCAAGTATTTGTACGTTCCTAGTTTGCTAGCAAAAGTCGTTTTGCTTTCATCTCCTTCTCAAATCCTTATGTTGTGGTAGGCATCTTTTATGTCTAGTTTGGTGAAGTACTTTGCTGTGCTTAGCCGGTCCAGGGCTTCCCCTATTAATGGTAAGGGGTATCTATCCTTTTTCGTAATTTCATTGAGCCCCCTATAGTCCACGCATAATCGGAGGCTTCCGTCCTTCTTTTTGACGAATAATATTGGTGAGGCTTGGTCTGTCCACACCTGTCAGATCCAGCCTCGTTCCTTGTTTTGTTAGATGTAATTTTTTAATTCGTTTAGCTCATTGGCTCCTAGTCGGTATATTTTCCTTTTTGGGACCCTTTTTCCCTCTTCTAGGGTTATCCCTATGTCTACTCCTTCCCGATGTGGAGGTAGCCCTTTCTTTTCTTCTTGTTCGAATACATCCAGCAGATGATGGTATTCTTCTGGGATTATCTCTTCCAGTCTTCTTTTGTCTCTCTTCTTCTGGTGTTGTATTGCCAATTCTGTACTGATGTTGATGGCTTTTACTCGAATCGTTTCTTCTTCTTTCTTCCATCAGACTATCCCCATGGATTCTCCTCTTCGGTAGAAGCGTCCAAACGCTTTGGCTGATATTTCATGGATCTCAATCCTCCTGGATTGCTTTTCTTTGTCTGGTTCTTCTTTCTGTTTGGTTGGTTGGATGACCGAGGGATCTGAACTCCCAAATCCCTTGTCCCTCCTCTGAGTGTCTTTTAACACCGTTACCTCTATTAAGTCCTCGGTGTTAATCTTTTCTATGAGGAGCTGTGCAATTCGGTCTCCTTTCTTTATCTAATGTTCTTCGTCACCCTGATTGACCATAACCACCTTTACTTCTCCTGTGCAATCTTCATCGATTACTCCTGCATTTGTCTTCAGTCGATGCTTGACTGCTAGACTGCTTCTGAATGCTATGCGTCCATAGCTTTGAGGAGGTAGCCCTATAGCTATTCCTGTTCGTACCACTTCTTGTTCATTGGCGATTATCTTGACCTCTTCGCTTGCATACAGGTCATGTCCCACAGCTTTTTCTGAGCCTTTGGTGGGTATCCTTGCACCTGTTGTCAGCTTTCTGACCTTGACCCTTTGGTCTTCCTTGATCTGGATCTTCGAGAGCCTTGTGATCAGGTTTTCTTCCCTTGCTTCAGCTTCTAGTACTGAATAAACCACTGGCGAACTGTTGAGACACCATGTCATACATCGTTCGCTACCGAATGTGATCTTTTTTTCACTCCAGTCGATTGTGGGATTGTGTTCTTTCAACCATGGCATTCCAAGGATGATTTCGTGACTTTGTAGGTCTGCCACCTGAAAGGTTCCCCTTTCATGGTGACTTCCTATATTCATTGATACTTCTGCTGTGTGGGTTACTGGTCCCATTTGGCTTGGTTTTCTGTCTGCTAAATAAATTTCTCTTGCCTTCTTGGCTTCCTTTGTTGTTATTCCGTGTTTCTTGCAGACCTCCTTATCGATGAAGTCTTCCGTTGCCCCTGAATCGATTATTGCATTGATCGTAACTATGTTTTTTCCTTCTCGCAGTTGTACTTTGACCATAACGTGGTCGTTTTCTTGCTCTAGTGATTTCGTGTGCTGGAGTGCTGTATAGTAGTTGGATAAAATGATGGGTTTTTGTTCTGGTCTGTCCCTCAGTCCATCACTTACTGGGGGCAGTCCTCATTTCCCGCCGGTGCTTCTTCTGCTTCTATCTTTATTTCCTTAATCCTAGGTCGACTCCTTCTTATCTTGTGGTCCTGCAGTCTCTATTCCTTTTTTACCATTGTATAGTCTCGGTTGTCTCTTGGGCTCCTGCACTCCCTTGCCAAGTGTCCTGGCTTGGCACATGCCAGGCATAGGTTATTGTTCCTCCTTCGCATAAACTCGTTTTTGGATAAGTTGAGGTTAGGCCTTCTTCGCGTTGTGTCCAGGTCCATGGGATCCCCTCTTGGGGTCTCTTCCCTTCTATTCTTAAATGTTCCGTTCGGGTTCCTGGATGTTTCGGTCGCCCTTTGTCCTGCTGCTTGGCCTCCTTGCAAGTGCTTGATCATATTGATCCTATTTTCTTTCTCAATTGCCCACCTGGACATGCCTTCCACACTATCAGCTGTGAAGTGGTCGGCAGCCCAAGCATCCTGTAGGGTTTTATTGATTCCTTTTAGGAACTGTCTTCTCATCGTTCCTTCGTCTTCGTTTGCCTCCGTTGCTGTGAGTTGGAACTCATTCCAGTAATCCGTTACTGGTTCCCTTCCCTGTCTCAGTTGCTCCAGTTTCGTTCGAGCTGCATTTTCCGCATCGATGTCTCCAAACTGGCCTTGGAGTGCCTCAGCGAATTCTTCATATGTTGTCCACGGTTCTGGTCTTCTTCCTTCCGTATAGGGGGTTATCCAGCTGGCCGCTCCTTCCCTCAATAGGGACTTGACATAGGTGATTTTCCTCCTTGCTTCCCTAGTTCCCGTGGCCTCGAAATACACTCTCCATTGGGCCAAAAATGTTCGCAGCTTGCTGCATGTTCCGCTGAATGTGGGTGGTTTCTCTACCTTCATTCTGTCTCCGTCCTCCCTCCTGCCGTTCAGGGGGTCGATGATTTCAGCAAATTGCTCCGGGGTAAATCCGTGGATTTGTGTTACTGGGGGGGGGTTTTCTGCCCCTCCTGCCGGGGGTACTGCTGCTCCTGCCCCTCCCGCTGGAGGTATGACATCCATCGCATCACTCATTGTTGTTGGGTACTGCTTGTTAGATGCAACCAAATGTTACAATCCCCTCTCTTTCGGATATACTTGCAGTAGGCAACCTTTCTTATATTGCTCGATTGTTGGCCTGGGTTCCTTCGGTCGATTTTGTGTTCTTCTTTCGTAGTACAAGTCCTTGACTTCTACGACTCTCTGATTGTCCCGATTGTCGATCTCGGGATTCTTGAACGGATTTATTGTTTGGTGGAAAAATCTTTATATTGAAAAGTATTTAGATGGTTGCGTGAGGAACTAACTACTCTCGCCTACAGGCCTTCTTATATAGTCGTTCCTCCCCCAACCCTAACCCTTTGATGACTCATCCCTGTGAGCCATCTGTACGCATGACTCAAATGAGTCATCATGTGAAATACATCGGCTGACTCTTATGATTTGTCCTCGCTAACTAATAAAACCAATCAAAACTAAATAAACTAATCATGTGCGCAAATCGCGTCACATGTGTGAAACCCGTGACTCATAATCTGAGTCACGTGTGAAAACATAATATCATATGATCGCTAGTGTGAGTCATAGAAAATCAAACAACCAATAAAAACCTACTAATAACTTGCTAACTCGAGTCATGTGATATACTCGTCCCTTCTAACTCATAACTATGAGTCAGGTGAAATCTGCCTTGTCGTTCTGCCTTGCTTAGTCACAGTTTGTGACACTCCATTAGACTGTGGTATATAAGGGGTTGTCCTTTGTATATCTATCCCTTCCTGTATCAAGAGATGATAAAACTCACTCGCAGTGTACTCCCCTTCACTGTCAGTTCAAAGCTTCTTGATCACTCTCCCTTGCTGTTTCTCCACAAGAGCCTTGTACTCCTTAAACTATGCAAATGCCTCTGACTTTCACTTCAGTAGATAACCAACCTTGCACCTGGTGAAATCATCTGTGAACATTAGAAGATATGAGGCCCTGCCCAATGACTTTTAGTCTATCAGACTGGCTATATCACTGTGTACAAGTTCCAGCGGCAGTTTTGCCCTTGAAGCTGGCAAGACTGATGGAAATGGTTTTTGTGCCATTTTGCCATACATGTAACCAGCACACACACATCTTGGTACTCTCCACAGCTTTGACATATCATTCTCTCCTGCTGAAAGCTCATGAACAGCATCAGCTCCTAAATAGTCAAGTCCAAAGTGCCAGAGTGCTGCCTCTTCCACAGCCTGTTTACTTGCATCTACTGCAAATGCTTGACTCTCATTTCCACTCCCAACTCTACTCCTTAACACATTCAGCACATAAAGTCTATTGACTTCCAAGACTTTAATATAAGAGCCCTCACCCTATCTCAGGGAAGCTCCTCCATCTTTTGTAAATTTGACAAAAATACCAGAACATTGTAGCTGGGAAACCGAAAGCAAATTGTTCTCACTACAAGCTGGAACATGTAAAATGCTCGCCAAGACCAATCATACCTCACATTGGTCTCTCTTATCTTAAACTATGAGAGTCACATCACCTTGACCCACAGTGCTGATCTCAGTATTGTTGGTGACATGAATTCTGTGTTCACCATCAGGAATGGGTACATATATTATAAAGCTTTCTTTCACACCCATGATATCAGTACTACAGCTGCTATCAGGCAGCCACTAACATTGAAGTACTGGCAAACTTGCAGTACTAATAGCTGTAAACAAGGAATTACTTGGTTGACCTGTCTACACTGCTTGAGCTGTGGTGGTGATCATTTCTGTACATATACCCTTCGCTATATCTGACTTAAGTTCACAACACTGACTCCATTGATGTCCTTTCTTTTGGCAGTAGTAGCAGGAGATCAACAGCCTGCTGCCCACTCATTCACTTGCGTTATCTATATGGCAGACTCCCCTGGAGCCCCCCACAGAAGAACCCGAAGCATGCCGCTTATCTCTTGTAGCCAGGACTGCATCACTTCCAGAAGTCCCTACCTTATCACAGATAAGTGTAGACTCTCTTGCCTTGATCACCACAACTAAATCTTCATGCTGGTCTGGTTTGATGATCATGGCTTGATAATCACACCATTCATGCCAAGATGCTGGCAACCCATTCAAAAGGTAAAACATTTTCACATGCGGCTTGATATCCTCCTTGGCTTTATGCAAACACTCTATAATCCTCTCAATCTCATGGATATATTGAGCTACCATCCTATGTACCGGAAGGTTGCAATCAAATAGCGATCTACGGAAGTAGTAGAGTTGCAGTCCAAAGAGCTTTGTGATACCTTTCTGCTAACTTATCCCACAGAGGTTTGTGATCTTCATCGTAAGTCTCCAATATGTATTTGGCACAAATGTGCAGCTCCAACATGTTGCGGATCTTTGCAGTGATTCAAAAATACTTTTGAAGATATTTATTGTATTCTGCTACAACTGCAGGATCTGTACTATTTTTATCTGGTGCTTGCTCATGACCAGATAGGATCCACCAAAGGTCCAACTCCTTTAGCTGGTTGGACATCCTCTGCCTCCAGGGCGTGGAGTTATTATCCTGCATGGGAGGGAAATTCGAATGTCCAGATAGTGAGGATTTATAAAGTTCTGACATTGTGTAAATAAGGGAAAATTCTGTGTAGAATAGAGTGACAAGGAAGAGAAAAGAGCAAAAGAAAATTAAAAGGAATGATAAAAAAAAAAGAAACAAAACAAATGGCGAGAACAGAAACAATTTGAAAAGCAGTACAGCATTGGTGGCCATCTATTAAATGGGTAATTTCTTTCTCCTGATTAAGCTGTATGGAATACGCAGAGGCTCATAACCTGTTGTATAGTGATGTTGTTATTATTATCTCATCTATCAAACTAACTAAATAGGAGACAACAATCCTGTGTACGCGACTATTCACATTGCCCTCTACACTGTCACAACACTTAGGGTGGTTGCCTGTACCCTCACAACAGTCAACAGAAATATCTATCCACTGTTTAAGAAATTTAGTAAAATCAGCCCTGAAAAGAATCTGAAGGTGCAATAATAGTCACAAGTGGCAAAGGATATACTGATGTACAGATCACAGCTGCCTGTAGGAATGGTCTCAGAATATGCTCTGAAAAAAAGACTTTATAAAGTAATATACTAGAAATTACATCAGGCTGTGGAACCTTTAGAAGATACAGACAATGAAGTAAGTGATATAATCAACTTCATAGAATGTTGGGGTATTGGAGGTAGAGATGTTACTTGAGCTCAACCCATGAGTGCTCAATGGGGTTGAGATTGGGCAATAGAGGGGGGTGATCTTTGAGGCTGATCCCATTGTCAGTAAACTACTGGTGAATGTCCTTAGCTGTATAAAACTGGTCATTGTCTTGTTGGAATAAGGAGTCTCTAACCTCCTGCATAATCTCCTGCATGATAGGGGGAAGATGTCCATCCAGGAGAGCAATGTAAAGTTACTGATCTACTTTGCTCTCTAAGATAGGCACTGAGAAATGAAAAATGGGTCTACCAGTTTCTGAGCACTACTCAGAAACAAAACATGGGATGGTAGGTAGATTGAGGCAGTTTTCTTCTCCTATGAAAAGTATATATAAATCAGGTTCATAAGTCAGAAAAGGAGGACAAGCACTGCCAGGTGTGGGCAATTGCTGCACGCACAGCCAGTAGTTGGATGATCTCCAAAGAAAAAAATAATTCCGTCCCTGGAATCACACTCGAAAAGGGACAAACAGAAATTGGTGAAAAGGAGAGAAGCTTCAATTTGTAATTATTGTATCACCGTGTAACCTCACATCTACTGTCCTTCCTTGCAATGAACACTGCACACGCTCTCCTCAAGAAAAAAGGAAAGAATAAAAGAAGGATGGCTGCCACCTCTCAATCTAAGTACAAACCCCTGTCTGCCAAGCCAACTAGTGACCCCTCCTAAACCCAATTGTGTAAAACTAGCTCAAGCTAAAAGTAAAACCTATCTATGAACTATAAAGATTTAACAACTACATTTCCACCTCCACAGATGCACACCATTTTCTGAAAACATCGACCCGGATGTTCAAACTCCCCCCCCTCCCATACTATGAAAGCTATATAGTGAAACAAAATCACTGGCAGAGTAAAAAATGCAGTCCAATGCACCTCAAAAAGAAAAACTAACTACCTATGCCCACTGCCCCCCATCAACAATATCAGAAACCTCGAATGCCCTCTGCCCCACTTGCCACACCTCTGTATATCTCCCATTGCCCCACAATCGTACTCCACCACCTGCATCTTCGTAATAACCACTCCCGGTATCTTGTGATAGTCTTTTCTCCATGGGATATAGAGGAGTAGGTCATCCAAGTGGAAACATCTCGTCATACCTGGTGGGTCATGTAGCTGATGGATGTGCACACTAATGCCAGACTTTGATAACCATTCCAGAACTTGAGACATCATCCACCTAGGTTCAAGCTTGTGACCTTTGTTCTTTGCAAGTTGAAAATCCCAGAGTGGCACTAAGTCCCCTGACTGTGTATGTTTGTAGCCTGCTGTCAATTTTCCCTTTAGCCTACCCTGTGAATGAGCTAATGATTTTCCAGCTTGGACCCTCAACTCCTTACGAGCATTGATATGGGCATGTAGTTGTTCATCGGATGGGTTTGGTAGATCCCCCACTGGTTGAACTGTTTTCTTCTACCAATCGTCAAGGCTACAATCATGTTTTTTTGTGACAGATGAATTGAAGCCTAGAAGGATCCCCACTGGAGTGTAGCCATGGATATGCATGCATCTTGTGTTTATGACTAGAATGGCATCACAGATCTGTAAACCCCAGTCGCATGATGAATGATTTGTGATGCAATTGAGCCGAATCTGTCCTATTATTATCTGAATGTAGTGTTCACTCAGCCCCACTAATTGTGGACCCGAAATGGCAGTGGAAAGTGCATCACACCATGGTTGGTCCACATTCTCTGGATCGCTACTCCAGTGAAGTGTGTACCATTGCTGGTATAGACAGAGAGCAGTCAACCGATGACTAGAAAGATATAGTCATGAATAGCTTTTATTGTCAAAACTTGGTCTGCTCTTTCCACTCCAACAGCCCAAAGAAAGTGAGAAAAGTAATCGATCACTACAAGGATATAAGTTAGGTATTTCCTGTTGACCCACAAGCAGGATTGATTGGCCTAACGTAGTCTATGCCAAATATAACCAATAGTTTAAGTTGGATAAGAAGTTGAATGAGGCCTGCCTTCTCGATTTTCGTGACCCACTGACAAGCTTCACAATAGGAGACCCAATGACCAACATGATGAGCACGAGATAGCCTGTAGACTTTACCATGTACTCAGCCTAAAGTAATCCCTGTAGCAAAGTGACTATGTCCCTCATGAAGGTCCCTTAACATCCATTCTACATCTCCTTCCAACACACAACTCGGGAGCTCACCATTCTTTTCACAGAAGAACAGCCTTAGATGCTGCTGTAACGGGGGCACCCTAAGGGAAGATGGATCTCAAGTTTGTGACCGCACTGAAGTGACTCAAAGATCAAAAGCAATAATCAACAGTAGAGTAAAGAAGAATCAAAGCAGTAAAACTTAATATCGTTAAGCCACAGCTTTACTCAGTAAGTTTCTCGAGAGGTAGTTGATTGCCAGAGTAGAGAGGGACTCGCATATAGTTTAAGTAGAATATCATATACTGCCAGTTCCCTCCCATCACTACTCTAACTTAATCATGAGCACACCCGTCTCCTCCAGGCTGGCCAACACACACCACCCAGGACATTATTCCTGTGTGGATGTTGGTCCGCTCTGGCTAAATCTCCTTCCGACATCAAGTGTTTCAGCGCTGCATCTCTAATGCGACCGCAGGAGAAAAACTCTTCATATCGTTGACATGCTAGTGGCGAACTATCATGCAACTGAGGAGATATACCATTTACAAACTCTCATACCCATATGCATTTCATCTATGCAAGCCTTTAGTAGACATAGCTCTCACGATCGAGCTGAACCTTCTACTTCATTCTATTCAAGTCTTTACCTGATAGGAAAGTCTACTCAGCTCCCCCGGTGGGGTACCTTGGTGATTGGCTTAGTGGACGCTACCCACAGTCAACTCCCCGAAAGCACCCTTACTGTGATAAGAATCATGCTCTTAGAGTTCTCAAACAACCCCAATAGTTTTACAGCGATTGGGCATGAGTTGTGTCGATGTGCGATTTACCTGCCCGGAGTTGCCTCAACATCTTCTGAGCCACCCCTGGACTACCGGGGAGGCTCTGGACTACCCTTCCAGTATTACCTGAGTAACTCCTTCAGTTCTTGTCTGCCTTACACATGCTTGGTGCCAGAAGATAGCCCTTCCTCTGGAGCACACCCTATGCCCTCTCATATATCCTACGGACAGCATCCGGTCGGACGGACGGCAACAACCTATATGGTGTTACAGGAGTGCCGCCACTCAGTTGCTTTTGTAAGGAAGGGCGCAACTCAACAACCGTAAGCCCATGACGTGCGGTCCTTACACTGGGGCCGCAGGGGGGTGTTAGGAATACCTCTGTAAAATCCTGGGGCATTTGGAGCCCTGTAGCTCCTCCTATAGCCCCCCAAAGGCTACCAGGTTTGTTGCCTTTAGATTTTACCGGAGTGCCCAACCCCCACAGGATCGCCCCCAGCCCCAGGTAGGTACCTCTATATGCTAGGTAGGGTAACTTGAGTGCCATGTCAGGGTAACTCAGACCTTATGGCAGGGTAACTCGGGCCTCATTACACAAGACTTTCCCGAGCCCATCTTTTATACTACTATCTTATAGTATACGTAGTTGCCCACTATAGTGAACCAAACTACCCTTACCCGGTGACCTCAGGGTCTCCGGTATGGGTGTAAGAATAGTTTCCTGTAAGACTCTCTCTGGTGGGTCGTTACACGACTCCCCTCTTCCCTAAGGTCCGTCCCGGACTGTTAGTGACGTCTTTTATTTCCCAGCTTCGGTACATCCACGATGCGGTGATCCCTTGGATTGGATGGATACCTCTGGTGAAAATCATTATGGGCCTCCATGGCCGTTCCTTCTAGCATCTCGAAAGGTTCCCATGAATTCTCCTCTCGTCTATAACCTTCCCACGCTACTAAGTATTGAATGAAACGGTGGTAGGAACTCCTCTTTTTCCCGCCATACCAATGACTATCGAGGATAACTTTAACCACATAGCTTGTCTCATTGTCCACTATCTCTGGTAATAGTACTTCCTTCTGGGGCCTACCTACTGGGTCATCGCGGTATGGTTCCAGTAGACTGACATTGAATATGGGATGGATTGACCAACGAGCTGGAAGTTCGATCTCATAGGCCTGGGACCCTACCTTTCGCTTAACCACAAATGGGCCAAACATTCAGTGGTCTAACTTCTCCATCGGCCTCTTTGTCCAGATGTTTTTTCGGTTCAACATTACCCGGTCAACCTTTCTTGCGTCTCCATTGGTTACATCTTTCATTGTAACGTATTCTGGAGATGGTAGCCTCTTTTGGTCATGCCACTTCCGTTGCCTTTCTTGTGCCTTTTGTAAGGTTTCTCTGACCTCTTGACATGAACCTTCCCAGTTCTGTACCAAGAGCTCACTGCTTGGATGAATCCCTTGGCTATCTGGGACTATGCCTGACCTGTTTGTACGAGGGTTGAATCCATAGTTAATCTCAAAAGGAGATGCCCTAGTGGATTCCGAGGTAGAAGTATTATATGCATACTCTGCTAATGGTAATAAAGACACCCAATCGTCTTGCTGATATGAGCAATAGCTCTGAAGATATTGTTCCAAAGTCTGGTTCACCCGTTCAGTCTGCCCATCGGTTTCTGGCTGCAAAGCTGTTGATATGTTAAGCTTGATTTGTAGCAAATTCATCAAGCTTGCCCAAAGCTTGGAGGTGAATCGGCTATCTTGGTCTGAGATTATCGATTCTGGGAGCCCATGTAGACGCCATATCTCCTTTAGGAATATTAATGCCAACTTTTCTATAGACACCTCTGTTGTCAATGGTATGAAGTGGGCCATTTTCAAGAACCGATCAACAATGACCCAAATCTTTGTACATCCCTCAGACTCTGGCAATGCTACAATGAAGTCCATAGAAATATTATTCCATGGTCTTATTGGCACCTCAATTGGTTCAAGTAATCCAAACTTCTTATGCCGGACTGTCTTGCTCCTTTGACATGAGTCACAAGTGCGCACATACTCCATGATGTGCTCATCCATCTTTGGCCAGTAGAAATTTGCCTTGATTCGCCCAACTGTCTTGTATGTCCCAAAGTGTCCCACAATACGGGAATCATGTTCTGCCTCCATGATTGCTTGCTTTAACCCTTTGGCCTCGGGTATGTACCACCTATTCTTATAGAGTAGTAAGTCCTTCTCTACCCAAAAGTTAGGGTCAACATCTTTCTGCCCACCTATCACTGACTTGAATATGCCCAAGTACTTGTCATCTGTGCTAGTTGCTTTCTTAAGCGCTTCCAAAAAGGAAGATTGCAACCGATAGCCTTGGCAAGATTGCAACACCTGTGGTCGCAAGATGTCCCGCTCCTCATTTACAACCCATTGACCTGGTCGGAAAAAGGTTGTTTCAGTGTTCGGTTGAGAATTACCCCCCCCTTCAAGGCGATAGTCTCTATGCCTTGACAATGCATCTGCCTTTCTCGTTCAACCTACCCTCGCGGTAGATAACCTTAAAATTGAACAGTTGTAAGAATTCTGCCCAGCAGTGCTGCCGTCTATTCAGTATCTTGGTACTATTAAAGTATTCAAGATTCTTGTGATCAGTGTATATAACAATTTGATCAGCGAGAGACCTTAGTAAATGATCCCATTCTTTGAATGCTGCCACAATCGCAGTCATTTCCTTATCACGGACATCATAATTCACCTCTGCTGGTACGAATTTCCTACTATGATAGGCCACGGGGTGCCATTTCTCGTCCTCACAGAGTTGGGATAGAACAGCACCTAATGCAAAGTCACTTGCATCAGTTTCTAACTTTGTTGGCCAGTTAGGGTCAAAGTGTGCTAGGATAGGGCTAGATGTAAACAACTCTTTTAATTGTTCAAAAGCCTCCGTGCAGGCTGGTGTCGAGTCCCATTTAATATCCTTCTTCGTCAGGTCTGTCAATGGCCTCGCTATCTTACTAAATCCCTTGATGAACCTTCGGTAGAAGTTGGCAAAGCCCATGAAGCTTTGTACTTCCACGACGCTCTTTGGACTCGACCAGTTCTTGATCGATTCCACCTTTTCCGTTGTCATTCATATCCCACGATCAGATATCTTATACCCTAGGAATTCAACTTCTCTCTGGTGGAAGGTTGATTTCTTGATGCTAACGCATAAGGCTGCCTCTCACAGCTTTTCCATTACTCTCCTAACTAGAGCAACATGCTCTTCTATAGTCTCCGAATAGATCAGGATATCGTCCATATAAGCGATGACTCCTTCATCTAATAGACCTCTAAATACATCATTTATCATACTCTGGAAAGTAGATGGTGCATTACATAATCCAAAAGGCATCACAGTATACTCATACAAGCCATACCGACAACGAAAAGTAGTTTTCCATTCTTCACCCCAAACCATTCGCAAAAGTTAATAACCGTTTTTCAGATCTAACTTGGTGAATACCGTTTCTTTCCCAAGTCCATCCCCCAGCTCATTCATTAGCGGGAGGGGATAACAGTTCTTTACGGTTATCTTGTTCAGTCCTCTGTAATCAATACATAACCGTAGTGTACCATCTGGTTTTGGTACAAATAATATGGGAGCAACAGCCGGTGAGCTAGATCTCCTGATCTTTCCAGTTGCTAGCATCTCATCAAGGTACTCACGAAGTGCCTTTAATTTCTTTTCGGAGAGAGGATAGATAGGCCGAAAAGGAGGAGTCGTTCCTGCCTGCAGTTCAATCCTATGATCGTACTTGGAGTGTTGCGGTAAGGACTCTATCCTTTCCTGACTGAAGATATCACTGAAGTCCTTGTACTCTGGAAGGAGCTATATTGCGATATCATTCCCATCTTCATCTGAGAATTTAGCCATCCCCAGGAGATGGACGGATCCTTGATCCTCGGCCATCATTTCTTCCTCCGTGATGAATTCTAATTGTCGGTAACCACATCCGGCTAGGCAATTTGCCTTACAGTATGCTGACCGGCAGGCCAATATACCTTTTTCCCAATCAATGTCCGGGTTATGCTCGGAGAGCAAGGACATCAGAAGATACCCATCAATTTTGCCCTCTGGCATTTCTGCGACCTCAAAACTCATCTTATTTGAGTGGTCTCCTATCTTCATCTTTACCGCCTTGGTATAATGGAGACCCAATCCTGGGATATTGTTCCCACTTGCATCTAATATGGGGGAAGGAGTCTTCCTTCAGACACAGGGCATTTGAGTGTCCTTTACCCATTTGCTACTGAGCACAGCTCCTGTAGCACCACTATCTAGGAGTAGTACTGCTTCTGCACTACTCCTTTTTGCATTCAGTTGCCACTCAAGCCTAACCTTCACCCGGATAGACTTTGTATGTTGAGGGGGACCTCAGAGTCTCTCCCGCTTTCTGGTTCCTCCTTCGCTAGACATTTCTAGTATCAATAATGTTAGTAGGTAAGTAAGGGTATGGAGTCTCTCATTCTTCAATACAAGAGAGGTTAAGTAGGTCAATCGCAGTTAAGTTTAAAGTGTTTTGCAAACAGTTAAGTTATAAAATCATGAGTCAAACTAAGTAGTGCTGTTTACTATCACGCCAGCATGATTTCGGGTACTGAACCCTCCTCAGGTAAACTTGGAAATAACTTTCAATTGTATATAATCAAGTCCCACCTGATGTAAACATAACTAAACCAAATCCAAACAAACCAAGAAAAACCAGACGGAATATAAAAAGGAAAACCCAATAGACGCATAACAGAGAGAACCCCTAATACCGAAAACCCATAAGAAAACCATTCCCATCCTTGACTACCTTACTCCGCTGAGCCTAGTCAATTTTAGTTTTCTATACCTAGTCTTTGGAGGGTGGACTTACCTTGTCCATCTCCCATCCATCAAGTTTATCACCTCAGCGTGCCATCGTTGGCCTAGGGAATTGTTAGCTGCTAACTATTTTCTCTTCGGAGGGTTACTTACCTAGTCTGAAGTATCCATATCAACCTCCATTATCTGAGGAGTTGATCCGCGGACTTCAAGAATCTTTCTAGCAACAGAAGGAGGGGCCTCAATGCACTTAATTTTGTTAGAGAGACCAGAGGTATGGCCCGCCTCTTCCGCAGATCGCTTGCGTGCCTTGGCTGCCTTAGAAGAGCTAACAACCGCAGTAACCAAGGCACACTTCCGCCAGAAGTGACCTGGTTGTCCACATTTGGTGCATTGGCCTAACTTTCAGCGCTTGTTAAGTAGTGTGCTAGGAATATTCTTGTGAGCAATTGAGTACTCTGAATTTTCCGGGTTTGACTGACGGCTGCCCGAAGAGTTAGCAGGTTTGGGATTCTGCTTACCTGAACCCTTTCCCTTCTTCTGTTGCTTCCTTGAGGTATGTTTGTCCTCACCCTTACCATGACTAGATCCCTTTTCTTTAACCACTGTCCAGCTAAAGCGTGTATTGTCCTCCAAGTCATGGCCGGTTTTCCTTAGGAGATTGAGGTACTCATTAACATCCTCAGGATGGGGGTTCTTCTGAGCCCAGGCTGTTCGCAGTTCTGACGTAATGCCAATACGCACCTTGTCTTTCACTGCTCATCCATCCGTATACCCTAGTTTGGTCATTAAATCAATGGCCTTATCCAAGTACTTGTCTACTTGGCCAGGTTTCATCTCCAGTGAGGTCCACTCAGCTAAAGAGTGATCCCGATCGGCATGTCCTCCAAAACTGGTCTCCAAACAGCGGCGGAATCCTTCCCAGGTATGAAGTTTGTTGTCTGGATTGAATGGCATTCCACTCCGTTGGGCAGCCTCCTCATTAATGTAACAGTGGAGACCCATGTACCAGCTTTTGGCAGAGCCTTCCATGAGAGGGATAACCAAGCTAATCTTATCCATGTCTTCAGTGACAGACTTACAGAAATAATTAAACTTGATTTCCACATCACTAAGGAACCTCAGAGTGTCCTTAACATCCCCAGTAAAAGCCTTGACGTCCCCCAATTTCTCAGGTTTCTTAGGCTTTACCTTGGAAGCTGTCTTGCTTTCCTTCTTACATGACTGTAAGAATTTGGCCAGCTTATGAGTTCTTCGGTCATAGCGTCTCTTTTTTGAGTCATTCCAGTTTGACTTATGTCGCCCAAGGAATTGCTCAAGATCGGGGATGGAGTCAGCATCATCGTCTGAGCTACTAGAGGAGTTGGAATCACCTGGATCCCCTCCGACCCCAGGGTTTCTGCCTGTTCGGGGTCTATTACCTCCACCTCCACCAGGAACGTCATATCCATCAAAGGATTCCTCCGAACTACCTGGTCCACTAAAATGGGAACCATCCCTGGATGGTGGGACTGGGTGTAGTGTTGGAGGGGGTAAGTGAGTACTATCCGATTGACTCGGAGTTCTCATTGCTTGCCCAGATTTGAACCAGAACTGCTGGTATTCCAAACATGTATCTGGTGCGAGTGGAAGTCCTTTGTGGCAAAGTGAGCGACATAAATCACATGGGGTTTTTTCAACTTTGGGTCCCTTTTGTCTTGACGCATTTTGTCCCGGTGGGTGTCTAACTGCCTATGAAGGAAGTTTGATACACCCGTCGACATGGTGATAGCGTCTTGAAAAAGGTGACTCTCCCTCGACCCAACAAGCAGGGGAACAGTCACTCGCAAATGACTGCGCCCAAGCCGCCGGGACCCCTAGATTTTGACCAAAACCACCACCTGAAGGCTTAGGTCCTGGGGCTGGTGGAATAACTGCAGGAGTATTACATGACGGCGTCTGTGGTACCTGTCCCATAAGAACTGGCGTTGCACTACCAAAAGATCTCTCACCTGTGGGTGGTCGGACTGCAACCGTTGGAGTATTCCTGGCTCCTGAAAGAGTCATTGATGTTTCTCCAGCTGGTGGTGTCTGCCTTGTCCTTCTCTCCAGCCTTGGCATAGGCCTGGTCATAGGAGCCAGCGCCGCAGAGGGACTATTGTCTCTGCTCCTCCGTGCTCTTCGGGGTGGGTTGGACGGTGCCTGTCAGGCTTCCCGAGAGAACTGCTCTTCCCAATTGTTACTAATTTCTCGGATCCCTAAAGGGTGAGAAATTGCCTTTCTTCTGCTTTCTGCAACATTTCATGAAGCTTTAGAGCAAAGTTGGGTGCACACTTCTCAGCAAGTACTAATGGAAGGGGAGGAGCATTTCTCATAATTGCGTCATTATCGGAGTGTATTACATATCCACCTTGGATTGCCTTCTCTAGAGCTCTGATCCTGGTGTTTAGCAAGTTGGCATTTTGGATGTGCTCATGAAATGTGGCCTGTTGATCCAACATCCAACTCTGTGCTATGTTCACCATATCCTGATGAAACGCAGCTTGCCTTTGCTCATTCCAGAAATGTAACTGTTCCTGAGCCACGTGAAATTGACGACCCATTTCCCGGAGGATATACAGTTCAAGATACTCACGTGTAAAGTCAGCAAAGCTGATACCCTGCTCTTCAACACTCATCATCTCGGTAAACTCAGTATCATGGGAAAAGGATTGCATGAGGGCCCTCGGGTCCGCAACAACCAATTCTTGACATGCCTGAGGAACTTCAATGGGAGCATCTTCAAGTAATAGTGGCACAGGTTCCTACTCTAAACCCCATAGATCTACAAAGATACTGGCTCGTAGGGTTTGGGCAGCGTGTTCCTGTGCCGCAGGGTCAGTAAAACCAACTTGGGAAGACATAATTCTTTCCACCCGATGCTTCTTGTACCAGACAAGCGACTCGTACTCGAATATGTCAACGTAGGAAGGTTTTATAGCAACAGATTCAAGAGAGTTAAGTGAGGAAGTCGCTTAATGATATACTATAATGGGGGTACCCTAAGGGAAGATGGATCCCAAGTTCGTGACTGCACTGAAGTGACCCAAAGATCAAAAGCGATAATCAACAGTAGAGTAAAGAAGAATCAAAACAGTAAAACTTAATATCGTTAAGCCGCAGCTTCACTCAGTAAGTTTCTCGAGAGGTAGTTGATTGCCAGAGTAGAGAGGGACTCGCATATAGTTTAAGTAGAATATCATATACTGCCAGTTCCCTCCCATCACTACTCTAACTTAATCATGAGCACACCCGTCTCCTCCGGGCTGGCCAACACACACCACCCAGGACATTATTTCTGAGTGGATGTTGGTCCGCTCTGGCTAAATCTCCTTCCGACATCAAGTGTTTCAGCGCTGCATCTCTAATGCGACCGCAGGAGAAAAACTCTTCATATCGTTGACATGCTAGTGGCGAACTATCATGCAACTCAGGAGATATACCATTTACGAACTCTCATACCCATATGCATTTCATCTATGCAAGCCTTTAGTAGACATAGCTCTCATGATCGAGCTGAACCTTCTACTTCATTCTATTCAAGTCTTTACCTGATAGGAAAGTCCTCTCAGCTCCCCCGGTGGGGTACCTTGGTGATTGGCTTAGTGGACGCTACCCACAGTCAACTCCCCGAAAGCACCCTTACTGTGATAAGAATCATGCTCTTAGAGTTCTCAAACAACCCCAATAGTCTTACAGCGATTGGGCATGAGTTGTGTCTATGTGCGATTCAACAGCCTGGAGTTGCCTCAACATCTTCCGGGCCACCCCAGGACTACCCAGGAGGCTCTGGACTACCCTTCCGGTATTACCTGAGTAACTCCTTCAGTTCTTGTCCGTTTTACACATATTTGGTACCAGAAGATAGCCCTTCCTCTGGAGCACACCCTATGCCCTCTCATATATCCTACGGACAGCATCCGGTCGGACGGACGGCGACAACCTATATGGTGTTACAGGAGTGCCGCCACTCAGTTCCTTTTGTAAGGAAGGGCGCAACTCAACAACCGTAAGCCCATGATGTGCGGTCCTCACACTGGGGCCGCAGGGGGGTGTTAGGAATACCTCTGTAAAATCCTGGGGCATTTGGAGCCCTGTAGCTCCTCCTATAGCCCCCCAAAGGCTACCAGGTTTGTTGCCTTTAGATTTTACCGGAGTGCCCAACCCCTACAGGATCGCCCCCAGCCCCGAGTAAGTACCTCTATATGCTAGGTAGGGTAACTTGGGTGCCATGTCAGGGTAACTCGGACCTTATGGCAGGGTAACCCAGGCCTCATGTCAGGGTAACTTGGCCCTCATTACACGAGACTTTCCCCGCCCACCTTTTATACTACTATCTTATAGTATACGTAGTTGCCCACTATAGTGAACCAAACTACCCTTACCTGGTGACCTCAGGGTCTCCGGTATGGGTGTAAGAATAGTTTACTGTAAGACTCTCTCTGGTGGGTTGTTACACCTGCCCATCAACTAACATGTACCTCCGCATCATTCTCTCCAGCACCTTCCTCTCATTTCTCCCTATCTCCATCCCACTTAAACCTATCTGACTACTATCTACCTTGTCTAATCTTCCCTGAACTACTGCTCCATACATCTTTGACTGTAACCACTTTTTCCATATTCCTCTTCTCTTGTCCTTTGCTGCCACCTGTAATTGCTCATTCAACCCAGAATCCCCTACCTGCTCTCCTTGTAAAACAAAAATGCTGACTTTAGAAAGCAAACCACCCCACTCATCCCCCCTCTCCTCAATACTCATATCCCCTCCCGTCCTCCAGAAAGGTTCATACTTCTGCAACACACTAGCCATCGATGGGTTAATTGTGACATCAGTAGCCAACCTATTAATTGGAACAACAACCTAAACTACTGGTCATAAGGCATAACTATCCTCAGCAACATGACATGATTGCTGACTAGACGGGAGTCATGATAGCCCATCCACGATCCCAATATGGTGAGTCCTAGCCAATCGGTGGAAAAGCTAGAAATCATATTCCCCAAGTTGCACCTGCCACTTTACTATCTGGCCATGGGCATCATTGTCTGGGCCAGCCAACAGTGTCTTAAGAGCTTCAGGATCAGTGTAGATTAAGACTAGATGGGGTGAAGCCATCACCATCCGACAAACTTCAGCAAGGCAATGAATGACAACAAGAGCCTTGTATTCTGAGTTCGAATAGTGAGTCTCGGCCTCAACCAGTTTAGATGACATAAACAGGATTATCCTCTCTGCCCTTTGGTGTCTGGCAGAACTTGTAGTCTCTTCTCCTGCCTCAACTCCATCCAGCTGAAAGAGTACACCCCCTACTACTCATCTGCTCACATCCACAGCTAGATGGTATTGAACCTCAGGGTCTGGAGCAGCCATAGCATTATTAGTGATTGCTTGTTTTATTGCCTGGAATGTAATATCCTTTTCCTTCTTCTATGCAAACATCTTCTTTAGCTCCTTTCTCCTTAACCCAGCTTCTTCCTTCTCTTTTTTCTGACTCTTTACTGCTGATACCATGCTTTAAGATCTGGACTAACTCTGCCCTTGCTGGGATAAAGCGCCGCAAAAATATTGTCAAGTAGCAAAAAGCTTCTAGCTCCATGAATGATGTCAGGGTAGGCCAATCTAATATTGTCTGATGCTTGTTTAGGGAAGGGTGAAGTCCATTTGAGCCTACCTCGAGGTCGACGAAATCAAGAGAGTCATAAAAGAAATGAGACTTTAAATCTGTCAGGTACATGGGTCCCCAGGCACACCTTGGGAAGCACTTCTCATGAAGGAACCAATGCATCTCATCGAAGGTTGATGCACTCTCATAACTGTCGTCGATCATGCCATCAAACGCAATATTTCCTCTAAATCCAATCACAGATGTGAGGCCACAAAGAGGAACCATCTCTCTAGGGACATTGTCATACCCTTCAGGAATTGCTCTGAACACCAAATCCCTGAACAAGCTGTCAGTATGCGTGCCACCAGTAAGTCCCTGTCCTATGACATTATAGCAATACATCCTATAAGGCATCACAAAACCCAGCTTCGTCTCATCCCCATTCCTCACTGGCATTACCTAATAAGAATTGGCAGCATCAGTGGTGAAAAAGAACTGTTTCCCCCTTCTTAAGAACCATATAGACAATTTGTTCTAAATGGGGACAAGGATAACGTGATTTTTCTGTCACTCAGTTCAACGGAATGAAGTTGTGAACCATCCTGAAATGAGCTCCTTCAGGTAAGGTTTCAGGTCTAAGCTTTGGAGGAAATTTTGTTCTAGCACCCCATTCACTATCACAGCCAAAGATTAACACCACCTCCTGCATCTTGAGTTGAAGGTGATGGCAGAATGAAAATTCTTCCTCTGTGTATAACGGAATTTTCATACAGTAAGGCTTTACATTTGGTGACAGGATGAGAGCATGTTCAATTAAATCAGTATGGTGGATCCTTTGAAGGTCAGTCTTGAAAACGTCTCACCAGGTGAACAACATCCTCGTCGCCTTCTCTTTCTCATCAACTGACAGATGTGCTCCCAGATGAATTGACATTCTGTCAAACCATTCATCCACCTCTGCTACACTCGCCACTTTGGTAGATACTACCTTGTGTTTTGCTGAGCATCAAGTTGTGGGAAACAGTTGAGCCTCATTTCTCGTCAGTGCAGTTGACTTCAATACTTTTGGTATGTCCACTACTTTGTTCACTCCTATCCCATGACTCCCTTCTCCCCCATTACCCTCCTCAACCTTCTTCCCTCTCTCATCCTTCTCCTCACAAACCTCCCTTCCCTTTTTCTTCTTGTGACCAGCACACTCAGTCTCATCCCCCTCCTCTTCCTGAAATAAACTCTTCAAACACCCAGTCAAGCTCTTACAAAATTCCGAATCACCCTAACCTCCTAACAACTCACCACCACTCTACTTACTCCCTTGTCCTCCAGGGTTAGTTAAGTATTGTCCTTTCCTCTGAAACTAGAATGACGCATTTAGTTTCCCAAAGGGAAACTCTTCTCACCCCCCTTCTCCCAATGATCAAGTTCATTCAATAGCATTTCAACCATGTCTTCAGCTTTATTATTCTCATCCTCGAGAAATGACTTCCACCTGACCTGTTCCATATGCATATGTGACTTTTCCATAGCTATGCCTGGAACCTTGCGACGTACACAATTCCTACCTGCAATGAAAAGGCTGCAATTATCATGATACTCCTCTGCATGAACACCTTTTAGCCAATGGTGGGAAAGTAGAAGCTGGTACGTTTCTGAGACCATGACCTTGAAAGCCTTCACTTGCGCTAGCACTGCAGAGACTATGATATCAATCCAAACATAATTCCTCAGAACGACCAAATAATTATCAGCTAATCTCATTCCTAGGCCTGTGACCGGATAACATTGCAGCTTTAATTTACCAACCAAGGTTGAAGAAATTAGATCCAGCATTGCTCCTGCATCTACCAGAACATCTCAGATGTGATGCGCTCCTATCCGAGCCTCCACATACAAGCATTTGACATTGTCCTCAGCACTAGGGGTAGCTTCGCTTGCAACTTTATTGCTGCATGATCACTTGGCAAGCTGAAGAACCCTAGAAGGAGGAGGCAGTGGAGAAGGAATAATTTGCTTCTTCTGGACGCGTGGTACAGAAGAACAAAGGAGCTCTGTGAGATCTTGACAAAGGCGTGGAGAGACGTCGAGAAGCTGTAGTAGTGTAATGTGCAAAGCTGATGTAGGCCCTTCCAAGGCATTCTGTATAGTAAATGAAGTTTGCCCTTTCATCTACTTGATGAGTGCACTAGGTATTTTATCTCTAGTCTTCTTCGAGTTCAAAGGAATGAGAAAAGCAGGTGGTACAAGCCCCTCTAATAGCAGATTCTCAACATGTGAATCCACCATCTCTGCATCATGAGCCATTTGCACCAAGTTGTCCATCTTCTGTTCACTACTCCTTTTGATGCCCCCATTACGCCCATAGGCCAAAAGACTGTTTGTAGGTCTTGATGATCTCTGCAACTGGGACACCTCCCCAGTATCACAGATTCTTCTTGGAACCTTAGAATACTTCTTACCCACTGCACTCTCATCATCTCCATCTTCTACCCTTGCTCTTTTCTCTACCAGAGCATTCTCAAAAATTGTTCTTACTGCTAGGATCTCCACCAATAAGGTGCAAGCTTTTCCTAACTCACCTCTGCCGACAGAGCAAGAATGAACACAGGAAACAATAGGGATCAACGGCAAGCTTCCTTGGACTTGTTGCTCAGGCACCGGATGAGCGAGCATGGTATGAGGAGTAATGTCAACAGTATTGGCTCCAGAGAGAAGCTCAGGGGAGCGGTGATCTTGGACCCTAACATCGAGGTCTTGTAGCTCTCTCTCCTGACGAACATTGTCTTGGATTTTCTGCTGCTTGAAGGGAGACAGTGGACAATTTCTACACATACTGAAATAGTGCCCCTGTTGCCTACAATTGTAGCAGGTAATACAAGCATTGGAAGGACAGATCCCTTTGCAGCCCAAATCGATTCTTTGGTCTCCTTCCTATGCTCACCTCATAGTTTGATATAAATAGGTTGAACTGCTCTTGTGACATTGCTGGCTAAAAGAGCATGTCCTGCTTTGCAGCAAGTTAAATCTCTGCTTTTCCCAGAGCATTCACCTGAGCTACCTTCAGAGGTGTATACAGTGCTAGGCCTTGTGGTTCCTTGGCTTTGGACAGAGGATGTAAGGGGTCAGGGTCACTGATCTCCTGAAATGAAAACTTCACCTCAGATAATGACTTCTCAAAGGAGAAGTTGGGATCTTTTTTAAGGTCAAAGGTAAACCATTGTCTTCGATTCTGATCCTGCATCCCCTTAATATAAGTAATAGCAAAAAGGGAGTCTATCTCTTTCGAAAGCTTCCTCAATAGTTTCTCCACCCGGTAAACATAATCTCATATATGTTTGACATCTCACTGAGCCAGTGACAACATCTCCTTCTAGACCTTGAAAAGAGAGGATGCCTGGGAGGCTTTCACACTGTAATTCTTGTGATACTCCTTTACAATCTTTACAAAGTCCTTCTTTGATGGCTCCAGGAGCACATAATACCACCAATGCCAGGTGTCACCTTCACATTCAAGGTTCTGCCTGAAGAGATGGATCTTCAATTTATCACTAGCTTCGGTAACACCAGGAGTAATGGTAGTATTCCATGATAAAGCTGCAGTTTCAATGTCGTGTAAATATTCTTCAACACTATCGCTGAAGTCACCAGTTATGCCATTGAACGGTGTGATCTTTATAAAGGTAGACATTTTCCTAAGAAGGAGTAAACAGTGACTATGGTTTCATTGTCTGACTGAGGTCTCCAAAGTTACCATAGACTTGGAGTTACTCCATAGCAGAGCAAACAATGAGGATGATGAAGAAGAAAACTAGAAGTGAGAGAGATCTTAGAAACGTTGTTGGAGCTCTTCGTTAAGATCAATTGCCTTGCTGAAATTTTCTGCTGTCTTTTTCTCCAGGGTAAAAGTGAAAAGTAGTACCTTCGTCAAGAAGATTGACCGTGAAGAAAATATATTTCAAGAGTTAAATGCAGCAATGACAGGAGAACAGTCTGAATAGTATGGCAACTGGGGAATTCATTTCAGAGCACCACTGAGAAATGAAAAATGAGTCCACCAGTTTCTGAGCACCACTGAGAAACAAAACACGGTACAGTAGGTAGATTGAGGCAGTTTTCTTCTCCTACAAAAAGTGTATATAAATCGGGGTCATAAGTCAGAAAAGGAGGACAAGGACTACTGGGTGTTGGCAATCACTGCATGTACAGCCAGTAGTTGGATGATCTCTAAAGAAAAAAATAGTTCCATTACTGGAATCACACTAGAAAAGAGACAAACAGAAATTTGTGAAAAGGAGAGAAACTTCAATTTGTAATTATCATATCACCATGTAACCTCACATCCACCATCCTTCCTTACTATGAATACTACACATGCCCTCCTCAAGAAAACAAGAACAAAAGAAAGCAGGATGGCTGCCACCTCTCAACCTAAGTACAAACCCCTGTCGGCCAAGCCAACTTGTGACCCTCCCTAAACCCAATTGCATAAAACTAGCTCAAGCTAAAAGTAAAACCTATTTATGAACCATAAAGATTTAACAACTGTATTTCCACCTCCACAGTACCATGCAGCCCTGCTGACCATGCCAAAAGCATCCCCACATTATCAAGTTAACCTCATTGGCTTTGCCCCTTGGCTAGATGCAATCGGGAAGACATTTGTCCTCCTGTGTAAGAAAAAACCATTTCTGGACTGGGTTGTTGGACTTTTTAATTGTGCACTCATCACTATAGAGTATACTCTCAAAGTTCTCAGCTGTCTAATCCTTTCACACAAGAGCCCATTCTAAGCTCTTCTTGGTGTGGGCAGATGTCAACTGAGACCATGTTTGTACAAGCCAGTTTTTAATATTACCTTCGCATAGAACTCAGTCAATCATATGGATAGAGACATGGGGGGCATGCCGATTCTGGAGTTCTAATCATATCATGCTCCTATCCTTAGTGGCTGTGCAGACTATGGCTCAGCACTCCCTCTGAGTTGGTGCTCCCTCTGGCTGAGGATAATTGGTCTGCCAGAATAGGGAGCATACTCTATGTAGCCTCAATCACATACTCAGGTGAGGAAGTTGTAGATGGTGGACTAGGGATGATTGACAAGTGTATCAACAACTGATATTTTTTCAAAGATGTGGAAAAAGGTAATTATCATACCTTTTTCCACATCTGACATCTCTCTCTGAGTCATCTTTGGCTTGTAGTATGAAATAGAATTCTTCTTGGGTGGCATTTTGGGGTCATATTCTCTGATATCTACACCCTTTACTTTATTGCAATTGCTGAGTAATAGCTGACTCAGCATCACCAAGTCTATTCTCTAGTAGCTGTAATTTTTTTTGTCTTTGCTGTAATTTGTATTTGGAAGGATGCATCACTCAAGTTGATCTTACTCCTAAAATATATTCTTCTACCAGTATTGAGAATTAGTTCTTGTTTTGGGATTAGAGTCTACATGTAATTCTTGATTATAATCTCATTTCAATAGCAGATTAACTCAGCTAATAGTTTATCATCAATCAGGTTCCTAAGTCTTTCCTTTTCTATATCTATAACTGAGTATACTGCCTGATCTTTCAGGTTATTTATGTTATACAATCATATGAGGTAATTGATTTTTCATAATTCTAGCAATTGCTCCCAGATGCTTTCAGGGAACATATCCATGAAGGTTTCCATGATATCTTTCTTGATTGTTGTAGTAGCTGCAGCTCATATCTTACTACTTATTGGCATACTTCAGACCTTCACCTTATGTTTTGGCAATTTGATATTCATATTATTACAAGGTATTGAAATATTATTTCATCCTAGGAATTTCATTCTTTATAGTACATTGAACTTGGCAATCCTTTCAACTAATATTAGATTATTACTTGTCTTCATTTTCCCCATTTCAATGCTTAGAAAGTTTTATTTATAGCTAGTACTTCATGATACCTTACTTGCTCTATTAATTATAGCTGATATTTGGAACTCTTGGGTCTCAATATGTTTTGTGGTCATATATGAGGTGCTAATTATATCCACTCTAATTGTAACCATGTTTAATAATACTTTAGCTGTTTGACTATTGATGCTAACTATTCCTTTAATGGAATTATTTGTTTTCTGTATTCCAAGTAGATGAGTTCAATATTACTAGACACTTAAGGTATTAATTGATACTTCTTGAATTGGTTATTTGATTATCTTTATTTTTGCTCTGTTTGATGTTGCTACTTTCTTGACCTGTTTTCTTTTCTCTTTATCTGAGCAGTTTTGTAAAATCTGTTTTTTTCAGCAGTAGTTGAAGTATTCTCTGTTTTCTTTCCTACTCTGTTTTGATTTTTTACTGTTGTTGGTCTTCTAATTGAAGTTCTTTCTTATTTCTACCATTCTTTGTTATGTTGATTTGGTCCTTATACTGTTTAGCCAATTTTGTATTCTAAATATAGAGTTTATATAAGGTATTGTCTGTGAATTCTGTACAACAAAGTCTATCTACAAACTTATCATTAGGTTCCTCAAGTCATTCTACTCCTTGATGTAATTTAGAACACTGGGTACAATAATGCCTTCTTCTTAGAGTATATTCCTGTAACAGGTGGTAACCTGTATGAACTAAATAGAATAGGGATCAGTGGTAGCTCAGCTAGCATTCAATTCCTAAGGGAGATGGGAGAGGTAAAGACAAGAAGGTCTTAGAAGAAGTGAAGGAGAAAGGGAGCAATAGAATCACTGTTCATCTAAGTATATTTCTTATCCAGGTTCTGTCTGTAGTGTGGGGGGTTCTGCCAATCAGGAAGCCTGTCTTAAATACATGATATCCTTCACCTAAGGTAGAGGTTCCTGAAAACCCATAACCACTGTCATTACCAGTAAGTATATACTACTGGAATCTTGTGATCCTGTCAGAATCCTGGAAACCTGGGGCAATCCTGCACCTAAGACTTATTTCTACCACCAGTATATATGACTATTTTTTCCATTGGAATCCCAAGTGCAAAGACTTGCTGGTACAAATGCATAACTAATACAAGTATAAACAAGTTAACAAAATCCTAATGCTACCAGTAGTGAAATAATAAATCAATCAATATAAGCAAGAATAAATGAAATGATATAACAAAAGAAAACATAAGTATAACTAGTATACAGTTACCCGAACATGTACACATAGTACAATTCCAAGACTGTTCCTTCAGATAATCCTGATTTATATATCAGGATGTTTATTATAACCTGCCTACATGGCTGGACTTTCCTGATCTTGACTTGATCAATTGTGCTTAACTTCTGCAATAGTGCATTGGTATTTGTAGATGACTGGAATCATAATTGTAGGTGGTCAATTATGGTTTCTCAGTCTAGGTTGTTTTCAGGCTCTGTTAAGACTTCAAAGAATAGTTTCTCAAGCTATCTAGTTGTCTATTATCCATTGAAGCTTTATACTCCTTGGCTATCCAATTGTATTTTCTTTAGTACAAGGTAGTGATCTACTACTCAGATCTATCATGTTACTGCTTTTAGTTCAAGGTCATCTCCTTCTCTACTGAAAGATTTTACTATCAGTATTTTGAATATAAGAGTCATTTAGTTTAGTAGTACTGGAGGTGTATCTGGTGATCCTGGCTGTCTTGATATTATTTACAATTCTTCTGTGCTACTTGAGTCACTGGGATTATCTGAATCATCATGGTGTTATGAAGGATATAATAAAGATAATATCAAACAATACATCTTGAAACTAAACATAAAATGAATATTATACATAAAACAAATATAATATCAAGCAATAAATATAAAATAAGAATAACATATAGAGTATAAGTACCTATTACAATTTGAATTTCAGATGACTAAAATATGAAATTGAGGCCTCCCAACCAACTCCTTATTAACCTATGAAAATGAAGTATGGTATCCTGGAACACATATTATAATAGAGTAAGTAAGAATCACTCACTTAGGTTACACTAAGTCTCTAAACCATTACATCCATATTTCTAAAACCCTATTTCAATAATTCATGACTTGAACTTGCAATCTCTTTCTTTCCCACATCCATGTCTGAGACTTTGTAGCAATCTAAGTAATATATTCTCTGCTTCCATCACTTTACTCTCTTAATATAGGCATATTGTAATGGGAAGGTCAGATCCCAGGGTAGTCAAGGGGTATTTGTAAGATGGGTGGGTGTCTATAAAGACAGCGAAACTGGTATGAGGAGGCATATGTAACCAGGAATGGGAGCTGAGAACTGAGATAATAGGTGAGGACAACTATGCGAGATGCAAGGTATAATGGGAAGGAGTATCTTTGAGTTGCAAGAATACTAAAGATACAAACTAGTGAAAAAGAGAAAAAGAAAATACAAGAAAGGGAGCCTCTGCTCCTGTTTAAAGGAAACTATATTTGCCACTAGTACTAATTACCTGTCCCATACCTACAACAACACACAGCAACCTAATACCCAAACAAGTTTACAATCAACTCTAACCTACAAACTAGCTCTGATATGACAAAGACCTAATGACACAATCTCCAAATAATACTATATATTCTAGTAATGTCTAGCTACTCCTTAATATGGGGTATAAAATGTGATACTATCTATCTCTTATAGCTGAGCTCCTGCGAAGTATCCATTGTAGCTTATGGGGAAATTTTCTGTGCAATTCTAGGACCTTATTAGTCACGTTGTCCAAATCCCAATATGGTTGCCAAGTGGGTTCCTTGTATTGTAGGGGTATTTTCACAGTCAATTACATTATATATACAATAGAGAGGTTTTTCTTGTTCATCATAGCTAGTTCGATATAGTTACAGTACAGGATTGACAGATAAGCAGTGTAGAGAGTGGAGTATTGTGGGAATAAAAAATACTATTTAGATAGTGGCAATAGTGGAAAAGGTTACATTTTAGTTAGTAGACCTAGGAAATTGTAGCTAGGTTTTGAGTTGATAGGATGAGGTTTTGTTGTAGTTGCTAGACATGTTATAGTGTAACCTACTCCTAAGGATCACCAAAGTCTCGAGAGACTCCTTAGATCCTTATAGGATAGGAGGAGAAGCATCGAAGGAGATATCTTCAATAAGGAGTAGTTAAGGGTATAGGAACTAGTATAGTGACCGTTCAACTTGTAGTATTAAAGATGAGTGTCCTGTGAGGCCTGAGAGAGCGAATCCTTAAGGGAACACTGTCTCTTTAAATACAAAACTTAAACATAACCATAGCAAAACTATCCTGCCTAAGGCAAATAAAAACAATAACTCTGAAGTGACAGGATACAACTAACAAAACAAGTAAGGGAATCCAACCAAGTTACTTAAACCAGTAATTGCTAATACTGTCCTAAACCAGTAGGACAAGGCGAAAACCTACAATACCCAATAGGGTAGTTACAAGCAAAACAACAATTGTGAACTTAAGGAAATGATACTCATAAGGAAGGTTAAACAAATTGGGCATCAACAGTACAAACAGGATTCTGTTACATTCCCCCTAACAAAGCAAAATAAAACAAACAAACAGGGTAAAGGTGACAAGAGGAATCATTCCTCTATCTCAGATTTGACCAGTGAGGGGAGAGAGCTACAGGAGTCAGACTCAATGTAATCCAAGTTGTGAGTGGGCTTCCAAAATCCATTAGTGTTGAGTTCTGGGAACAGAGGGGTATAGTCAGGTTTCTGGACTGTCTAGGCAGACCAGGTCTCACCATGGGACCAGGGGAGGGTGAAAGGGATAGACTCATTGTGAGCATTGAACCAGTAGCTCTGGATTTCCTGGCTTGCACCTGTGAGGTTCTGGAGTGGTCCCCATGTTACTTCGATTTCGTCATAGCCTTTCTAGTAGACCAGGAACTGTCTCTTCCTATGGTAGATTCGGTCCTTCACTATCTTTTCGATTTCCCATTGTTTTTATCCACTGGCATCAATAAGGACAGGTTCCTTAGGGGCAGGTTCTGGTAACCCTGTGAAGGTACCAAAGTCAGGTTTATATTATATGCAAATGGGGCTGCGATAAATCCAAGGGTGAATCCCAGCCATGACTGGTGGTAGTTGGAGTTTAAAGTTATTGTGCTTATCTGAGCCTTCGCTGACTGAAAAGGGTCCAAGCCATGGTCTAAGTAGCTTGTGGTTTCGTCCAACCTTGTGGGTATATAGAGCAGACTTGAGGATAACCTCTGTTTCGTTAGGGATAATGGGGGGTCTATCTTTGCATCTGTTTTCACTGGAGGTAGTCTGGTGGGCTCTGGCCTTCTTCTGTGCTGTTCTGGCGAGTTGTTGATTGCTCATGATTTGAGATGCGATCTCATCTATAGCAAGCACTGAGGTAGGCAGGACTCTGACACCTGGAAGGAGGTTTGGTGGCCTGCCAAAGGTTATCCTGAAGGGAGAGAGCTCTGTGCTGTTGCTGGGTGCTGTGTTGATTGCGGTTTGGACATGAGGGAGGTGAAGAACGCATTGGGTTCCTTTGGGGCCAATGTAGTTATGGAGGCATTGGCGTACTGTTCTGATCCTTTACTCAGTTTGTCTATTGATTTGGTGGGGGTAAGCTGTGGCCATATTGAGTTTGATGTGCAAATTCGCCATAAGCTGTGTCCAAAAGTACGAGGTGAACTTAGGATCTCTATCAGAGACCAGGGAGGTGGGGAAACCATGTACTGCAAAGACTCACTCGATGAGGGTATATGCTGTTTCAATAGCAGTGATGTTTTGGGAGACTGGTATAAGATAGGTAAACCTACTAAAGTGATCCAATACAACCATAACAAGCTGGAATCTTGAACTAGTAGGGATGGGCCGAGTGAAGTCAATTGCAATGGATGAGAAGGGTTCCCTAGGGACAGGAAGAGGTGTAACTGTACCTTCCAGTAGGGAGGTGGGCTGCTTGTTGAGTTGGTAAAGGTGGTATCGGTGGACATAGTCCTTGAAGTCACTACTCATAGAGAGCCTGTAGAAGTGCCTGGATGCATATTCAAAACACTTCTTCCAGTCTATGTGGGCCATCTGCTCATGGGTGATTCATACTATCTTGCTCCTGATGTTTGCTCCTTCATAGCTTGCTTCATATGAGACATAAGGGTAGTCTCGACTGCCATCCGACCCCTTTCTGACCAGAACTCCATCATATATGAGCCAGTCAGGGTAGTCGATACCCTTTTCGACCACGGCAGAGAGGGGATCGGTCATGGTAGCCTTTCGAATACTAGAGTACCATCTGCCTTTCATGTAGTTGTTGAGCTGGAAGGCCTAGAGGTCAAGGACCTTCGAGGGGTTGTCAAAGAATGGGTCTTCATAGTCAATAGGTTCTTCGAGCATAGGGAGATCCCATCTTGCCTCTAGGGCTGGCTTCTCAGCTTTCTCTTCCCTTTCTGTGACTGTGTGGAAGACTGGATAACCCCCATCATTGAAGAGCGGCACTGGTACTGCCCATTGGTGTTCCGCCCTGCAGTCGGGGTGGTGAGGGGAGACATATTTTGATAAAGAGTAGAGGGGCAATGTGCTGGGAATGTCTCGAGGTCCAGAGGGGAAATAGGCATTCTGTTTAGCCTATAAATGTACTATGCATTCGTCGCAGACACAGGCAGTATAGTGCATGTGTTTGTGTCTATTTGATTCAAGAAACTCTCTCAGCTGAGGTCAGAGAGGTCCAGTGGGAAGGGGAGTGGAGGGGGCATGGTTTTGTGAGGTACCAGTGGCCATGGATTTAAGTTTGTTGATAGATGAATGGATCCACGCAAAGCAAGTAGCAACTGCTTCCAGTCATAGTGGTTGGTCCAGGCTGTCTGCAGTAGTGCTAATTCTCACTACAAGACTTGACAGCTGAGCCTTAACTCTATTGATGAGTACAGTGGCATTGGGTGTGTGAAGAGAGCTGCTGAGATCGGAGGGGGCTTTGATGATTTCATGATCCTGCAGGGTACTGGAGGCTTGGTCGAGGGAGTCTGCTGTCTTTTCTAGGGCTTGTTCAATAGAATCTGAGAGGTGACTTGCTTCCAGGGTGCAAGGCGGGTCCTTGCTGGGAATATGGTGAACATTCCACATGGAGAAGTGTTCAGGGATTGGTAGGTGAGGTGGGACTTGAAGAGAGTCAGAGGTAGAAGGGGCTTAAGAGTGTGCGAGGGTGAGGTAGTATTTAGTAGTGCTAGTCATGGCAGACGATGTCACTTTTAATACCTTTTTTTCAGTATGGTCATTCAGTACCTGATTCCCTTCTGCTGGTGTATCCTCATAGATCCTGGATAGGGTATCAGCTAGAACATTGTCTTTTCCAGGCCTGTGGATAAATATCGAAATCATATAATTGCAAGAACATACACCATCTAGTTTAGTGATTGGGGAGGTTGGTTGGCTGCAGGAAAAAGGAGAGCGCTTTGTTGTCTGTTACAACTGTGAATTTTATCCCATATAATATCAGGTGGAATGCCTGGATCATATCCACAATTGCTAGAAGTTCTAGTTCATGTACAGGGTAGTGTAGTTGACAAGTAGCAAACTTCCTTCTGTGGAAGGTGGCAGGGTAGGCCTTCTCAGGAGAGTGTCCTTGTCCTACCCATGCACCAGCACCTACCTTCCATGCATCGGTAATAAGGTATACTGGGTCAGCACACTGTTCATATGAGATGGGACGAAGGGGAATAGTATCCCTGGCCAATCATTTAACCTGTTTAAATGCCTCTTCATGCAGGGGTCACCATTCAAATACATCTTGGATTATCAGGTCCAAGAGGGGGCCGGTAGTTGTAGTGAGGTGTGGCAGGAATTGAGCATGGTATATCACCACTCCAATAAACGGTTGGACTTCATTTTTTGCTCTAGGTGTGAGCCAGTCCTGAATCGAGTGAATGTTCTCAGGGTCGGCATGGATTCCACTACTGTCTATAACATGTCCTAGTAGCTCAAGCCTATCAGGAAAGAATTTGCACTTGGCTGATGATGCATGGATTTTATGCTCCTGCAACCTATTAAGGACTTGTCTAATATGTTGTATATGATCTTCCAGAGTATCTGAGAAGATCATGATGTCATCCAGGTATGCCCAAATGAATTTTCCTATGAAACCATAAAGTACATATTCGATTACCCTCATGGCTATTGCTGGAGCATTGGTGTCTATCAGCAAAAATAATGTCTAGTGCCAGGTGCATCCTGTGCATCTGACACATAGGGTGCACATAATGATAACTGTTAACCAGGATGCGACATTGAAGTGAGATTGCGTCCTGACATTGAGCCATGCGCCGGGTGTGTCTGGACAGAATCTGGACACAGACCCCTATGCCTGGTGTGCCCTGATAATGCCTGGAACTTCAGGGTTGCATCCTGATGATATCTGGTCCTCAACTGTTGCATCAAAAGGCTATCTGGTCCTAAGTGAGTATATCATAATAACATCTGAGGAGAGTGTCTAAAATTCAAAACTCCTGATACTAGCATACCAGCAGTGTGACCCATATGTAGGACTTAGGTCAAAAAGTTTCTTTTAGTAAAACTATTTCAATTTCATCTATTCTATATAAATTTATAACTAGTATACATGAGCAAGATAGATTTCGCATGAGCATTCCTTTAACAGACAAATACTAGTTACTTAACAGGCTATAGCTTCCCAGAGACTGATGCCAGGAGGTTGAGGGAGGTGCCGTTAGAAGGCTGGCATCGAGGGGATTCCAGAACATGTCTGACGGGCACAAGTGAATAGTGGGTCATTGAGATATCTGTCTTCAAAGTTAGCAGAAATTTATAAGTAAAGACCATTTCCATAGCAGCCTGTATCTCGGTAGGGACTGATGCCAGGAGGCTGTGGGAGCCACCGTTGGAAGGCTGGCATCAAGGGGATTCGAGACCATGTCTGACGGGCACGAGCGAATAGCTGGGCGTCGAGATATCTGTCTTCAAGGTTAGCAGAAATTTACCAGTAAAGACCAGTTTTATAGCAGCCTGTAGCTCGGCAGAGACTGATGCCAGCAGGATATGGAAGGCGCCGTTGGAATGCTGGCATCAAGGGGATTCCGGAACATATCTGACAGGTGCGAGCGAATGGCTGGGGGTCGAGCTATTTGTCTTCAAATTTAGCAGAAATTCACCAGTAAAGACCAGTTCCATAGCAGCCTGTAGCTCAGTGGGGACTGACGCCAGGAGGACGTGGGAGATGCGGTTGGAACGCTGGCATCGAGGGGAATCCAGAACATGTCTGACGAGCGCGAGCGAATGGCTGGGCGTTGAGATATTTGTATTCAAAGTTAGCAGAAATTCATCAGTAAAGATCATTTGCATAGCAGCCTGTAGCTCGGCGGGGACTGATGCCAGGAGGACGTGGGAGGCGCCGTTGGAAGGCTGGCATCGAGGGGATTCTGGAACATATCTGACGGGCGTGAGCGAATGGCTGGGCGTCAAGATATCTGTCTTCGAATTAGCAAAGGTTTACTGGTAAAGACCAGTTTTATAGCAGCCTGTAGCTCAGTGGAGCCTGATGCCAGCAGGTTATGGAAGGCACTGTTGGAAAGCTGGCATCGAGGGGATTCCAGAACATGTCTGACAGGTGCGAGCGAATAGCTGGACGTCGAGCTATCTGTCTTCAAGATTAGCAGAAATTCACTGGTAAAGACCATTTCCATAGCAGAATGTAGCTCGGCAGGGACTGATGCCAGGAGGATGTGGGAGGCGCCGTTGGAAAGCTGGCATCGAGAGGATTCAGAAACATGTTTGACAGGCATGGGCGAATGCCTGGGCATCGAGATATCTGTTTTCAAAGGTAGCAGAAATTCACCGGTCAAGACTATTTCCATAGCAGCCCATTGCTTGTTGGAGAGTGATGCCAGGAGGATTTGGGAGGTGTAACTAAAAAGAATAATCAGAAAACACGTGTATGAAAACATAACAAACTGTATTACCTAAGATATCACAACTATCACTCGTTTTTACAATGAATGCAACTGTCATATTCACTCCCTTCAGAGTTATGAGAATAAAATAGACTTGGATATCAGTGTACCATATTATTTCATCAAATTAAGGATCTCTATACATGGTTCTAATCTCCATTTCAAGACAAATAATCCCCATAGAGCCTACGATTTAACAAAAAGGGGCAAAGGAGATCATGTTAACTCCTGTTAAGTAGCCCTAACCCCTATCAACCTATCGTTAATTATGTGCTTGGGTGGTCAAACCTTGCCCCGGCACTACCCAATTTGACAAGATAATATGCTATTTGAGTCTTCTCCTTTTTTCATGCCTAATTTGGTTTAGCTTTCACAGTCAGTGGCTAATATGTGACTGGCTGCAACCTTATGTCCAATCCAAACTCAGGAGGCAAGAGAGCATCCCTGCAGAACTCAGGATGCAACTGAGTGTCTAATCCAAACTCAGGATGTAATGGAGCATCCCTTCAGAACTGAGGATACATTAGGTGCAACTGAGTGTAGCTTCTAAACTCAGGATGCAACTGAGTGTCCAATCCAAACTCAGGAGTCAAGGAAGTATCACTGCAGAACTCAGGATGCACTAGGCGCAACTGAGTGTAGCTTCCCAACTCAGGATGCAACTGAGTGTCCCACACAAACTCAGGATGCACCAGGTGCAATGTAGTAGTACATCCAAACTCAGGATGCACCAGGTGCACCAGGCGCATGAGAAATGCAGCTTGTGTCAGGACGCAATGCCCATGCATCAGATGCAAGATTTTTTTTTGCTGATGTCTCCTTGTAACATTACTTTGCATGCCAAGGATCCAAAAGGCATTTTGATGGTATTGTATTTTTCATCTTCAGGGTGAACTCTAACCTGGAAATACCAGTTAGATAGGTCTATAGTAGAGCGGTATTTTGTTCTGGCCACAGTCCTTAGGATCATAGATTGGTTGAAGATCGCTCCATGGTCCTTGATTGTGATATCATTTCTCGGTACTAAGTCCGCTAACAGTCTGATCTCACCATTGGGTTTCCTCTTGGGGAATATATTGACTGGGTTATAGGCATTGCTAGGGTAGATAATTCCTCTGGCTTTGTATTCCTCGATTATGGCGTGGTATGCTGGCATAATCTTGGTTCGGACAGTGAAAACCTTTGGGTTATGGTCTGTGACGGTGTCTTTTAGCTGGATATGGTGGTTTATTTTTCTCAATAGTGGTAATTCTGTTATCTTCTTGGCTGTGAACACTGATGAGAACTTCGAGAAGTAGTCTAGGGTATCTAGCTTTGTCATAGTAGAGAATCGAGCATTAGATTCCTTCCTACATGTTAAGGTAACACCTTTGTCTGGGCAGGTGATGGTGCTTTTTCCACAATCAATCACTGCACTCTGGGCAGTGAGGTATGGCATCCCTAGGAAGGTATCATAGTTGTCCAGTGAATAGACAAGGGCTTTGGAAATATCACTGCTTTCCTGCTCTATTTGTATAACTGGTTTGGCTTTGTAGTTTATGCTTGAGCGGGATCCTTTTACTGCCATCCTAAGGTTGATGGGTAGTGCTAAGTCCTCAGTGGGGATCTGGTGGATGGTGACAAATTTTCCTGAGATAAGATTGTCTCCCATAGTACCTGTATCAAATAAGGCCTTAGCTCTATGCCCATTGACAATGATGTATGCTTCAAGAGCTCTGGAGAGAGGTCTTGTATTTCCTGCATGGTTTGATGTAACTATAGCTGTTGGCCCATCATGGGGGTTGCCTTCCTGAGTTTGGTATGTTCTCCTGATATTTTGGGGTTTCCTGGATCCGCCGGGTCCTCCATAGTTTCGTTGGTGGCCAGTTTTATTCTTCTTCTCATAGTAGCTATCAGAATAGTGTCCCTGTTTTCCACAGTAGAAGCAAGCTCCTTCTGCTTTTCGTCTTTCTTTTTCTTTGTAGGATACCTTGGGGTGGTTGGCATGGTTGGATAACTGTTGTGCATATTGCAGGGACTTGTCTTGTGGGCATCTGGGTACAGGTTGGGACACTGCATTAGATGTTGTATTTCCTTGTCGATTCTGGTTTCCATAGACTCCAGTTGAGTAGGCAATGGCGTCTCTTTTTCGAGCTATCTCCACCAGCTGCTCAAAGGATGTATCAGAGGTGATATGTGGCTTGACATCCTGTTTGAGCATGGTATCCCTTGCATCTAGAAGCCTTTATTTTGCGGAGTAGTCTGAGATCGTTCCTTAGGGTAGACTGTCTCGCAAGGTTTCCAGTTTGATGACTGTGTAAGTGATTTGTGCTGTCTTTCTGCCTATGGTCTGCTTTACTTATTGCCACTATTCATAGATTGTATCCATGGATGTAGAGGGGAGAAAGTATGCCTCGAATTTCTGTTTGAGTCCCGCTACTGTGTGGTCTCCTTGGCTGACTTCATATTGGGTGAACTTATCGAGGTCTTTCTCTCTGCAGTAAGCTCCATAGTACTGTAGGGCTTCTGGAGTGTCATCATTGATTCCAAAGCTGGCAATATATCTGTGGACTATATTGAACCATGAGTTGATCCCCAATGAGTCTCGGTCCTTTCCTTCTCCGGTAAATATAAATGGGGCTGGCCACTTGGGGCAGTTGCTTCCTTCTGGAGGTACTGACATTGTACCAGGTGGGGGGCTTGGGCTCGGTGGTGGAGGGCTGGGTCCTGGTGGTAGAGGGCTTGGGCTAGGTGGTGGAGGACTTGGTCCTGGAGGTGGAGGACTTGGGCTTGGTGGCAGAGGGCTTGGTTCTGGTTTAACTTCCTTTTGGAGCTGTTCTTAGTCTGGGGTTACTAGATTGCCTGGTAGCTGGTCTTCTTCGCTGCTGCTTTTGTATTCGGATGATGTTCTAGTATCTTCTTCAGCTGCATGAGCAGTGGTGGCTGGCGGAGCTGATGGGCCTGGAGCTAATATCTGTCCTCTTGAGGATGAGGCTGAGGACCCTCTAGTAAAGTGTCCTTTACAGTCTCTGGTGAGCGAAATTGTTGCTAGCTGGGGTGAGCAGGCCTCTCCGAGAGTCTGCTCAAGGCCTTCTTGGTTGCTTAGGTGGGTACCTGTACTGTAGGGTCAAGGAGGCGAAGGGTGATCAGTCCTGTGCCAAAGATCAAAGGTTATGCCTTCAAGTCTAGGTCCAAAAATGTAACCTACTCCTAAGGATCGCCAGAGTCTTGAGAGACTCCTTAGATCCTAATAGGATAGGAGGGGAAGTTTCGAAGGAGATATCTTCAATAAGGAGTAGTTAAGGGTATAGGAACTAGTATAGTGACCATTCAACTTATAGTATTAAAGATGAGTGTCCTGTGAGGCTTGAGAGAGTAAATCCTTAAGGGAACACTTTCTCTTTAAATACAAAACTTAAACATAACCATAGCCAAACTATTCTACCTAAGGCAAATAAAAACAATAACTCTGAAGCGACAGGATACTACTAACAAAACAAGTAACGGAATTCAACCAAGTTACTTAAACCAGTAATTGCTACTACTGTCCTAAACCAGTAGGACAAGGCGAAAACCTACAATACCCAATAGGGTAGTTACAAGCAAAACAACAATTGCGAACTTAAGGAAATGATACCCATAAGGAAAGTTAAACCAATTGGGCATCTACAGTACAAACAGGATTCCGTTACATATAGATTTTTTTAAATAGGGAACACGAACTGCAGCAGTTAAAAGAAGCTGGAGATAAGATAAGACAAGTAATGAAGGATAGTTACTACAAATGCGCATATATTTTTGTCAACTTTTTCCAAATTGTATTTTGTTTCTTTCATGACACTGGCAGTCATTATCTTTGATGGATTTGTTTTTCTTGAATGACTATTTGACTTCTAGCTGTGTGAGTAGCATTTTGCTCACACCATGTAGTGTTTATTCCTCTCTCAACCGACAGCTGCCTGCTTACATCAGCTTTACCCTTGAGAGATGTGAACCTTCTCCATCTTTTGTATTGTTAGCCAGGACCAGGACTTGACCTTTCATTGGTACCCTGAAATAGATTCTCTAGTTACCAGACCTCAGAGACTGTTTACTTATCATTACTATTTTTACTACTCAGTATCTATATTTACTCTCATCTTAGAGATGACTACCCCTGACAATTTCAGTAATGCAATCGACCATCAAAAATAACTTTTATGAAGCTTCCGAGATCTCTCTCATTTTTATTCGACTTTATCCTCACCTTCACTTTTTGTTTTTCTGCCTGACCAAAGCTCCGAATTATTACCAACTTTACCTATCACAATCGAGCAATAGAACAACTGACCGCACTTATTTCTTGGTAGTAAGATGTCTACATTTATAAACATTACACCATTTAATGGCAGCACAAGTGATTTTAGTGATAGTATGGATGAATACTGGGATGACATTGAAACTGCAGCTTTGTCCTGGGATACAACAATTACTCCTAGTATCACTCAAGTTAGTGTCAAGTTTAAGATTCATCTTTTACATCAAAACCTAGAATGCAAAGGTGATGCTTGGCACTAGTAGTATTATGTACTTCCTGAAGCTTCTAAGATAGACTATGAGAAGATTGTGGAGGAATTTAGAGAATGTTATGGAATTAAGGTATCTCAGGCCTCTTCCCTCTATGCAGTCTAAAATGAAATGTTGTCTCTTGCTAAGGGAGAGATAGAATATATTCCTGAATATGTTCACAGAGTGGAGAAGTTATCGTGCAAATTTCCCAAGGAGATGGACTTGCTTTTTGCTATCACATATATTAAGGGAATGAAAGATCAAGATTGAAGGCAACATGTTACCTTTAATCTTAAAAATAATGCCAATTTCTCGTTCATGAAGGCCTTGTCAGTGGTTAAGTTTTCATTTCAGGAGATTAGGGAACCTGATTCTTTTTAACCTTTACCTAAGATTCAAGAATCTGAAGGGTTCTCTCTCTATGTACCAACAAATGTTACACAAGTGAATACAGTTGTGAAGGTACAAGTTCCACCTATACTGACTCTGAATGCAAGCTGTCTACCTATGATGTCACAGTAGCAATTCAATATCTTTATATCTACCTATGAGGCTAATATGAGAAGGGGAATAAGGAATGAATTTTCAGCACCAATTAATTGTCATCCAAATACTCATATTACTTATTACAACTGTAGACAACATGGTCACTATTCAGACTTGTATGAAAATCCTCCTGTTTCTTCATATGAACAGCAACAAATTCACTAAAATATTCATCAAGAAAGAAATCAGCAGGACTATGATCCCCAGGTGAGTGATTATAATCTCCCTTCACAACTTTCAGGATCTAATATGGTTGATGTTACCCCTCATACAATTCTCCCTCACCCAATCTGAGCAATAAGTGCAACTTGTACATATCCTATCTCTACAGGTTTTATGTGTCTGCTCTTGTTCTGTTGGAAGAAATAAATTGGGAAGAGCTTGTGCTGTGTTAGTGAACATTCCTGCAGTGAGAATGATATTTGAGAATGCTCTGGCAGAGAAAAAAGGCAAAAGTAGAAGATGAGGATGATGAGAGTATTGTGAGTAAAAGAGTTTTGGAGGTTGCATGAAAAATTGATGACTATAGTGAGGCTTCCCATGTCTGGAGATCAATAAGGTCAACATATAATCCTTTGGGCTATACACCAAATGAAGAAGCACCAATGAATCATCAGCAAGAAATAGAAGATTTGGTATGGATAGCAAATGATGCAGAAATGGTAGATTCATTCAGAGAAGATCCTGAACTGGACAGACCACTGGAACCATCCTCTCCCGTTCCTGTAGTCTCAATGAAACCTAAAGGGAAACAGGCAAGTGCATCGATTAAATGGATGAATGGACTAGTCATGGTTCCCTTTACCATTCGGGATGCTTTGGAAGAACCTACATCAACCTTACATATTATGCTCCCACAGCTTCTTGATGTTTCACCTTGTCTTCACTGAGACCTTACAGGGCTTCTTTATTCCTCAGTTTCCTATATTCACAAGAAAAAATAGTTTCCAGTGGTGCCTGCTCTACCTTCAACTATCCTGCAGCTTACCCAATAGTGATTCAGCCATGTAGTCATTAGTGAGACTGTAAGTGGTGCTGATGACAATGTTGAATACTTGTACATTGATGCTTGGATTGGAGAGTACCAAATTCCAGATGTTCTTTTAGACATTGGTGCAATGTTGGACTTAATTTCTACAAATTTAGTTAATAAATTGAAGCTACATTGGTATCCTGTCACTGGTCTGGGGATGAGATTGGCAGATGACCACTTGGTTATTTTGAAGAATTATATTTAGATAGATGTTATGGTCTCAAGTGTGCTTACTCATGTTAAGTCTTATGAAGGTGACATAACTGAGACTTATCAACCCTCACTTTCCCATTGTTGGCTGAAACGTGTTTGTGCAATTGAATATCATGAAAATCGAAGTCTCTTTATTGATGGTAGTGATCATGTTTGCTGAAAGGTATCAGCTATTCCAATCGGAAAGCAACCAATGCTTATAGAAAAGGTCAATCGAGAGTCACTTCTGGAGTTTGATGATGATGAAGCTGATGAAGTAGTTGCAACATTATTAAATGAACTTGACCACTGGGAGGAGGAGGGTGAGAAGAATTTCCTTACAGAAATCTAAATACATCATTCTGGTTTCACAGGTAGGGACAATGCTTATTTGACTCCTTTGGAAATGGAGAAGATTTGAGTAATAGCAGTTTGTGTGGAAGTGGTAAAGATTGGGAGATATGTAGGAATTCAGTGTCATAGTTTGGGAGCTTTTTTTTAGAGATAGAAGAAGAGGAGGAAGGGTATAGTGATAGAAAGGAGAGTAAGGAGTTGGGGAAGAGTTTAAAGGAGAGCGAAGTGGATGTTAACAGAAAAGAAGGGGATGTGCAAGAAGCGACTGGTAATCAGAGGGGAGGTTAGGCCTGAGATATTTCAAAGGCACTGAAGATATCTGCACTGGCAAGGAATAAAGCTCAGCTCTTGCTGACAACCCATTGTCCAACAAAATGCAAGATTATGTTGTTGCCAGATTCCAGTGAAACTGAGGTGGATGAGTAGTTTGATGGAATAGAACTTCACCTTGGAGCATCTCTGATGACTGAAGAGAAAGTAAAAGCAATAAGAATATTGTTCACATAGTGAGATGTTTTCAAAACAGATTTTCTTCATGTTTGTGACACAGATCTCATTGAATATGCAATCATTTTGTCTCTGAATGCAAAACCTTTCTGTACTAAAATTCCTTTGAACTCGGAAGAGGAGATTGCATTTTGTTGTCAGTTGTTACTAAAGATAGAGGAAGCTGGATTGATCTTTCACCATGATAGTAAGTGGGGAGCTCAGACAAAGTTTCCTTCAAAGTCAAGAGCAGAAAACTAGCCTTGAAAATCACAGCTAAGCATGGTCCACAACTTCATCCCTTTGAATAGAGTTACAGAAAAGTGACAGTATCCTTGTCCACAGTTGGAGCAGATTATCTACACTGTTCTAAAGAAGGGAAAGTGTTTCTTCTTTGCTACTGATACTGTCAATTCTTATTGGGTGATACATGTCAGACATAGTGATGAGATGAAATTGGGTTTTATAACTCCATATGGTATGTACTACTATAATATTATGGGGTAGGGACTGACTGATGGCACCGACACTTACAGTCATTTTAGAGACTTAGTATTTGGTAAAATTTTAGAAAGTTATGATGATTGCTCTGAAGGGATGATTCAACTTTCTGGTCTTCTATTATTGATTGGAGATAGAGGAAATATTGCATTTGATGGCATGATGGATGACAGTTATGGGAGCATGACAAGCTTCGATGATATGTATCTGTTCCTTCACAATGTGTTCTTCCCAAGTTGTGCCTAGGGACCCATGAACTTGAATGATTCAAGATCTCATTTCCTTTTTAACTCTCTTGATTTTGTTGGACTTGAAGCAGGTTCAAACAGACTTTACCCTTCCTTGCACAAGTGTCAAATAATACTAGATTGGCCTACCCCAACATTATTTGCTGAAGTAGAAGCCTTTTGCTACATGACTCTATTTTTGCACTGCTTTATTGGAGGAAGGGCAGAACTAGTTCGGATTTTAAAGTATGGCAGTCAGAATAAAGACTTGGAGTAGAAAGCTGAAGAGGCTATATTAAGGAGAAGGCACTTAGAGGAGATGTTTGCTTGGTCGAAGGATAAGGATATTGCATTCCAGGCAATAAAAAAGGCAATCGCTAATAATACTATAGCTTCTGCAGACCCCAAGGCACAATACTATCTTACAGTTGATGCGAGTAAATGAGGAGTTAAGGGTGTACCTTTTCAGCTAGAAGGGATTGAGGCAGGAGAAGAAGCTATGAATTCGGCCTGGTATAGAGAAGCACAGAGGATAATTTTGTTTATATCTTATAAACTCATTGATGCTGAGACTTTGTATTCTGATTTAGAACCTGAGGTTCTTGCTGTTGTTCATTGCCATATTGAGGTTTGCTGGATAGTTATGGCTTCAGCATATCCTATCTTTGTCTACACCAATTATGAAGTACTGAAGATACTTTTAACTAGTCCAGACAATAATATATATAGACATATACCGAAATGGCATGAATGAGCGGGCAAATATGACTTCTGCCTATTTCATCAATCGGCTACAATGCAATTTGTTGGAATTGCATATTAGCTTTCACAACTTCTGACTCACTAGCTATCCAAACACATGATTGAAGATAGTCAAGGGTTACAACCTGCTGCTCAAATAGTTATACCTGCTTATCGTTTGGCTACTAATGTTACAATAAATCCATCAATGGCAACCATGTTGTGAACTTCTCAGTCTTTCTAGGTTGGAGAAGATAATGTTTCCAATGTTTCCAATAGGAAGAGAGAGGAAGAGTGTGGTGGTTTGTTTGCTGTCTCCGAGATTGGAATTTTTAGTTCATAAGAGGAGGAAGTGGTGGAGCAATCGCAGGTAAATAATAGTTTACAGATGGCAGTAAAGGATATGAGGAGAAGGAGATGGAAAATGTGGCTGAAGTCAGATATGTATGGTATAGTAGTTCAGGGAAGGTTGCATGAGATGGATAATGGGCAGATTGGTGTGAGAGTGATGGAAATGGGAAGAAATAAGAGGAAGGTGCTGGAGAGAATGATGCAGACATTTGTTTTGTTCAATGGGTCAGACCCAAAGTTATTCTTTCAGGAGAAAGATGGGGAGCTTGCAAGCTATGTATTTGAAGGAAATGTGGAGTGTATTTTGAAGAATCTTTATGAAGGACATGGTCACTGGCAGTTTGCAATGGGAATTACATTAGGCTATGCTTATGGCAAGGTCTACTGGCTATTGAGGGCTTAAGATATTGGACACTGGGTCACCTGCTGTGAAGCATGCCAATGTGTTACAAAAATAGAGAAGTCAGGTCTTATTCGACCAACTACTCAGTTCAAACCTTTGGACATGATTGGAATGGATTATGTTGGACCAATTAATCCTCCTTACAAATGAACTGGAAATGTCTATATTTTGGTGGTCATTGATTATTTCTCTCATTTTCTTTGGACAGTTGGGGTAAAAAAGGCAGATCAAGTTTTGATGATAAAAGTGCTACTCAATTACATAATCCCAATTATTGGTTGGTCTCTTTCAGTCTATACAGATAATGGTTCACATTTTACAGGTGCAGCAATTAGAAAGATATAGAAATACCATAGTGTTATTCACTTTCCATTTACTATCACATATCCATAGTTAGTTGGACTATGTGAATGATATGTTCAGATGTTGATGGGACAAATACACCTTAATTGTATTACAAGTCATTCTTCTCATGCTTGGGGTTTTCAAATTCGAAATATAGTCCTTGCTATCAATACTCACTGGCAGTGTATTTGAATCCATGAATATATACCAGCTTAGCTTCTTCCAGGCTTTAATTCATGAATAACTAGAAAACAAGATGCAAACCTTCTTGATTAGCTAAAGCAACTAGTAGTACCTGTAGACTTCCCACTTATACCAATTAAGGAGCAGCTGCATGCCTACAGTGATTTTTCTGAGGAACATGGAGTCAAGGCTAGACACAAGTTGGCTCATATAGAGGATAAGATGAAGGCAAAATTACCTAGTAGCTACAAGTGTCCCCAGCTAGGTGACTTGGTACTTTTGTGTGACTTTCAACTTGTGAAAGATAAGGGTCACAAGTTGGAACCCCGATGAACAACTCCCTATGTGCTTGAATGATTTTCAAAGTCTGGAGTTAGTGCACATGTTCACCAGTTACACAGCCCACCAGGTATGATGAAACATTACCACACCTATGATCTACTCCTCTATATTCTGCAAATGAAAGACTATCCCAAGGCAGTGCGGTTGACCACCAAGAACATGCTAGTAGTTGAGTATGAGTGTGGAGTGATGGGAGATTTACAGGTTGTATGGCAAGTGGGGTAGAGGGTGTTTGATATTTCTGGTATTAGGGGGGATATAGGATATAGATAGTGGACATTTTTTAGAGGCAGTTACTATTATTTTTTTATTGTTATTATTTTGGTTTTTGTTGAGACATCTAGGTTGATGTCTTCCAGAGCTAGGGTACATCTGTGGAGGTATTTTCACAGTCAATTATATTATGCATACAATAGAGAGGTTTTTCTTGTTCATCATAGCTAGTTCGATATAGTTAGAGTACATGATTGACAGACAAGCAGTGTAGAGAGTGGAGTATTATGGGAATGAAAAGTAGTATTTAGATGGTGCCAATGACGGAAAAAGTTAGGTTTTAGTTAGTAGAACTAGGAAATTGTAGCTAGGTTTTGAGTTGATGGGATGAGGTTTTGTTGTGGTTGCTTGGCATGTGATAGATTTCTTTAAATTGGGAGCAACAACTCAAGCGGTTAAAAGATGATGGAGATGAGACAAAACAAGTAATGAATGATAGTTAATATGAATGTGAATATATTTTTGAACCCTTTTTGCTAATTTTATTTCGTTTCTTTCATGACACTGATTATCTTCAACTGATTTGTTTTTCTTGGATGACTATTTTACTTCTAGCTATGCAAGTAGCATTTTGCCTACACCTAGTAGTGTTTCTTCCTCTCTCCATCGATGGCTGCCTGTTTACACCAGTTTTATGCTTGGGAGAAGTAAACCTTCTCTATCTTTTATGTTGTTGGCTAGGACCTGGACTCGACCTTTCAGTATCCTTCTCAGAATACTATATACTGCAGTTGTTAGTGGTAGCAGTGAGAATCAATCACTTCAGCTTGCTCCCATTCTGGACTATCTACAATCTCCAGGAGTGAAGGCTCTGGCATGATACTGGCATGTCCAGGTATTGCACAACCCTGGGGGACTGGTTCCAAGAGGCTTGCATGGAATACAGGGCAAATCTTCAGATTCCCTGTTAAGTGCAAACGTTATGCATTTAGGCCAATGACAGCCTTGATCAATAGGGCCCCATCTTCTTTTGGTCTAATTTCTTGGATGGGCAGGTTGTATGAATATTCTTCATTGTCAACTATACTCCATCGCCTACACTCAGTGCAGGGATGTGCAGCCAATGTTTATCTGTCTGTTCTTGGTACAGCTCTTGTGTATAATGAATTTCTTTTTTCATTGTTTCTTGTAGCCTATGGATGGTAATTGTGAAGTCAGGAGTGTCTTCATCTGTAATATCAACAAAGTTTGGGAGTTTGATTTCAAGCCAAGGATGGTATGCATAGTTTGTGTAAAACGGACTCATTCCTGTTGTCTCAGGAGTGTGGGTGTTATGTGCAAATTCTGCTTGCAAGATCCAGGAGGACCAGTCATCTTGTTGATAATTAATATACACATGTAGGTATTACTCTAGGATCCTATTTGTTCTCTCAGTTTTCAGATCAGTCTCAGGGTAGAAGGCAGTACTAAGTCTAGATTGGATACCCAGTCTAGAACAAAGAGCTCTCTAAAAGGTGGAAATAAATGTAGACCTATAGTCTAATACAATAGATTTGGGCAGGCCATATAGCTTCGATATTGTATTATGGTCAAGCTAAGCAATATCTTCAGCAGTAATACTATCATGACAGGGAATAAAATGAGTTATCTTTTTCAGTCAATCTACCATAATAAGGATAGTATTGGTCCCTGAACTCTCAGGAAGCTCAGTAATGAAGTCTATACTGAGGTAGTTCTGGGGGTAGTTTGGAATAGAGAGAGGATGGAGGCTGCCATATGATGCATGATGTCAGGAATTGATTCTGGAGTAAGTATGACAGTGTTGTATATCTTGTTTGGTGTATTTCCTCATGCCTGGTCAGAAGTAGTTAATAGCAACCAAAGTGAATGTCTTCATAATACTAGAGTGTCCCCCTGAAGGGCTGTCATGGTGAGAACAGAGAATTATGAGATAGAGATGGTCTGAATAGGGAATAAAAAAGTGACTGCGAAAGTATAAGCATCTATCATGAGAAGTGTAGTCGGGTAGAGAGATACCTTTGGAGTATTGGATACGATTGGCAAGTATGTGAAGAACTAAGCTGGGAAAGGGGTCAGAGATATAGGTGTTAGGTAAAGCTTCTACAACATTAGCAAAAATATTATCTTGCACCTTTTGCATTCTGTGCATCTGAGGCACAGAGTACCCGTAACGATAACTATTAACCAGGACATGCTGTCGAACTGACATCGTGTCCTGACATTGAGTTGTGCACCAGGTGCATCATGACAGTATCCAGACATGGAACCCTATGCCAGGTACAACCTGACAATATCTGATCCTCAGGTATTACATCATAACAATGTCTGACTCTTGAGTATTGTATCTTAACAACATCTGATCCTAGCCTGTTGCATCTGGACACTACTTCATCCTAAGCTCTTACATCTTGTTGATGCCTAATTCTGGTGTCTTTCAACCTGACATCACATCCTCGTCTGTGTGTATTCCACAACACTCACAATATGCACCCTGGCACCAGCTATCATCTGGCTTTTCCATCCAGATTCTTTCTACATGACGCTCCTTTCATCTGCATCCTCGCCTGCATAGATGATGCATACAGATTTCACCTCGACCATAATATCTCATCTTGATGCCACTACATCATATCTGGACCTCCTCAGGATACCTTCCAAAGTGTGATCAATTACACCTGACACCGTCTGCATGTTGTTCACAGTATTGTTCAATCTTCCCAACTTCCTCCTCATATCAGATATACTACATTGTGATTGCCCTGACACCCTGTGGATGGCTACCTTTCATAGATTCTATGGTAAATATCACCCTGATTATTCCTTTACACTACGTCCTTCAGTTTCTATTATAGTGTTGTCATAGTAATCTAAATTAAATTCATTACTCATAATGTTTACATGTTCTTAATTCCACTTAATCACAATTGGTGATGGTCTTACCCCCACTACTCATCATCATCTAGCTTACGATGACATCCCTGCTGGTGCTGCTTGCCCTTCCTGATAATCCTCAAGGCTCAATGAGACCCCACAAGATAGTGAAGTGATTGTCACTCTGTCTACCATAGGTCCTACAGTCAGATCATGTGAGTCATCTGGACTCAGAGGATCTGAATCTTGTAACTGAAGCTCCTGGGCTACTGATGTCTGGCTCAAGTCAACCCAGCTCTCAGTTTCTGGCAACAGATTCCGACGTTCCTGATGTCCCACAAGGTCCAAGTTCCAGTGATTAGTGTGTTGTAGTATAGGCTATGTAGAAGTGTCGTTGGATATCAGACTCTTGAGCTCAGAGCTTATGACTTCTCAATCATCATCATATCCTTCATGGCAGTGCCGCTGCATCCTGTGAACTTGTCCCACCCTCTTATCGATTGTTTCTCAAATATTCTGAACAATCATAGACTGGATCCTCCCTGGGCATTTACCACAAGTTTCTTTTTGCTGGTCAAAAAGGTCTTATGTTTGGTAACAGGTTAGCCAACTTGGTTGCGAATGAACAGTTGGATGATTCAGTGACTCACTCCTGGCTGCCTCAGGCTTGAACTCCCTGGGCTCCTGATATATCCCTATTTGGCATGCATGCAGTGTATGGCAGATTATGGTACATGTCAAGAAGATCATAGTGCCATTGATGTGTGCATGAAACCCAGGATCTACAATACCTTGCATCTTCTTCCCTGCAAAGTACTTACAGAAAGTCACCTGAGGAAGCTAAGGTGTAAGGAATCATAATGTCAAGCCCTAGGTTACGTCCAATTATGGTCTGTAGTAGTCACTATATGGTAGACATCTGGTGGAGACAAACATCGTACCCTCTCGGGTTGTACATAAACCTGTCCCATTTCAACAGATAATCGACTCTGCATGCCATAGCTGTGGAATTGTCTGGCAGACTGTATAGCTCCACAATCTCTTTCTTCACCTCATGTACAATCTGGGATCGTACCCCAGAGTGTTTTTGACATATCTTTCTAGATTAGTATTGCATTCTACATTGCATCATATATACCTGAGTCTACTTACTAAACTTATGCACAACTCTAAGGGTTCGATGTTTTTGACATCCGCAATATCAGCATGTGTGGCATTCCCAACTTTGGGTACTTGGACAGTCAGAGCAACAAGATTCGGGAGTGGCTGCTCAAACAGGGTGTACTGTAGAATCATAGTCTTCACATCATCTAATATGGCCCTTGCTGCACCTGTCACTATATTTCACTGAGACTAAGGAGCTGGACTAGAGATCAGGGTAGCAGACGTAGGACCATGCAGGTTACCCATTGGGGAGGATAACCATGCATCTCTTGATGATGGGAACATTGGAGGACTGTAGACTCTCCGCCAAATTATGCATCCAAGATCGGTGGTCGTATACTGAGCAGGACCTATCTTCTGAGACCCTGGTGTGGTCGAAATGTGTATAGTTCTCGCCAGATAGGCTCTCTTTCTGGCAGCTACTTGTGAGCCATAATCTTGTCTTGATCTAGGGCTATCTGCAATATCAATGCCTTCTCCATCAGGTTTGGTGTCTGATTTTGTTTCATATGGTCTGTGTGAGATTTGGTACTCATCACTACTACTGTCCAATAGATGCACTGTTTGAGTATTTGGTCAATCACTGGGTTCAGTTTCGTGTTCTGCATAGGCCGTGGTCAGCATTGTGCCCTTCCATTGGCACTTTGGTGCTCTTCCTAGTAGGCTTGCAATTGAGGGTGGAGAAGAATCTCTAGTTGAGAACACATCTTGAGATTTATTTTGATATGTTCTGGATCTCCCTTTTCCTGATCCTATGGTACTGGGTTGCATGTCATGTCTACCTCTGTATAGATTGCCAACTCGGAGTACTGGCTGACTGCATCTATTGGCCTGTAGCTTATTGATTGTGTAATAAGTTAGCTAATATCAGGTGTTAGGATTCAGGACGTAGGAAAATCGTAGGTATCTTGAGCACAGTTGGGTGAAGATGAGAAGTTTTTATATTTTTCTTGTGTTCTCTATGATGTGTCAGGTCTTATATACTAGGAGTGCCTACAGGGGGGGTGTGCAGGATTACTAACTATCATTCGTTATTAAAGCAAAAGATTTGGCTGCAAAAAGGTTTTTTGAGAGTGTTCAATATTATGTTCGTAATAATCTAAGCTTTCTCACCTATGATTGGACTCAAAACTCTGGTATAAAAAAATTAGACAAAATGAAGATGATGCTAATAGAGAAGGTGTAATAAATTCTAGCCAAAAAAGGTATTGTTCAGCGACACTAACTCCTCAAGAAGTTCTCCCCTTAACTAACTAGCACTAGTGATATCTAAAATGGTCTACTGGCATCGAGTCAACACTGCTGAACACTTGAGAGGCTGAATTCAGGCAATCTAACCTACTTGAACAAGAATGTTAGTTATGAGATAGACAGAGGTTATAGCTTGACCATTCTGTACTAACTTCAAACCCTGGTCCAGCTCATCACTAATGTCTATAACCAAGTAAACATTTAGCTCAGGTGATTGGTGAATGCCAGGCCTGTTAATGACAGACAAGTTAAGACACGCCGAATCAAGAAAACTCCAGGTGCCAAAGTAAGGGGGCTTGGTGCTATCACTATGATCACATACCAGGCACTCAAGATCGGAAGGGCTAGCAAGGAGATACCCAAGCAAGGATATCAAATGGTTTTTTATTACTAGCTAACAACTACTAGCTAAGAAACACTAACTAACAAAGCCAAGCTAATATATAGCAAAAAGAAAAGAAGAAAAAGAAGAAAAGCAATAAAAAGAGAAACGGGAAAAGCTACCGTGACAAAAGAAAATGAACAATCATTTTCATGCCTTCCAGTTTGCGGTTCCATGCTGGGGCACACAGGGGGATGCAGGAGCCATAGGAACAGTCGTGGGACTCGGGGGGCTGAAGGCAGCCACAACAGAAGTCAGGAGTACAGAGGGGGTCACCATAGCCAGAAGAATGGTGGTGGGACTCAGGGGGCTGGAGGCACCCACAATAGAAGCCAGGGGCACAGAGGGGGTTGCTGGAGCTGGAAGAACTGTGGGGGGGGAGCTATTGATAGCTCATCTTGCCCACCAAAGTGGGCTGCCCAGCTGGGAGTCGTGATGAACTCTGTGATCTAGGGCTGGTCCCAGCCAAACTCAAGTATGGTATAGAGCTTGTCTTCTTTAGACAGCCCGGTGGAAGGCTCAGGGTCACTAGAGGAAGGGGCATCTCGGTGCCTAGTGGCAGGACATGTCAATGGGCCTGGTTCCCCATCTGGTTCCTCATGTGAATACTGGTCCTCTGTTCATGATTTGCTGAGTATGTATCCTGATGTTAGCTGAAATAGGTTTAGGGTTAAAAACTTATATCCTCAATCACAATGTCTCCATCGCCAGAATCCTCCTCCTCACCTTCCTCATCCTTGTCCTCCTTGTCCTCCTTGTCCTCCTTGTTCTCCTTGTCCTCCTTGTCCTCCTTGCCCTCCTTGTCCTCCTTCTCATTCTCATCCTACCCTGCCTGAAACTAGTCCTCCTCCTCCTTTTCCCTGCCATCTGTCTGCTTCTTATCCTCCTCTTGCACAGCTCTCTCGATATCTCCAGCCTGCCCACAGCTATCCCAGACCTTGCGGTCAAAGAAGGGATATCTCCTATTAGTAGGCTTAGGGGTCTGGTCATTGTCCTCTCCCTCATCCAGGCCTGGCTCCAGGAACATGAGGTCTAGTAGATGGTTGCCATCATTGGCAAGGAGCCATGCCCAGATGTTCTCATCTTCATGCAGAAAGATGAGTTCCCAGAGTGGAAGAGGATTGAATGATGCCGGATGAAGTAACGTGGTGCCCTCACCAGTCACCCCAATGAGATATTGGTGGCTCCTGATGGGCCCCTCCATAGACTGGCCTTTGACTACCCTGCGCAGATTGTTCATGCTTGGTGATGCCATGACCCTCTGGGTGATTCCCTGGTCACAGTCAGTGGTATACCAGAGGTGGCCAAGGAATGGATGCTCAACATCAGGGGCACCTGTCTAGTGAACGATGTAGATGCTTATTACACTTGGGCAATAAGGATTGGCCTGATTGGATAGAGCTACTGATAAAATATGTTAGTATGAGGATAGTGCATCATAGATTGGGGGGAACACTTACCCGGAGCCTCCTCAACCTCACAAACCTTCCTTGCCTCCACCAGATGATGCCCATTCCACCACTGATGATTCTTGGCCATGTCCAAGACCAATCGCCTTAGATGGCAGTCGACATCTGCCACGTCATCGGCCTGGTGCTTATCTCTAACAAGCTTGATCTGGGCTGTGATGGGAGGAAGGTTACAAGCAAAAATTACAACTGAGCCCAATTTGAAGTTCGTCATGTGGTAGTTGTCCAAGGAGCATACAGTAAGGTAGGCCCGGACTTCCTTGCACCCTGTAGTATATGCTGACATGTTAGTGCAGGGGTTCAAGAACCTGCACCAGATTTTGGTATATGCTATATCACCATAGCGGCCCATATTAGTGTTAGTTTAAAAGATTCTGATATATGTGTATAGGTTAGCTCTCACTTACAAAGAATCCTCAACAGCCTGCTCAAACAGTTGCTTCTTCATTACATTCTGCAACATACAGCTGCTAAAAGACAATGGTGCTCATTAGCTTGATCTCAGGGGACTTATGAAGATGATTGGTAAGGGAATATTTTCTTATGCTCTTTCTGCCATGCCTCTACTCATAACCGCATGCCACAGGGCTCTCTGTTTCCTACTCCACTGTTGAACATGGAGAGCCTCGGCAGCAGGGTGCCTAAGAGCAAAAGAAAGTTTAATAATTATCATTAGAAAATACTTAGATAGAGTGTACTTACTTCCCCAACCTAACAGCACTGACTGAGGGGGAGGTAGGCATGCTGTTACGATCAGCTATAGATCTCTCCTATTTATATCTCGCAACAGGCAACGATCCTGTGATTAGCTTTCTCTGCTTGATGGACTTACTTGCCTTCTATTGTATTCTCCTTTCTTCGAGAATTCTAGTACTTGTTATCTTATGCTACATCTTAGATATCAGCCTTTGCTGATACTAAGTCCTTATAGCGCTAACTCGTACTTAGTCTTGGTCTTGCTTTCTTGATTGTTCGAATTTGTGTGTAAACAGCGTAAGGTGTTTTATTCATAATATAATAGATAGGAAATAACTTAGGTGGTTGCGTGAAGAACTAACTATCAGGTCCTATTGACCTCCTTATATAGTTCTTCCAGCAACCCGCTTACAAATTCAATGAGTCACAACTGTGACTCATACACATGTGTAACATATAACCTCATGACCATACTTGGTCATGCATGAAAGTCCCATGACCTAAAAGGGGTCATGTGCTAAACCTCATGACTCGTATAAATGAAGTCATGCCTCTTAATCCTTATGACTCATATGCGCACATATGAGTCAACGCTCAACATACCAATCAAATTCAAACATAAACAACTATAACTCACAACTGTGAGTCATGTGAAACCCTATGACTCATATGTGAGTTGTAGTGCAAAAACATAACATCATATGACTTAACCAAGTCATGTGCAAAAACCTTTAACAAATGAAAATACTTATGACATAAAATCGTATGTCATGTGAAACCATTACAAACCATACCAGGTTTGTAATACATGCCAATGTCCAAGGTAGCATGATGAGAAGAGATAGTGGGACATTTAAGTAAGAAAGAAAGGTTAGTATTGCTCACTATAGATAGTCAATGGGTGGATGGAGTGTACCTACTTGTCCATCATCACTTGACTCGCCCAGGGTGGAGCAGCTGGAGGGGCAGAAGTAGCAACAAAAACAGAGATATTGAGACATTCTAAGAGAAAAATGAAGGTTAATATTGCTCACTATAGACAGTCAAATATCAGATATAGAATGCTTACTTTGTATTTCTTACTGCATGTCTTTGTGAGCTCAGAGGCAGTATTCCACATTGGATATTTTTTGGAAAAAAAAAAGGAAAAAAAAAAAAGAAGAAAAAAGTATTTTTTAACGGGCGAGATGAGACTCTGGTTACGAGATGGAGAGATAAAGGGACAGAAGGAAGGAGGGAAGGGGGAAAGGAGGGAAGGAGGAAAGGAGGAAAGGACGAAAGGAGGAAAGGAGGAAAGGAGGGAAGGAGGGGTCTTCTTATATAGGAAGGCCCCTAGGCTGTATAAGAAATGCCACCAGTATTTTCAAGTTTGTTTGTACACTTCATGGTACAGGTAAACCATGCTAAGATATCATCACCTGTAAACCTAGCATGGTTTGCATGTACAATGAGATGTACAAACAAACTTAGTGAGTGAAGATCTTGAGAGTAGCTCAGGATGGTTTATATATATAGTATATATTTCTAAGTCAATTGTAATAAGTAGGGAGTCTAAAATAATATTGTAACTAACTTTGATAAAATAAGCTTTGAGGTCACACTAGTGTCATGATACCAGGAGATGTCATGCAGTCCTGACACCAAGAGGTGTTGGGAACATATATTTCTATGTGACTATATATTTTAGTGAAAGAGAAATATGTATTAAAAGAGGTATCAGGTATCGTACGATGTCACCTGGCATTATGACACTTGTATGGCTTTTGGGCTTAATTTAATTGGGTATATACGATATATTTCTAAGCCTGTCATGATCAGCATAAGGCATAGAAATATATCTTATATACATAAATAAAATAACCTTTTAAGCCGCACTAGTGTCATGACACTAAGAGACAACATGCGATCCCAATACCTCATGAAGTTGCGATACCAGTACAGTAAAAAGTTGAATTTATTTCTATGTTCAAAAGATATTTCTATTCCCATCATGGAGAAATACCTTTTGGATATGGAAATAAAATCTGCTTTACACCATTCTGTTGTGGTGATACCAAGAGGCATCAATAACATATATTCCTGTATTATCGCCAACTCTTAGCAATCCAGCCATACAATGCCCTCACCATTATGACAATGGCACAGCGAAAAGTTGAATTTATTTCTATATTCAAATGATATTTCTATACCTATCATGGTATAGGAATATCTTTTGAATATACAAATCAAATTAGTTTTTGGCTGTACCGTTGTTGTGATACCAAGAGGCATCGATAACATATATTTCTGGGTTATCAACACCTCTTAGCAGTACGGCCATATGATGCCCTCACCAGCATGACAATGGTACAGCGAAAAACAAATTTTAGTTGTATATTCAAAAGATATTACTATACCTATCATGGTATATAAATATCTTTTGAATATACAACTAAAATTTGTTTTTGGCCATACTGTTGTTGTGATACCAAGAGGCATTGATAATATATATTTCTGTATTATCAACACCTCTTGGCAGTACAGCCATACGATGCCCTTAGCATGGTGTCAATGGTACAGCGAAAAGTTGAATTTATTTTTATATTCAAAAGATATTTGTATACCATGATAGGTATAGTAATATCCTTTGAATATACAAATCAAATTGGTTTTTGAACATACCATTGTTGTAATACCAAGAGGCATCGATAACATATATTTCTGTGTTATCAACACCTATTGGCAGTACAACCATATGATGCCCTCACCATTGTGACAACGGTATGGCGAAAAGTTCAATTTATTTCTATACCCAAAAGATATTACTATACCTATCACGGTATACAAATATCTTTTGAATATACAACCAAAATTGTTTTTGGCCGTACAGTTGTTGTTATACCAAGAGGCATCAATAACATATATTTCTATGTTATTGACACCTCTTAGCAGTACAGCCATATGATGCCCACACCATCATGACAATGGTATGGGGAAAAGTTGAATTTATTTCTATATTCAAAAGATATTTCTATACCTATCATGGTATATAAATATCTTTTGAATATAAAAAGAAAATCAGCTTTTGGCCATATTATTGTAGTAATACCAAGAGGCATTAATAACATATATTTCTATGTTATCGATACCTCTTGGCAGCTGAGCAGCATGAGGTCCCTACCATCATGACAACAGTGAAGTGAAAAGCTAACCTTATTTTTTTATTGAAAAGATATTTCTATACCTATTACAGTATAGAAATAGCTGTTGAATATAAAAAGAAAATCAGCTATTGGCTGCACTGTTGTTGTGATACCAAGAGGTGTCGATACTATATATTTCTGTGTTATTGACATCTCTTGGCCACATCGCCGCATAATGTCTCTGGCATTGCCACAACCATACAGCGAAAAACCCATTTTATTTGTATATTGAAATCATATTTCTATATAATGATATGTATACAAATATCTATTGGATATAGAAAAAAATCAGCTTTTCGCTGTACTATTATGATGATACTATCTTATTTGCATATAAAATAGTGTCGTGATATGTACATATGTCATATAGTGACATATATTTTATATACCCAAACTAAATTTCCCCTACTGTAGATTCAATGTTTTCTTAGGTACAATTTTCTTAGTCTCTTTTTTTCTATTTTTTTTGCTAACTGATTTCAGAAGTTTGGTTTTATCCTTTTTTACCATTTTGGGATTTGTTTACTAGGTTTAGCTAGTAGTTCTTAGCCTGCACTTCTTAGCTACTAATGATACCAATTGATGCCCCTGGCGTCTCCTATTGCCAGATGTTTCCATCAATAATGCCTCGTATGTTATACTAATGATACCATTTGATGTCCTTGCTTTGACGTCTCTCATTGCTTGCCATTTTGATCTCAAGTGCCTGGTACAGTATAGTAGACTACAGTCTGTAATAATAGTAATTGCATTCAGCCCCCTTACTTTAGCATCCTGTGTCACCTAGCATTGGCCAACTATCTGAATCAATCATTTACTAGGGTATTGATGTTAGTGATGAGGGAGACTGGGGTTTGAAGTTGATCTGGAATGGCTAGGCTACAACCCCTGTCCATCTCATTACTAATTTCTATGCCTGAGTAGGTCAGATTGCTTGAATTAAGCCTCTCGGGTGTTCAGCTGGGTTGACTTGACACCAGAAGAGGATTTCAGACACTTCTTGTACTAGTTAGGTAACATGAGAATACTGTAGTGCCAATAGTGTTAGTAAACAATACTATTCATGGCTAGATTTTATTAAGCCACCCACCCTAACAATGCCCTTATTTTGTATAATCTTTTCATGCTGGAGTCGTGAGTCTAATGGTAGTTCAGAATCCTTAGATTATTATGAACATAATATTGAACACTCTGAAAACACCATTTTGCAGACAAATCTTTTCCTTCAAGAATGAGAGATAGTCAGTGATCCTGGATACGCCCTCCCCCTGTTGGGAAGCCTCATGTATAAGACCTGATGCATCATATACAAAACAAGAAAACTATACAAACTTCTCATCTTGACCAACCTGTGCTTGGGATACTTGCAATTTTACTCTGGCCTGAATCCTAACTTACCTTACTCTAACTTCCCTGTTACACCATGAATAAGCAACAGGCCAATACATGCAGTCACCCAGTGCCCCGAGTCAGCAATCTATATAGAGGTAGACACAATGTGCAATGTGGTACCATGGAATCTGGAAAAGGAAGATCCAGAACATGTCAAAATAAATCTCAAGTCGTGTCCTCAACTCAGGATTCTTCTCTATCCCTCATTGCAAGCCTACTAAGAAGAGCACCAAAGTGCCATTGGAAGGGAACAATGCTCACCATAGTGCATGTACAACCCGAAACTGAATGCAATGACCAACCAAATACCCAAACAGTGCATCAATCAGATGATAGTAGTGATGAGTAACAAATCTTACATGGACCAGATGAAACAGGATCAGACACTGAACCTGATGGAGAGGTCATTAATATTGCAAATTGTCCCAGATTAAGACATGATCATGGCTTACAAGTAGCTAACAGAAAGGGACACAATCGGGTGAGAACTATATGTATTTCAACCACATCAGGGTCTCAGGAGATAGGTCCTGCTTGGCATATGACCATGGATCTTGTACGCATAATTTGGCGGAGAGCCTATAGTCCTCCAATGTTCCCATCATCAAGTGATATATAGTTATCATCCCCACTGAGTAGACTGCATGGTCCTGTATCTGGTACCCTGATCTCTAGTCCAGCTCCTCACTCTCAGTGAAATCTAGTGACAGGTGCAGCAAGGGCCATATTAGATGATATGAAGACTCTGATTCTATGGTACACCCTCTTTGAGCATCTACTCACGAATGTTGTTGCTCTGATGGCCCAGGTGCACAAAGTTTGGGATACTGCATGTGCTAATATTGTAGATGCCAAAAACCTCCAACCCTCAGAGCAGTGCAAAAGTTTGGTAAGTGCACTCAGGCAGATATAACACAATGGAGAATGCAATACTAACCAAGAAGATATGACAAAAATACTCTGGGGTACGATTCCAGTTTGTACATGAGGTGAAGAAAGAGATTGTGGAGTTATCCAATCTGCCAGATAGTCCCACTGGTATAGTGCGCAGAGTCGATTATCTGCTGGAATAGGATATGTTTATGTGTAACCTAAGAGGGTACTATGTTTGTCTCCACCAGACACCTATCATGTAGTGACCACCACTAACCATAATTGGATGTAACCCAGGGCCCGACATTACAATTCCTTGCGTCCTAGATTCCTGAGGCAATTTTCTATAATTACTTTACAGGGAAGAAGATTCAAGATATTGTGGATGTCAGGTTTCTTGCATACATCAATGGTACTATGATATGCTTGACATGTACCATAATATGCTATACACTGCATGCATGGTAAACAGGGATATGTCAGGAGCCCAGGGACTTCAAGCCTGAGGGAGCCAGGGGTGAGTCTCCAAATCATCCAACTGTTCATTCACGACCAGGGTGGCTAGCTAATTACCAAACATACAAGACCTTTTTTTTTTCAATGGCAAAAAGAAACTTGGGGTAAGTGCGCTTAGAGGATCCAGGATATGATTGTTGAAAATATTCAAGAAAGAATTAATAAGAGGGTTGCACATATTTATGGTGTGCAGCAGGACTATCATGAAGGATACGATGACAATTGGGAAGCTGTAATCCTTGAGCTCACAAGTCGGATATCCAACCTCACTTCTACACAACCTATACCATGATACATTAATCACCAGAACTTGAACCTTATGGGACATCAGGAACGTTGTAATCTGTTGCCTGAAACTGATGGCTGGTTTGACTTGAGCCACATGTTGGTAGCCTGTCAGCTTCAGTTACAAGGTTTGGGCCTCTGAGTCTAGATGATTCTCAGGAAGTGCAAGCAGCAACTGTGGGGATCTCTTTTCTATCTTGGGGGGTCTCGTTGAGCCTTAGGGATTCTCAGGAAGTGCAAGCAGCACCAGCAGGGATGTCATTATAAGCTGGACGATGATGAGCGCAAGAGTGGGACTGTCAGTGAGGTCGATTAAAGGAAATTAAGAATATGTAAAGATTATGAGTAATAGATTTAATTTAGCTTACTATGATGACACTACCATAGAAACTAAAGGACATAGTGCAAAGAAATAATCAGGGCAATATTCACCATAGAATCTATGAAAAGCAACCATCCAGAGGGTGTCAGGTTAATCACAATGTAGTATATTAGATTTCAGGAGAGAGTTGGGAAGATTAGACAATACTAGGCACAACATGCAGATGGCATCAGTGGTAACTTACTACATTTTGGAAGGCATCCTCAGGAGGTCCAGACATGAAGAAGTAGCATCAAGATGAGATGTCATGGTTGAAGTGAAATCTAGATACATCATGTATGCAGGCGGGGATCCAGATAAGAGGGGCATCACATAGAAAAAATCTGGATGTAAAATATTGATGATAGGTGGCACCAGGGTATACATTGTGACTATTATGGAATCCCAATGCACGGGTGAGGATGTGATGTCAGGGCAGAAGACCCCAGAATTAGCCATAACTACAATGTAAGAGCTTAGGATCAAGTAGCATCCCAACCCAACAGGCTAGGATCAGATGGTGTTAGGATGTAACACCCAAGAATCAGTCATTGTTAGGATGTAACACCCCAGGATCAGACATTGTTAGGATACAAGAGCACAGAATCAGACATTGTCAGGATGCACCTGGCATAGGGGTCCATGTCTGGATACTATCAGGATGCACCATGTGCATGACTAGATGTTAGGAGGTGACATCAGTTTGACAGTATATCCTAGTTAATCGTTATCATTATGGGCACTGTGTGTGTGAGATGCAAAGGATGTACCAGGCACAAGATAATATTTTTGCTGATGCAGTACTCCATCAGTTTGTGCATTGACCCTCCTTTGAGGCAAATCCCCCTGACCAGTCACTATTACCTAACCTTACTTATACTTGCCTGCGGTATATGGTACTACATATAATATTGTTAAATCTTCCATCAAAGGTCTCAATATCTGCAATATCAGGCCTGGATAGTAACACCACCTAGACAAAGGCTTGGAAGACCTCCTGATGTAATAGGGGTACCCTAGGGGAAGATGGATCCCAAGTTCGTGACTGCACTGAAGTGACTCAAAGATCAAAAGCAATAATCAACAGTTGAGTAAGAAGAATCAAAATGGCAAAACCTAATATTGTCAAGCTACAGCTTCATTCAGTAAGTTTCTTGAGAGGTAGTTTATTGCCAGAGTAGAGTGTAACTCGCATATAGTTTAAGTAGAATATCAGATACTGCCAGTTCCCACCCATCATTACTCGAACTTAATCTTGAGCACACCCGTCTCCTCTGGGCTGACCAATACACACCATCCTGGATATTATTCCTTTATGGATATTGGTCCACTCTAGCTAAATCGCCTTCTGACATCAAGTGTTTCAGTGCTACATCTCTAATGCCACTGCAGGAGAAAAACGTTTCATATCATTGACATGGTAGTGGTGAACTATCATGCAACTGAGGAGATATACCATTTATGAACTCTCATACCCATATGAATTTCATCTATGCAAGCCTTAAGTAGACATAGCTCTCATGATCGAGCTGAACCTTCTACTTCATTCTAGTCTCTTCTCTGCCTGATAGGAAAGTCTACTCAGCTCCTCCAGTAGGGTAGCTTGGTGATTGACCTAGTGGGCACTACCAACAGTCAACTCCCTGAGTACCCCTACCAAAATAAGAATCATGCTTTTAGAGTTCTCAAATAACCCCAATAGTCTTACAGCGATTGGGCACAAGCTGTGTCTATGTGTGATTCACCTGCCCAGAGATGCTTTAATATCTTCCAGGCTACCCCAGGACTACCCAAGAGGCTCTGGACTACCCTACTGGTATTACCTGAGTAACACCTTCAGTTCTTGTCAGTTTTACACATATTTGGTACCAGAAGATACCCCTTCTTCTGGAGTACAACCTATACCGTCTCATATATCCTACGGACAGCATCCGGTTGGACAGACGGTAACCACCTATACAGTATTACAAAAGTGCCTTCACTCCATTCCTTTTGTTAGGAATGGAGCAACTCAACAACCGTAAGCCCATGATGTGCGGTCCTTACACTGGGGCCGCAGGGGGGTGTTAGGAATACCTCTGTAAAATCCTGGAGTATTCGGAGCCCTGTAGCTCCTCCTATAGCCCCCCGAAGGTTACCAGGTTTGTAACCTTTGGATTTTACCAGAGTTCCCAATCCTTATAGAATCGCCCCCTGCCCCAAGTAAGTACCTCTATGTACTAGGTAGGGTAACTTGGGTACCATGTCAGGGTAACTCAGACCTTATGGCAGGGTAACTTGGACTTCTTGTCAGGGTAACCCAGGCCCCATGTTAGGGTAACTCAGGTCTCGTTACATGAGCCTTTCCCGAGTCCGCCTTCAATACTACTATCTTGTAGCATGTGTAGCCATCCACTCTAGTGAACCAAACTACCCTTACCCATTGACCTCAGGGTTTCCGGTATGGGTGTAAGAATAGTTTTCTGTAAGACACCCTCTGGTGGGTCATTACACCTGACCGCTGGTGTGATGGTGTAGATTATCAGTATTGTACCTTCTTGGGTCTCACCGCACCAAGTATCCTCAAATATCTATTATCATGCTCATATCAGTACTGTAAGGGGGTGGATTCCAATAGAGGTCTCACCACAGCTGCCAAACCACCTGCAGAATGCCACTGGGAGTGATACTGAAATAGGTTCCCCACTATCCTTGCCCATATCCCATGAGCAATGGAATGACAGGCCACATCTGGTAGGGGCTAGATATCCACTACTCTTATCAATTGTACGGTTGTATCAATCATGTCTAGCTTGAGCTCCAGGACTCTATCATGGTCGAAGGATGGAGCACTGTGGGTGACGGATAAGTCTGTAGAACTTCTCAGGTTGGTTCAAAGTCTTTCCATCTACTCAGAGAACAGTTAGTACACATAGAGTACTTATGATAGTATATACTTCATGTGACTGCTGTCTTGAACAATCATGGCCAAGCACCCAGAGGCCAGTAGATGTCAGATGTGTTTTGGCACTTGTGATACTATTTGGAATAGCAGGATCTAGCAATATAGACTGCTATTAGGTGCATCTATTGGAATGGGAAATTAAGGCAGTGAATCCCTTAGGTTTCCTCTATTTCCTAATGCTCTACATATTTTTCACACCTCCTATCTCTTATACTTCTTGCCCCTATATATGTCAAGGTTGATTAAACAAAGGGGAGTATCAGGTCGCTGCTGTGACATACCAAAGTAGTAATTCACCATGAACACCCATGTATTGATAGCATAACATTGGGTATGGTGATTTTCCAGGTGTGGTAGAATGTAAGCTAAATAGTGCTAAAGAGTACTAGACTAGGTTTGTTGGCATCACTGTTTGCAGTTTGCACAACCCATTGCTCACTCTGCTACTACTGCATGATATAACAGAGAAGGATATGACATGGGAGAACTTGGCAAATCTCATGTAGGACTGGTTGCAGGCTTGAGACAAACCTCTGATTTATTTGACTAAAGTACTGCCCCAATGCAATGCTCTCTGACATCTTTCACAGCTCCATTTACCAGGTGGCCAACTAGCATCCCAATTCTTGATTCATTTACCATTGTGTATCCTGCACCCTCTCCACATCCCCACTACTTACAAATATCAGTTGTCAGCCAACCAATATATGGTTATGTTCACCATGAAGGAGAAATTGTTACGGATTCCACCCCTCCCCCCTGTCAGACAACCTATATAGCAATCTGTACCCAACTGATGTGGAAGTAGAGGAGTGAATTGGTCGTCTGCTATCGAGTAGGACCTAGAGCTAATAGGTCAAGTATCTGAATGAGGAGCTAATAGGTCACTTAAGCTGAAATATCGAATGATGCAGGATATTACTAGTAAAAAAGAAGGCAACTGTAGTATTGTCGAAGAAGGCAAGTGAATGAATAAGAGGAACTTGGAAGTTCATGAATAGGAAAGAGGGGAGAGGGCCCAAACCATGAAATGTGTTGTGAGGAAAAGGCTGGTCAGTGTGATAGATAGGCAAAAAAACGAGCAACAATCAAGACATTATTGTCTCTACCTGGGTGCGCACCCCCCCTCTACTATCTAATGGTTAGCAGTGTCCCATAAGGCTAAAGGGCTTAGAGGACTTACAGGTACACTATTAAGTCTGTCCATGAGAGCACGGACACTCTGGGTAAGATCCTGTAACAATCTGCCTTCCTCCTCCTGCCTCACTGCAATTGTAGCAGTCATGACATTCAATATCTCATCATCTGTAATCAGGTCAATGAGATTGTAGTAAGGTTATTAATACTCGCCTCTAGTGTCAGATTGTATTTGTCCTGTCCATTGCATGCTCTATGACCATGCTACTCAATCTAGTGATGTTTGTAGTCAGGTGAATGAGAGTGTGGCTGAGATCCTGGTAATCCTCATGGATACCCTCAAGATGTTCAGTGATAGATGCAAAACCAGTATCAACTGAACTTGACATACTGGTAGCCCAGGTATGCATGCTAGCTGGTCATCTTACGACTGGCAGATAGGTCTACCTAGATTCTTGGCAGTTGTATTCAGCACGAAAGAGACTTGGAACTAGAATGGGGAAGGGGTTGGTGAGCAACAGGCTGAGAGGAGGATTGATGGTAGGAGGTGTAGAACTGGGAATGGGAGGCGCATGAGGAAGGAAGAGAGGGAAGAAAGTTTGGATGGCCACTTGCCCTGAGGAATGGGCAAGGTGACTAATTGAGGCTTGTCATTTATCGGGTAAGTATAGCGGTCTAATACACTTACCCAACAATCTTTCCTTCACTTTAGGTTAGCCCACATATTAGATAAACTCACCACTATTGATTTAGTATTCACACAGCTGTTTTTCATCCTCTATTAGTTAGTGCCTGGACCACCTAAGCACGTATCCATCCTGGGCTATCCAGATATCTGTTATGCACTCTTGGTTAATACTCAGGTTAGGTAAGTGACAACGATTTAATATATACACCCAGTCATCTATATTCCGCTTTAGGTTAGTTCAAAGTTAACATTACTCGATGAAGGAGGACTGATTGAGGGAGAATACTGTGCTAAAGAGCCAATGTCACTTTGGTGTGATGCTGGTATCTCATTGTCTGGGGGCAGGGTTCGGATTGTAAATCAGGATGGTCTTCCAATTTCAATATTATATTTGTGCCGGAATGTTCCTCTGGGATTCAGTATGTGTTCAGAGCCTGAGTATTCAATCATTTTTGTTGACCATGTTATTGAGCACCTAGGTAAGCAGGATGGAGATGCTCAGGTTTGGACTTTGTACTCTTGGGACCATGATGCATGAGCTACCATCAGAGGTTATCCTCTATAGATGTATTGGTTCTGGCCTGATGTACTGTGGGCTCCATGGGTTAGATTCATATTCAGTATGTCAGTCCACTAGATAGGTTTGTGGGAATAGTGTGTGATCATGGCATATCACTCAGCATCAAATAAATATTGTGATAACATTGATAGATAGTTAGCACAGTGAGCTTGAATAATGAGTTGGGAAACTGTGGAGTTCATGACTTTCTCAAACGAAAGGTTGAGATTCCTAAACTATCTATTGATGGGAGTGAGACATAGAGGACGAATGAATGAGAATAGGGAAGAGAGTAAGAGGGATGCAAGAAGGTCTGTTTAATAGTGTAAGAGGTCGAGATGCAGCCATGGTATTTAATGCAAGGAGAAAGGCAATAGTAAGAGTGACACTGCAGTGGTCCTAGAAGCATGTTTCAACAATAAAAAGAGAGAAGCGCTTCTGCTTGATGAGTGATCATGGTATATCACTCAGCATCAAATAAAAATAAAAATAGAATGGAAGTGCTGGTCTAATACATCCACCCAGTAATCTGTCATCCATTTTAGGTTAGTGCTTAGATTAGGTAAGTGCCACAATAGAAGGGGGCAAGGTCAAAGTTGTCTGAGTGGCAGGGGTCGACTGATAGAAAAGTGGGAATACTCATGGTGAGTAGCATGGAAAGCACATTCCACTCCACACACTAACATAGACTCATCACATCGTTCTTCATCCAGCCACCTACCTGCACAAAACGTGACGTGGGGGGAGAGAAAAGGAAGGAGAAGGTGAGGAATGGTGAAATAAGAAGTTTCATTTATTGACATAGTAGCTCTCCCTCACCTGACTCTATATTTATTCAACCTTTCAGATGATAAACATGTCAGTCAATGTGGTGAGAATGATGTGGGATCACAGGATATCACTCGGTATCATAAAGACATGTTCTGTTGGAATATGTGTCGGAATATGTGGATATGAAACTAGTGTTAAGCTAGGAGACACTTAGCGTGAAGCTAGGAGATACTTAACCCTTAGGTCAGGGGACTAGTAAGGGGCTGGTGTTTGGAGGTTGGTGGTGTTCCGAATACGGACAACCAGAAAAGGGGTTATTGTATTATATAGAGGTGTGTTATAGGTATTACCACAAAAACAAGCAATTTTTCATCAATCAATTATTCCTCTCTCTTACTTGTCGATATTCATTCTGGGTTTTACAACATGTTCCAACATGATACTTAGTAAATTCACAGGGTTAAGTAACTGTTTCTTTTCTGTTCTGCTCGGTAGATCATGTGAACATAACCCAGAGTGAAACCCAAACCTGCAGTATAGCCCACTATGAAAATGGAAATTCTTGTGGTATTTCAGGAGTAATGGAGGCTTGAACAAACTTAGTAACAATGATCATGAGCATTCTTGTTTATAAGGCAATCACCTTTGCTCTCTACTGTACATGATTCCCGCCTTCCTTGGGTGGTGGATTTCCCTCATTTCATCCAGAGGGAACTATAATTTAGGATGAGCAGAAAATAAACCACAGTGCGAAAACAACACAATTCTTGTTGTGAAATTTTTTCTTTCTGGTAAGGATTTCTGGGCTTGCGCCATTCTCCAGCTCAGATACTATGGGAGATGAGCTGTGAATATCTCATTGACTTCTATGCATAGGGTTCATCTTCTTTGGGTTGCTTGGTTTCTTCTGGGACCTGACTGTACTCTTATTTCTACAGTTAGAACAGGTCCTGTAGTTGAACACTTCCCCCTTTATCCTCAATATTCAATCATGTGACCTGTTCCTAACAGCAGAAGCACGAGTATGTGCAATCATGTTCATTTAAATTATACTTTTCATAGTGATTCCTCACTTCTGCTTGTATTCGATCACCTCATAAGGGAGTTACTTTACCACCAAGATGTGACATTCTTATGGAAAGGTTTCCTACTGATCCATCCTTTTTCTGTCTGGAGTTCCAGCTGTCCTACCATTATCTCATCTCCAGCTCTTTTGCCACTTCCCATGGATTCGTTAACATCCTGAGGCTGTTCTGGATATTCTGTATGTATCTCATCAATATCTTCATCCAATATTCTATTCATGGGTTATAGGTTCTTTTCTTCAATTACAAGAAAGCCTGGGGTGACTCTGGATGAATTATAAAATGTGGATCAAATGGGTCTGGCAGAAGAAAAATAAGGTCTCATACCATAAGCAACAGACAGCACAATAGATATTTATAAATACATCCATTAATAGATGCCCTCAACTGAAAGTACACCCTCTTGATGATTGGGGTACCCTGCACTGTGTTGTGTTCCAGTGCAGTCCCCTGAGCGAAGTACGGTGCATCTTAGCCAACTTGTTGTATTTCCAATGGAGGTGGTTGAAGCTGGGTCGACAAACACAGATAAATAAATGATTGAAACTGGAGGGTCACTCGCTAGTACCTCTATTGCCTTAAGTAGCAACTTTCAGCCCAACATGACCAGGGATTTGTTTACAAGGCCTCAACTATAGGTTGAGTCTGCCAATAGCTTACAATTCTTGACTCTATGGGAGAATAATTAAAGGGACTCCTGTTATCCAAACAACTGGGCAGTGTGCTGTGGAGAACTCTAGACAGGGGGCAGCCCTATCCTCCCTTCTGGGACAGCAAGAAGGGGATCGGCAGAGCTTACTGAAGAGGAAATGCCAACATGCACAGGAACTTTACACCATAATATTATATAAAATTAGTAAACTAACGCACATCTCCCTTATCCTGAATACTCTCAACTTACATTCTACCCCCAATATTATAGCCTGATGGAGGGGTGTGTAACAGGTGACGTCTTGTTGAATCTGTCAAGTGGAATAGTGTTTATTTTTGGATTCAGGAATGGAGTGAGAGATATATGGTGATGGTGAACAATGCAATTCATAAACTCCATGTATTTGTTTTCCTGTACATCTATCATCTCACAATGCAAGGTGCCAGAGATTTGAGGTTGAAAGCGATCCTGATATGGCAGGAGGAGAAAGCTTGATAGCCAAATAATATTTTGGTAATGTGTGAGTGATCTATCCTTACCTATCATTTTCCCACATTCTCAACTCCTTCATGACTCCAAGGCCCTAAACCAGAGGAAGATATCTTCAGATATTATTGTCTCATGTGGTAGGTGTTTCCAGGGGTCTTTACATACTTAAGTACCATTTGCAAAAATACATTTACCAACACATGATAATATTTTCTGATTCTCCAACAATGCCATACAAAATATTTACTTAAGTACCAGTGTGGGAGGTTAACATTCCATCCCTTTAGTTTAGATAGTGTGTTTAATCAAGCTGCACTTGCAAGACTTTGTTATGTTGGTTGTTCTGGATATCCTAAGATTACCTGAAACCAATTTCCTAGGAAGGATAACTGTAAATGATAGAGTAAAAAAGATGAAATCAAAGTCAATTGAAATAGAAGTCCAATTGCTCGTTGTTGTGAGGCAGTGGCACTGTCAATGCACAATGCCCTCCGAAGAAAGTAGAGTGGTGCCTATTTGAAAAATTTCACCTGCCAAGCTCCCTACTAAATGGAAGATCATTAAGGGCAAAAACCCAAGCAAAACACCATTATAACCTATAAACCTGAGCCCCCCCACCAGTACAAGCATAGTCAGATTATCAACACAAATCAGTGGATCAGCCCACGATAGGTCTAGTTTGACTGGTTAACAGAATTGTGAATATCAGTTAATGAGATCCAGCATGTGCGGCAGGCCAATCTTATACTATGTTGGGGAAGCACTAATCCTTCCCAGGAGCCCTGGACTCAGAATCTGGTGATTACAGGGCTGCAGGAGATAGCGAATTTCACAAGTTCTTATGGTATCAGACAGGTGTTTCACTTGCTGTCAGGTGGATGTTGCTTTGAATACCGGTACGCTGTGGGCCTGTGATATACCCCTGGTTGTGACCATGTGATAAACTGGATGATAACTTGACGATAAATTAACCTGCAGATATCTTGGCTAATTGAATGGACAGTGATGATAGAACAAGTGAGGAAGAGCCGGACCCAATTGAAATAGAAAGGAAGCAATGCCCACTTGTATTCTGTACTAGTAATTGCCTCGGTGCGGTTGTGCCTTGTCCACTGCAACCAAGGAAAGAGAATGGCAGCTTGTGTATTATGCAGAGAATTATGCATGCCAAGGTATCTACAGTACTAATGCGTGATTCACAGTTGGCGAAAGACACCTGCTAAAACTACCTTGTCGACGATAACCCACTAAGGGGGTATTTGGTGCGCCATAGTTATGATTTGAAGTTATGATTTGCACTCATCTCATGGTTTGAAATTATGTAGTGTTTGGCACGCCCACTTCACAACCTGATTGCAGATTAAGCCCTGATTTAGGGAATACTCCTCTGATTTGGGGTTGAATAATGTGACATTGTTTGATAAAGAAATTAGAGTAAATTGCTCATTTCTCCACCCACTGGCATGGTATCATAACCAAATTGTTTTTTTTATTTGTGTTGTGAGGGCACGAACACAAATTATAATAAAATTATCACAAATTAGATTGTGATTGGCGCACCATATTTTTGACTGCTGTTTTCAAATCAGCCTGATTTGGTTTGAAATCACCCCGATTTGAAAGTGCCAAGACCTGATCTCAAATCAGAAAAAGTGGCGCGCCAAACACCCCCTAAAAATCCCAACCCGTGCCAAGGCCACACCACGTGACAGGGTAACTTTGATCGCCTATTCTTCTCTGCACTGGCGCTGCACCCCTGTACTTCACATCTTCACATCCGCTTCCCGGCAAAGACTTTCATGTCCACACATCCGCACATCGTGCCACATATAACAACTCTACTGTCTACCTCATGATTCTAACAAGGAGAAGTTTCTTGCGTTTAGGCTGGTGCAGTCCTCGGGTGTCTCTGCCAAATATTTGTCAAATTTCTAGTTTGCGACATCTCCAACATCAGCCTTTACCATGTGCACCACCCTTCGCTCCAAGTTCTCACCCCCTCCTCATTTCCTCATCTTGCACTCGCAAACCTCGTGCATCAAACTAACCTCTGTCTACCCTAGGCATGGTGCGGCTAACGGCAAACGCGAGGGGTCTATCTACGGCCCGTTTACTTCCGCAAAAACAGCAAAAATCCTCTCTTCGAATAGCTAGCGATACGATCGAAGCTTTTCCAAGGTGTAGCGTGAGCAATTTTTCCAAATTGCGTGCCAACAAACGTTTCGCCTACTTTGACAGAACAAAATATGTTTTTGTCTTAGATTCTATCGATGCGGACGTACTACTTTTCCTGCGACCCCGTCGGTTTGGAAAATCACTTACTCTAAGCATGCTTGAGCACTTTCATGGTGTACAACACAGAGCTCAGTATGGCGAACTCTTCAAGGTTTGTTGGTCTTCTTTAATCTCTACCGGTATTTGCCAGCTGTGCTGATGGCCCATCCTGTGGGATATAGGATCTTGATGTCGATAAGGACGTGAAGCAGAATAGGGTTACGCCGGGCCAATACCTGATCCTGAAATTTAATTTCGCGAAAGTGAGGCGCACGCGAGACTTGAACGAGGCAGCCCAGGGATTAGCCAATAATATCATTCAGAGCTTGGAGGAATTCTATGGGGATTATTATCCCTACCTTGGAGGGTCATTGGACCAGCTTATATCCAAGGAAATTAACCAGGGAGATGCAATCTACAGTTTAGCAAATCTCGTCGATATTGTTGACCACACTCTCCGGGAGGTTAAGAATGGAGGCGACAAAAAACATCCTCTCGCCAATGTCAAAGGGGTAAGTCATGCATACATCCTACATGTGCCCGGGCAGGGTTGGCATGCTGACCATCTCAAGATTTACCTACTAGCCGACGAATACGATGCCTTCTCCAACGAGTATATGGATCCTCACAATTCGCAACCCTGGGCAGCATCTGCTGCATCGTCACTTGTCAAAGGTTTCTGGGCCACCGTGAAAGAGATGGTGGCCCTACACTATGGTATCCGTAAATGCTTCATCACCGGCATCTCTCCGCTCTCCTTGGTCGACAATACTAGTGGGGGGTTCAACATTTCGGTGAACATGTCATTCGAGGAAGAGGTGGCTGGGCTTTGTGGCTTGAGTCGAGCAGATGTTGAAGAAGCATTGGAGAGAATTTGCCAATCCAAAGCCGATGTCAAGCAACATCTGGCCAGGTTAATGAAATATGCCAATGGGTATCACTTCTGTAATTATCGGAAGTCCGAGCCAGTGTTCAACACAGATACAAGCTTAGAATATCTTCAAGCAAGTTGCTAGATACCCTTCCCTTGAGTCGTTTGCCTGCCACCATTTCTCCAAGAGCTAACTGCGATTGTGATAGGCGGTCTTGACAGGAGAGGATTTCAACATAGCGAGCCCTCCAAACTCCGAAGTGTCTCAGCGGTTCTTAGGGATCTGTGCATCCTCGCCAAGGGCAGTCACTCATATCCAAAATGCCCTCACACACTCACCTGATCAGACAAGCCAGTATCACCTGATACCTTATTCTAACTTGGTTCACAAATTCCCTCTTGCGAATCTCCAGAGTAGCGATATCGGAGATGGCGAAGAGGTTGCGTGGCATACCTTACTCCTGTACTTTGGAGCATTTACCTTCGACCAAGAGAATCCGTCCAAATTTCTCACCATCCCAAACCGCATTGCGGCAGCACGCTTCGGTACCACTATTCTCCACCGCTTTGGCTTGTTGGATTCTATGCGGGATGCCGTCCGGTTTCTGGCATTACGTGGCAACATCCTTGACCCCCTAAGCGGCTATCGGAAACTGATGGCGGCCCGTGATATCAAATACGATGAATATGCGATGACGGAGTGGCAGCACCGGGACAGCTTCCATATAGCCATTCTTGAGAACCCAGGTTTGGACCCGCAGGTAGAGTATGAGGTTACCAAGGTATGTAGCGCACCGTTCTTATCTCATCTGGCACTTTATTTCTAATAAAGCGCCGTGATGTGTAGCCGGGTGGAGGTCCCGGTCTGGTTGATCTTATCGTAACATCGCCTAGCCACTGTGTAGTCACAGAATGGAAGACTGTTAAAATTGACTTTCTAGATCTTGGAGAGACACTCAGTAGGGACGAGAAGGCTGAAGCTCTAAGCCAACTTGGTGTTAACGGGGTTTTGGAACTCAAATTTCACAGGCGGGAGAAATACAAGAAGGGATCAATCCGTGATTGGATTGAAAAAGATGTTACCGCTCAGTTGAAGAGCTATGTGCTGAGCCCCGAGATCAGAGGGCTGGTTGGAAATCGTGAGTTCCACGCACACCTCGTCCTTGTTGTTGGGTTTCGCAAGATTTTAGTCTGGGAAATGGACGAGAACGGCGACTGGATTGGCCAGCCCGTCCTGGCCTAGAAGATACTGAACGCTGTTTTTGCATCCTCCAATTCTTCGTGTATTCCTCCAGTTCCTCTAGTAATATAAAATTCTACATTCATTTTCCTTGACGCATATTTCATTTTACCTATTACATACTATCGGCTGTCTCCCAATATGATAGGCAACCCTTGATCTCATAGTGTAACTTCTTCAAGCCTGTGGGGGGCTCTACTATTAGACGCCCAAAGATCGAGGTTCCCGGTATGCAAGCGACAAGAGACAGGAGCTTAACAGGGACGAGAGCTAAAAGGGGACGGGCCCAGAAGGGATGAGAGCTCGTGGTAGTTGTGTTTAACGTGTAGGATGTGTTTAACGTGTAGGATGTATTAACGTGGGAGGATGTGTTTAACGTGGGAGGAGGAGTGGGGGTGGGGATGGGCGGGTGGGTGGTAGGTGAGGAGAGGAGATGGGGAGGGAGGAAGGGAAAACTTTTACTATAAGAAACCAGGTGTCGGTTGATGTCTTGGCGTTTGTCGGGTGAGAATAGTAGCGGTATTCAAAGTTGATGGACGGAAATTTTTGTTGAAAACTTGGAGGTTGAAAGGTGCATAAGCGCAAGCACTATTTGCTTAATAAAGTTAGTTTGACAAAAAAAGTTTCAACATGAATATCTGTAGGTGCTTGTGGTGGGGAGCTCGGTAGACAGTTGAGTTGAGCAGGATAGAACATAACTATGTCGTCATCTCCATTATCATACCAGTGCGGTACAACCCAAACCTCATTGAAGGTCAGCCATCACGATAGCAAAAAGCAACGATGTCAATACTGGGCAAGAACACAGGTGACTGGAGCTTGGAAGAGACAGAAAAGATTGTTTCATGGCTTGAAGAGCCAATAAATCTTCGACAAACTCAGAAGGGGTCAGGAGAGAAGAAAAGCTCCTGGCTAAAGTCAATCGCAGCCCTAATTCCTACAAAAACTGAATCGCAAGTGACTTACAAATTTGATAATCTAAAGCACGCGCATCGAGATACAGTACATTTAGCAAATAGCTCTGGTTGGGGTTTGGATGATAGTAATCTAAAGGATTGTGAGAGTTCAATACGAGGTAAGAGAATTATAATCTTCTGAAATTATGATCTGCTTTGATATCTCTTCTGGGGGTTGTTTAAATTTCTATGATATAGCAACTGTGAAGCTAATATTTTACAAATATGATCACAGGCAAACAGTGTTATTGGAGAAGAAATGCCCTTTCTTTTTCCATTTGGAGGAAGTATGGGGCTCAAGACCAAATGTGTGACCACCAATATCCTTTGACCCTGGGAGCTCTCATGATAGAACCACTATGGCAGCATCAGCCCTTATTTCAGTATTGGAAACAAGCCGAGACCCTGTGTCTAAAAGTACATATTTGACAGAAACCAACCGACTGATAAGGTCTGGTGATGAAGATCCTCCAGGAACAGAAACACCAATAGTACATCCCTACTCCAGCTCTTGCTATATATCTTATGATAAATGAATTTCAACTAAAAAAAGAATCACTAATAAATTTAGTATTCAGAGTTACAATCTCATATTCCAGCCACAAGTGCGATACCCACGCCTCCAGTTAATACCCATTCACACAATCAATTTAACCATTCTCATCTATTAGAACAACCAACCCCTTCACGACCTCATTCTCAGATTCCAATCTACTCAGTATCCAATTCACCAGAGATAGTCCCTTTGGAAACCCAAGAGGCCTTACTGCTACCAAATACCACTTGTTCAGAATCCCAATCCCAATCCCAATCCTAATCTCAAGCCCAGTTATCTCATTCTACATCTCTTGATCCCGCACTTCCTGAGCCACCAATTGAGTGCATAACATGACCTATTGAACTCGTACCAGACACATCCCTCCCAGAACTACCGTCAAAACATCTTCAACCATCTACCCAGATTGATTCAAGAACTACCAGCGAGAAGCCAGCCAATCGTGGCAACAATACAATTCAGCATTCGCAAATCACTTCCTCTAAGCGGAGATTTCCCCGCCCTGAAGAGGACTCAGAAGAGGATGCACACCATCTAAAAAAAACCTACCATGACCTTAGGTGATGCGATTAGTTTACTATCAGCAAAGAAATATGACTTTCTGATATGGCAGCTAGAACAGCAAGGAAAGATACGGGAACGAGAACTGATGCTTGAGAGGGAATGCTTGCAGTTAGAAGTAGCAAAAGCAAAATGTGAAGAGCGACAACTCGAACTACAAAGCCTACAGTTTCAGACTCTGATGGTTAACCTCTCCTGAACAATCCCTGCTATTTCACAAAGCTCTTTTATACCAAACAATACAAGAAGCGAACGACAGCATGAGTCAACAACAACAACACCAATAAACCAATCAACCAATCAGTCAACCAATCAACCAACCAACCAGTCATTCAGCCAATCAATCAACCAATTTAGCTCGAGGGAAAGTGAGTGAGAAAGCGAAGAAGGGCATAAGGGAAGGAGTAGGAGAAGGAAGAGAAGGAGTGGGGGCAGGTTGGAGGTAGGGATATGGAGGGTGTGAAATCAGCAAGAGAGAAAATTGTGAAGGTAGAGAGGCATAGACAGTATTGGTAACTCAATATATAAGGAGAAAGGAATATGAGCAAGCAGGTAGTCGGAAGAATAAAAAAGCAAAATGAAAAAATAGAAAAATGAAAAAATGAAAAAAATAAAGGAAGGATGAAAGGAAAGAAGAAAGGGATAAAAAGTGAAAAAAAGAAGAACGCAAGGAAAGAAGGAAGAAAGGAATGAAGGAACAAACAAAGGAATGAAGGAATGAACAAACAAAGGAATGAACAAAGGAACAAAGGAACAAAGGTACGAAGGAATGAAGGAATGAAGGAATGAAGGAATGAAGGAATGAAGGAATGAAGGAATGAAGGAATGAAGGAATGAAGGAATGAAGGAATGAAGGAATGAAGGAATGAAGGAATGAAGGAATGAAGGAACGAAGGGAAGTAGGAAGAAACAAAGGAAGGAAAGAATGAAGGAAGGAAGGAGGAAAGGAAGAAAGGCAGGAATGAATGAATGAAAGTAGGAAAGAACGAAAGAAGGAAAGAACCAAGGAAGGCAGAAAGAAAGAAAGAAAGAAAGAAAGAAAGAAAGGCAGAAACAAATGGACAAGCAAAGGAATGAAAGTGGGAATGTAGGCAAGAATGAAGGAAGGAAGGAAGGAAGGAAAGAACCAATATTAGTACTAGTAATTATCAGGCCTGTTATTATACAAATGTTCTCGTAGACGATCTCTCCATTCATTTCTGGCTTGCCTTTCAGCCAATAAGCTTAGTTCTTGATCAACATGATCGATTTCCTCTTCATCATTTAGGGCAACTTCTTTCTATTGATAATAGCAAGTTTCATCCTCTTTTTGTTCATGACAGAAATTATGCAGGACGATGCAAGCCATTATCCACCTTACAGCTCGGCAGTGGTCCTGAGCAGAACGTATCTTGATAGGAAGGCATTGAAGAGAACGAAAGCGATTTTTCAAAATCCCAAATGTATGCTCAATCTTGACCCTCGCATGAGCATGACTCCAGTTGAACCACTGGTATCCACCTGCTGTCTGCCTTCCCAAAGGATCTTTATATGGTGTCACACACCTTCGTGTTATCCGATATATCTTATCACCTAAGATATATTCATCAGGTTTTGCAAAGAATTGATATGTGTAACGAAAGAAATCTGTAGTGGCAAACACAGAAGGATCCTCTACTGAGGCAGGAAATCCAGAGGAGACATAGGTAAATCGGCGTTCAGCATTGCATATGCCTTGAATATTGATCGCATAATTCTTTTTCCTATTCATGTAGGTATCTCCATGATAGGAAGGCTCATATTGGAGATTAATGTCACATCCATCCACAAATCCAACACATCCTATAAAATCGCAGGAATCTCCAATACCCCTTCGCATTTCTCGATAGGATTGTGAGGCTTTTGAGGGCCAGATCAGGAAATGTGGTAGCTGTCTTAATAGGGCAATCATCGTTCGGTGTGCATATAGTCTTGTAGTTCCTTCTCCTATTTCTAACTGCTCCGCTGCTCGGATAGTAGAATTTCCGTACTGCCCAAAATGGTATAGGGTACATGCAAGGTGAATAGCGGGATCAGCTTGCCGGTTGTATGAATTATTTTAAAATATATCATCGGTGCGAATGAGATTCTGGAGGACAATAAAAGTGTGTAGGCTAAGGTGAAAAAAGGATAAAAACTGATCTCCTGGCATTTGCTGAATCTATCCTACAATTAGAATACAACTAACTAACCTATTGAAAGACAACGCAAAGGATATTGACTGACCCTTTCCCAAAAGTCATGGCCTTTTAAGAGAGGCACCCGAGGTGCCAGATATCGAATATGCGGAAGCGCTACAACTAAGGCTTCACAGATCTCATACATTTCCTCTTCAACTATCTCCCCCTCATCACTCTCGCTTGTCCCAATTTCACCTAGAATTTACTTATCCTGATTCCCATCATTATCATCAAACAACAAGCTTTGAAGCAAAGTTGCTTCCAGCAAGGCATTGCTGTCCTTTTGGATTTGGTTCTTGTATGTTTGTTGTGGTATCATGGCATGCGATTTGTGGGAGATGTAGTACTCTCAGCTTGCTTTGCCACCTTGACTATTTACAACTTCTATTATTTACATATCTTGCCTTTTTCCCCCTAGTTCCACCTTTTGCCTTCACTTCAACACCCTCAGCTTACTCAAAGTTTCAACTTCCAAAATTTTCCATTCAGGCCACCTATTGGCCATCCAACTCTCATACTATACATAGGCCAAGAACCTTTTTCCCGTTCTCCTCTTCAACTGTCATTTTCTGTTCCTAACTTTGAATACCCTTAGTGGTTCATATACTCACCCAACAGTCTTTTGTCCACTCTTGGTTAGCGCCCAGCATACATAAGTGCCCATACTTATCCAGCCATTTGTTATCCACTCTCAGGGAGTGGTCAGATTAGATAAGTGCAACAACGATTTAATATAGTACTCGCTCTAGGCTAGTTCAAGGTTAAGGTTGTCTGATGAAGGCGTACTGACTGAGGAGGCCGACTTCACTTTGGAGTGATGCCGAAATCTCATTGTACGGTGGGTCAGTGTTCGGATCAGAAATCAGGACCTGGTCTTCCGTTTTCAATATATTATCCATGTTTGCCATCGTGCCGGCAATTGACCCATCCTACACAATGTTTCCGCAGAGCTCAGGTAACCGGGGTCGATCCGCTAAGGTTTGTACATACCTTTTACTCTCGGCATCATGATGAATGACCTGCAATCAGAGTGTATCCTCTACAGACGTATTGGTTCTGGCCCGATGTATTGTAGGATCCTGGGGGTGGATTCACATTAGCCATGTCAATCAGTCAGGCAGGCTGGTGGGAATAGTTGGCGATCGCAGCATATTACTCAGTAAAGCCTACTACAGTAATGTAAATTCTTGTGAATGAAAATAGAAGGTAGAGCGTAGAGCCCTAGCCCTAGTTAACTACCTCAACCTCTGAACCCTATAACCCCTTCGCTATTCCCTAAACATCTCCCAACATTGAAGCCGGGTTGGCAAACAAGGATAATAAATTATATTGAACTCCCAACTTTCAATAACACTTATATCATTACTACTCCGATGGTCTGAAATGCAATATATCCTATTGGCTTATCTCGGGTGGAAGGGCTTCTGCTGGATGGAAACATACCTTTAGGCCTTGCCAAAACTCCCTGTAGTAGCTCAGGAGTAATAGAGGCTTGGATACCTTGGGGATATCATCTTTGTAGTCTGCCGCACATGAATCTCCACCTTCCTTTGGTGGATGATCAACCTTGTTTTGAGCAATGGAGACTTTACTTGTTTGAGTGATATAATACCTGCTACCTGCCATACATGGCTCTCCACCTTCCTTGGATGGCAGATTGCTGATGTTCTGTCCTAAGGAGGCAACACTTTAGTATGGGTAGATAATGGACCCATTCACAAAAGGTGTATACCTCTTGTTACTTTGTGGACTTTCCTTCACGACAACGATTTCCTAGCTTACAACAATCTCCAGCTCGCATATTTGTGGGATGCAAACTGTGGATATCACGTTTCTATCCATGTGAAGAGCCTGTCCTCCACAGGTCACTTAATCCTCTCAGGGATCTGACTATATGTTCAATCTTGTCCACCGAGATCATACATTTTGTAGAGCCTCCTTGCCTCTGCCTGTATCCAACTGCCTCGTGAAGGTGTTACTTAGTTATCTGAGACTGACATTACAATGAAAGTGTTTCCAATTAGGTTCCCCCTCTTTTCAGTCCCCCTAATTCCCCAACTATAATTTCCTATGCATCCTTTCCTACACTGACTACCCTACAGAACCATCCCATCATAGATCTCTCACAGAATATCCACCATGGTTGCAATGCAGAAGGCCCCCACCACAAATCACTTATGGGATAAAGATGCTCACTTCTTTGATGAAGTGGGACAGGCTTATACCTGTGGTTAGGGAGTGCATACGTGGTCTCTTGCCTGCCTTATAGTAGAGTATGGGTAGGGAGAAAGAGGACGGTTCAAAGGAGGGTCCAAAAAGTGCGGCTAGTCTACTCCCTAAACTTCTGTTTTGTACGTACCAGCATTTAATGGCTATGTATACTGTTATTGTAGAATGCTACACTGCTGATTATGGGGCTCAGCGTTGGGGTGTCTCTGGGGGTTGTATTTGTTGCAGCACTGCCAGTGCTATGGAGGTTTTAGAAGAAGGAGTTAAGTTACTCCTCCATGTTGGGAAGGGTATGGCAAAGAGGTGGAATTTATTGATTGTAGGCAGTGCCTTGATTAGGAAGATGTGTTCTAGGAATGCATGACCTAGGGAAGGGCTTCCAGTCCAGGAAACAGGGTGCTGTGCATAGTTGTATGTGTCGAAATTCATGCTAGGATGTTAGTGTATTGTCAATGCTCTCATCGGTAGTTATCAGGATTGTCACATGAATGCTAACTACCATGGTTGGAGTTCTGTTTGAGAGTGTTACACAAAGGGTGTAGTCTGCTGGTAGGATGCCAGTATAGACATACCCATTCATGCCATTGTTGTAGCTTGAGCTCATAAGTAGTGGGAGCAGCAGGGTAGGCATGTCAAGCAGTAATCTTAATTGTGAGGGATTGTCCAAGAGGGCCACATGAGTACCTCCCATTGCAGACTTGTGTACTTCTGTTTTCTTACCTCCTCCTCAGCCTCTGATGTACATGATGGAGGCAACGGCCACAATAAACTCCTCAGAATTAACATTCCCCTTGGAGAAAACTGTCTTATTTTCATGATCAATAAGCACCTCACTGAATACACCTATCACCACTGACCGATTAACATCCTCTGAGCTTAAACACAGAGAAATAATGTTCTGCTCAGGAATCCACGAATTCATAGCTTTCTGTAGCACACTCAACCTGATCATTCCATATCCCAAAAACACCATTGTAGATGATATTGACCAGGAGTCCCCCCCAGCCAGAGTACATCTAATAATTTTGGAGTTTTTCCGGAAACGCTGGTGGTGCCAATCCCTTCCTCCCCATCGAGGTCTCATTGTAGTACATGTTCTTGCAAAGCAGGTTTATGGATGCAGTGTATTCCCTGGTAGCTTCTGTGGGAGGAGTCACCATAGTGTTAGGGGTCGAATTTGCAGGGCCCATTGTGCAGGACCCAGAGGTTGACTGTAGTGGAGGGAGACACTGTCCAGAACATTAGGGAGTAGTTACCTCTATAGGTTAGGTTAGCACTTAGAGATTTCTACTTCAGGAGAAAGTGATTTAGCATGATTGCATCACCCACCTGAGGGCATGATCATAATGTGATATTTTATGTTCTGCATATTTTTTATTATTTTTAATTTTTGTTGTGTGGGAATTGGGGGGGGGGGGAGTACCTTCCATCAAAGAAACATTCCTAATACACTCCCCCTTTCCCCTCCAAAGTATGAGGTTCAAGCTCATAATTTCAGAACTTGCCCTCTGTTAGGATCAACTATGTGATCACTACTATTATATAACTGTGCAACAGGTAATGCTAGGATAATGTTATTGTAATACTAATCTCAGTGGGGAATAAATACTCAGAGTTGGAGTTATTAATCCTTCCTTAGTCTTCCTAAGACTAAGTATGTCTGTTCTTTCTTTTCTTCTTACCCAGTCTTCCTAAGACTAGGTTCTTTTGTTCTCTTCTCCATTATCCTATAAGGAAGTCATATTTCAGGTTTCTTCTTAGTAATGAGTGTAAAGGTGTTTTATATTTATAAATGGTAAAGTTATATCCTAGGAAATAACTTAGGTGGTTGCATGAAGAATTAACTACAATATCATATTCTCCTCCTTATATTGTCCTTCCCACAACCTGCTTACTAATCCATAACTTCTTATGAGTCACAATTGTGACTCATACACTTCACATAATATGATAACTACATGACCTCAATTAGGTCATGTGTGAAACTCACATGACTCTTAACTAAGTCATGTAGAAAAAACAACTTATAACTTAAATCAAATATAATAACTATAACTTGTAATTGTGAGTCATGTGTGAAACTCACATGATCTAATGGATCATGTGCAAGAAACTATTACAAACCTATGACCTCATAGCTATGAGTCATGTGAAAACCTTTTTCCTCACTAGCTTTGTAACACTAGCTCCCACTTCCCTATGACCTAAGTGCCATTAGGCCAACAGTTGCTCACTCTCTTTCTTTTCTGTCAATTTGTTCAATCATGTTGCTAACTTTCATAGCTCTCGATTGTTGCATTCTGTCGATTCTTTTAGCAATTTGTTTTCCCTCTCTTTTATCTACAATCTCCTCTTGGAAATTACCACCCTCTATTTCGCCCATCCTGCTCTTATCTATTGGACTCTTACCATCCTTTCCAAGCTTGCTTTTTCTCTCTGTAGAGTCCTTCCCGTCCTTTCCTATATCTTTGCCTGCCATTTGAACAGTCTCTTGTCTATTTGAAACTCATCTAACATCATTTGTAGGTGGCATATTTTGTCTTGTATGCCTTTTATCTTGTCTTGTTCTTTGATATTAGTCCTCAACTTTGGCCATGACATTATTGTTGCTGATTTTGGCAACAGCATATTGCCCACCCAATCATATATTTCTTCTCAACTGTATGTATGGATCAGTTTTGGTGGGATTTCTTCTTGTACTAGGTCCCTCCAGTCTACCTTCTTCTCCTTCCTGACCTTTGCTCAGGGTTTTTTGCCCCACCTCTTTCTCATTGTCATCTCAGAAAACAGTACTCAACCCATTACTGGTAGAATGTTGTTGTTGCATGGTGAAGATGGCAGCATAGGTGGGTCTGGTGATGTTGATGGAAAGGTTGGTTCTACCCATGTTGTCATGGGTGGGGAGAGGGGTAGTGATGCTGAGGGTGTTCAGTTTTCTTCTCTTGGTGAGTAATTGGCCCCTTCTTTTTCCATAAAGTGTACTTGACATCTGTCATTAAAGCATCTAGTCCAGCTTCTCTGGTTGTGCTTTTCTTGTTTGGGTATAATTTGTGTGGATGTGGGGAGGTCTGCCAAGTTGATCCAGTCTTTGTTGCTTATTTGTTTGTCTTCTTTGACCAGGCTTTCCTCGGTTTTCTTAATGAAAGTATACGATTGCATGTTTGATATTGCTAAAGTTTTCAGCTGAGTACCACACTAAATCGTGGTTAGGGGATATCTTATCCACTTAGCTCAGTACTGTAGCTTACTCTAATATTGTTGAGAATCAATAATTTCATCAAGATTGTATTTGTTTTCTCCTTCTATTTCTATAGGAGGAGGTGGTTCTTTTCATTGTGAAGGTAAAGGATTGTTTTGATGAAGTTTGAGTTTGCTGATGTGGAAAACTGGGTGTTTGTTGTTTACTGAGGGGGGAAGTGCCAGCTTATATGTTTTTCTTCCTATCTTTTCTACTATTTTGTATGGTCAAAGTTTTTTGTAATCCAGTTTTTTGGATGGTCATGTGGTATGAATATCTTTGGCTATCAACCAGACTTTGTCTCCTGATTCCAATCTTGGATCTGGTTTTCTGTATTAATTGGTGTTTTCCTTCATTAACTGTTATGTGGAAATAATCTCTGTTCTGATTATATCATGTAATTGACTCATATCTTCTCTTCTCAATATCTTTGCCATCGTCTCATGACCCATAGGTTCGTCAATGGGGTGATGTCCCTAGTTTGCATAGAATAGCGTCATTTTAATTATTTCCTGTATCAAATTATTGTAGGTGAACTCCACAAAAGGTAGCCATTCTTCCCAATCTTTTTGAGAGTATTCCACATCTGTTCGGAGGAATTGCTTTAATGAAGAATTTGTTCTTTCTTTTTGTCCATCTGTCTGGAGGTGATAGACCATGCTTAATTTTTGGTTGATGTCCAACCCTTTCGTTTTTCCTTTCCATAGGTCTGATGTAAATATTGAACCTTGATCTGTAATAATGTCTTTTGGTAGTCTATGCAGTTTGAAGATATTCTTCATGAATAGTTGCATGAATTGCATTGTCTTCATATCTTTGCAGCAGGGAATAAAATGTGAAATCTTATTCATGCAGTCTACTATAAGCCATATTGCATCATAGCCATTTGATTCTGGTAAATCCGTGATGAAGTCCATACTGGTCAATTTTCATGGTTTCTCGGGAGTCTCTAGTGGGTGTAGTAGTCCATATAGTGCGTGACGTACTGGTTTTATTCTTTGACATATGTCAAAGTTTTTGACATATTGTTTAATATCATTCTTCATCTCTGACCAGTAGTAAGTCCATTGTACTAGCTCCATGGTTTTTACCACTCCCCTGTGACTGCTTTGCAATATGTCATAGTTACGTTCTATTGCTTTCATTCAAAGCAGTTTGTCCTCTGGTAGGCATATCTTTCGTTCATACCAGAGACACCCTTCTTTCCATTCACATACCCCTAGAGCTATTTTTGGAAATCCTGTGTTCCCTCTCTCAAGAGCTTCCCTTATTTTTCCCAATTGTTGATTCTTTCTAGTTTTTTCATTGATTTCATCTCTGATAGTAGTTTCCATTTCCTGTAATTCCATGGTGTTGATTTCTTCTTTCCCAGATTCATATCCTTCATCTGTGAATATTTGTTTTAGTAAGAGAATCTGTTCTTTCTGGGTTTTTCTTTTGTCATTTTCTCCTGGGAGATCATTCGACCTTCTGGTGAGTACATCTGGTTTGGCTTCTTCCTTTCCAGGTCAATATTCAATTTTGATGTTGTATCAGCTTAATTCCTCACTCCACTGAATTTGCCTCCCATTCAGTTCCATCGTAGTGGGGAATGGCACCAGGTTTTCATAGTTTGTGAGGATTTTTACTGTGTGAGGGCTTCCTTCCACATATTTTCACCACTCCTTGAGTGCTTGCATTATTGCCAATAATTCTTTATTGTGAATGTTGTAATTGTATTCTGCCTTGGTCATAGTTTTTGATCAGTATGCCACTGGCTTCCATATTCTGTTTTCATCTTGTTATGATATAATACCAGAACAGACATAATTGAATGTGTCTGTTTCTATCATTATGGGCTCATTTGGCTCAAAATAACGTAATATGGGTATGGTGGTAAGTTTTTCCTTTAGTTCCTCAAAAGCTCTTTGAGCTTTCTCTTACCTGTCCCATTTTTGGTTTCTTTTTATTAATTCATATAAGGGTTTGACTGTTCTGCTAAATCCCTCTATGAATCTTCAGTAAAAATTGCAGAATCCTACAAAGAACTGTACCTCTTTGACCTTTCCTAGTGCTTTCCATTCCCTTATTACTTCTGTTTTTACAGGATCTACTTTAACCCCTTCTTGATTAATGATGAAGCCCAGGTATTTAGTTTCTCTCTTGTGGAATTTACATTTTGTTGGTTGGAATTTAACTCTGATTTCTTTCAATTTTTCTAGTACTTCATGAACATCCTTCTGGTGTTGTTCAAAAGTATCAGAATAAATTGATAAGTCGTCCAAGTATGCAATACAAATAATGTCTAGGTATTTGCTGAGAGCTGTATTTACCCATCACTGCAATATTTCAGGGGCCTTTGCTAATATAAGTGGCATGACTGTATATTCATATAATCCGTACCTAGTTCAAAAAGCGGTTTTCCATTCATCTTCTTTCTGTATATGAATATGTTAGTAGGCATCTTGGGTATCCAGTTTGGTAAAGTATTTGGCTGTTCTTAGTTGGTCCAAGGCTTTGATTATGAGGGGTAATGGATATCAGTCTTTTTTGGATACCATGTTCAGTTCCTGATAATTCATGCATAGTCTTAGTCCCCCATCTTTTTTTTTAATAAATAGGATTGGAGCTCCAGTTGTGGAGGAAGATAGCTTGATCCAACTTCTATCCAGGTTTTCCAAGAAATAAGTTCTTAGAGCTTTCAGCTCTATTTCCCCTAGTTGGTATAAATCCTTGAATGCAGATGTCTTTCCTTTTTTTGGTTCAATTTTGTGGTCTGCATACCTGTGAGGGAGTAAATCCATGCATTCTTTTTCCTCAAAAAGTTCTAAAAACTTATGGTATTCTTTTAAGACTATTTCCTTTGCTGATTTATCCTTGCTCTTTTCTTTTTTTAGAGCAAGTTCTCTCCTGATTGTTGTAGCTGCTATGGAAGACTTATCTTAATCACATCTTAATATACCTGTCTGATCTCCTTTTCAGTACATTCTTCCCAATGTCCTTGTTGAAATGAATGATATGTTGAGGTCTTTTTATGATGGTTCCTTTTTTTTTTGTCAGTGCTACCAAAACCCATGCTGCCTCTTTTTGTTTCTTTTATTTTTTGCACTTCTTGCAAGTGTGTCATGAGAACTTTTTTTAATTATTAATTGTGCTCTACTGTCTCCTAGGCTAACCTTGTAGTCCTTTCCTGATAGGTTTGCCAATAGTACTTTGATTTCATCTGTATAATCTGCATCGATTACTCCCGCAATAATGGTTATGCCTTTCCCAGTTGCTAATCCACTTCTTGGTGCAATGCGAGCATAACTGTTTTTAGGAAGTCCTATGGCAACCCCTGTTCCAATAATATTTTGCACTATTTTTGTCCACCCCCTAGTACAATTTTCAACAGGACAGGGGATCACTCCTCTTCTGACCTCAAGGAAATTGAATGGGAAGGCTTCCTGGAGCTTAAGAACCTACAGCTACAACTCATCTGTCATTGGACCAATTTCTTTTCTACTAGAAATATGAGTGCATTACTATGACTGCGCTCATAGGAGAATTCTATGACACATGTAAGCCTCTTATCATATTCAAGAAGTCTTCTTATCACTCTAACACCACACCATAAGTTTCCTTATCACGTTATCGGCCAGCATAGACCGGATGTTTCCTGGTATGTGCTGGCCTATATAGAGGAAACTTCTCAGATAAGCTAATTTCAGTTATAGGCTAGAACATAGGCAATTGTAGTGAGTTTGCTATAAATCTTTCTTCAACACCCTTCCTTGCCCTACACTATAAAACTTTCCATAATTGTCCTTACTTTCCATATAACTAGACTGTGGAGCTCTGGCTGTGTGGCCTGGTACATGTATAATGACATCAGGGACATCATTCCCATGAACCCCCCCATGTGTACTTTATCTTTCACTAAACATGCTTATCTTCTCATGGTTAAAAAAGTAAATAACATCAAAAAAGAATAGCAAATGTGTGATTCAAAAAAAGAATTTGAAAAAACTGCATTAACAGCTTTGGCAGGCTTTGATTAAGTGATGGCAGGTAAAAATTTGAGAATTTACATACTCCATTTCATCAATACCTCTATTGGCGTTAACATATAAACCTCTCATGACAGAATCCGAATGTCTCAATGCTTGGCTGTAGTAGTGCTAAGTCATAGATGTTTTAGCTCTATCCACTTCTTTGTGAGCACCAAATGCATAATCAGGGACAAAAGTGGGATGCATAAGAGTGGATTGTGCATGGATACTCATGCCAAGGTTATGGCTCCTAGCCACAACCCCTGGAGTTCGCAGTCTCACCACCTAGGGCACTCAAATGAGTTTCTGACAGCTCAAGGGTCCTTTACGGCTCAACGGTCCTTTGTGGCTCACCATAGTAAATTGGTGGCTCAATGGCACTTTGTGGCTCAACACAACTCTGTAAATTAAGGTAACTTTAAAGAATGTTTGTAATCTGTATAAACCAGAGATATACTCACTTCCAATACCATTGTAACAACCCACCAGAGGGTGTCTTACAGTAAACTACTCTTACACCCATACCAGAAACCTTGAGGTCAATGAGTAAGGGTAGTTTGGTTCATTTTAGTGGACAACTACATATACTATATGATAGTAGGATAAAAGGCGGGCTCGGGAAACGTTCGTGTAATGTTGCCCGAGTTACCCTAACATGAGGTCCGAGTTACCCTGCCATAAGGTCTAAGTTACCCTGACATGGCACCCAAGTTACCCTACCTAGCATATAGAGGTACTTACTTGGGGCAGGGGGCAATCCTATAAGGATTGGGCACTATGGTAAAATCCAAAGGCAACAAACCTGGTAGCCTTGGGGGGAACACAGGAAGAGCTATAGGGTTCCGAATGCCCCAGGATTTTACAGAATTATTCCTAACACCCCCCTGCGGCCCCAGTGTAAGGACCGCACGTCATGGGCTTACGGTTGTTGAGTTGTGCCATTCCTTAAAAAAGGAATTGAGTGACAGCACTCTTGCAACACTGTATAGGTTGTCACCGTCCGTCCGACCGGATGCTGTCCGTAGGATATATGAGAGGGCATAGGGTGTGCTCCAGAGGAAGGGCTATCTTCTGGTACCAGATATGTGTAAATTGGACAAGAACTGAAGGAGTTACTCAGGTAATACCGGAAGGGTAGTCCAGAGCCTCCCGGGTAGTCCCGGGGTGGCCTGGAAGATGTTAAGGCATCTCCAGGCAGGTGAATCGCACATAGACACAACTCGTGCCCAATCGCTGTAAGATTATTGGGGTTGTTTGGGAACTCTAAAAGCATGATTCTTATCATGGTAGGGGTGCTTTCGGGGAGTTGACTGTGGGTAGCGCCCACCAGGCCAATCACCAAGGTACCCCACCGGGGGAGCCAAGTAGACTTTCCTATCAAGCAAAGACTTGACTAGAATGAAGTAGAAGGTTCAGCTCGATCGTGAGAGCTATGTCTACTAAAGGCTTGCATAGATAAAATGCATATGGGTATGAGAGTTCGTAAATAGTGTATCTCCTCCGTTGCATGATAAGTTCGCCACTAGCATGTCAACGATATGAAGAGTTTTTCTCCTGCGGTCGCATTAGAGATGCAGCGCTGAAACACTTGATGTTGGAAGCAGATTTAGCCAGAGTGGACCAACATCCACAAAGGAATAATGTCCTAGGTGGTGTGTGTAGGCCAGCCCGAAGGAGACGGGTGTGCTCATGAGTAAGTTAGAGTAGTGATGGGTAGGAACTGGCAGTATATGATATTCTACTTAAACTATATGCGAGTCCCACTCTACTCTGGCAATCAACTACCTCTCGAGAAACTTACTGAGTGAAGCTGCGGCTTAACGATATTAAGTTTTACTGTTTTGATTCTTCTTTACTCTACTGTTGATTATTGCTTTTGATCTTTGAGTCACTTCAGTGCGGTCGTGAACTTGGGATCCATCTTCCCTTAGGGCACCCCCGTTACAATTGTTAACTTGCCTAGAGTCAGCCCATGGTATGTGGAGTATCTACTAGGTTATTGAGGTTAATGATGAGATGGACTAGGGTTTGAAGTTCATCAGAAACAGCTGAGTTACATCTCCTATCCATCTCATCACTAACATCCATGGGCAAGTAGGTTAGATTGGTTGAATTGAGCCTCTTGGGTGTTCAAGGTTTGTTGACTCGATGCCAGGAGATGATTTCAGATACTTCTGGTGCTGGTTAGACAACATGGGAATACCACAGCACCAATAGTGTCGGTAAACAATACCATTCATGGCTAGATTTTATTAAGTCACCCATCCTAACAACACCATCATTTCGTCTAATTTTTTCATGCCAGAGTCTTGAGTCCAATCAAAGTTGAGAATGCTTAGATTATTACTAACATAATGTTGAACAATGTGAAAATGCCATTTTGGAGGAAAACCATTTACTTCAATAACAAGTGATAGTCAGTGATCATACATCCCTCCTGAAGCCCTGTATATTAGACTTGATACGTCGCATACAATATGAGAAAACTATACAAACTTCTCATCTTCTCTGAACTGATGATGCAATTCCAAAAGGCAGTTGTAACATATTTCTACATTACTGATACCTCATAGTGTCACAACTGCAGGATGTCCCATGGTGTTATGGTTGCGATAGCTTGACATCCCATCGCGTCATTGTCATGACAGCATGACGTCCCATGGCATCATGGTTGTGAGACTGGTACTTATACCGCAATCCTCGCATCTTCTCCTCTATACCTCCATCTTCTCTTCTAGGGGTCTCCCTACTCCAGCTACATCCTCCCACCACTAAATCATTCCATCAAGTCATTCCAATTTCTACATGCACCAACCTCTTGGGATAACCTCTGTGAACCTTATTTCTGACCAACCACTCAGTGGTGGCAGAGGGAGAAAGTTACAAACAAGTGTACATCTCTCTATATAGGGCTTCGCAGCTGGTACACCTTTGGGACCATGGTGCAAGATTTCTCAGGTTGTGAGCATTGGCATTCTGTTTGGTTTACATCTGTTTGTGGAGCCTCTCCTCTGTGCAGATACTCAGAGTACTAGAACTGACCATATTCACAATAGACTACCTTGTACTCCATGATTCTAAATGCAACATATCATGCTACATCTTTCTCAACTCCCCCAGCATCATACCAATAATGGCACACTAGGAAACCTTGTGCATCCCTCCTACCACCAAACACCCACCGGTATAAGTCAAAGGCCTGGGAGTAAGGAGCCGGTAACAATTGATACTACGCTTTATCCTATGCTGAAGTCCTATATTGATGGGGGGTCTACCTCAATGAAGTTCTCTCACCCTAACGGCAATAAACTAAGGCTCTGACCAAGGCCCAATAGTGAAATGGAAGGCTAGTTTGATAAGGGAATGTCCCTGACCCGGGAGGACCAGGTGGCCTGTGAGGAGGCAAAGGAGATGGATGTGAAGGTGTTCCATGTTATTCAGTGCAAGCAAGGTATACAATAGCAGTCGTGTAGTACATGTCATGGAACACTCAAATAAAACATTCTTAGGAAACATTATCAAAGTCTTCCTCAATATAGATATCGAGACACACAATTCCTGTCCACACCTGGCTGGCCTGCAAGCACTATCCCAGGACCAATGCGATGCACTCAGTGCCTCACATCTGTAAGTCAACATTGGTGCAGGCAAGCTGTATGTAGCCCTCGATTGCAACTATCACCACCTTCTTGTTGTATTTGCCAATCCAACATGCTCTATCTATGGTGAGGAGGTTGGGGCAAGGATCGTGAAGCAGGCTACAGACAACATTACTATGTACTGTGAGATTCGGCCTCCAAGGCTTCCATACAGCATAAGGCACAATTATACTGAGGATTGGCTCCTGCAAAATCTACAACACAATGGCTATCCAAACTTGTGCTGTGGGGTGTTCTATTGGGGCTTCGGGCACAACAGGGATATGAGCACCTAGGACCCATGTTGACTAAGGATACCAATAACATCAGTTCAAATACACGCAGAGACCTACAAGCACTGATTGCCTTATTCCAGAATATCACACATCTTGACCAATTGGTTCTTGGGGCTATTGACAGACTACAACATGACACAATGCAGTCCACTATTCAGCAATTACCCCATCACTTCTGGAGTCTCAGGACCAATTAGGACAATAAGTACTTTCACCTATATGCCTGCCTCATCAACATTGTAACGGAGCCATACCTGGACAAGGGTAACCTTGGCTGGATGATGAGTGCCCCATTGGGACAGTTTGAAGGGCCAGGTTTCACATGTTTGACTTGGAATAATGCTTTCACTTTCCGGTGTGTTCGATCTCAGGTATCTGCAGTCGCAAGCTAATCTACTTTACAAGGCTCTGGACTGGTTCCCAACTCTGCTTGGTTTTGACTATGCATGGGTCCTTGCTGCAGCATCTTTTCGGGAGTCAGACAGAGGCAGGTGCTGGTAGAGGACAGATACGCAAGTGGAAGAATGATTGCATAAATGGCACTGCTCTTCGTGATCTCCAGAATGAGGGTTCTGATTCTGACTCCTTTCAGAGAAATTAACTTACCTTATTCGTATGATGGGATGTATCTGCCCTCTGTTGTGTTGGAATACCCCAGAGGCCATGTGACTGTGTGGATATGTAGATATGTGTATTTGTGGCAAAGCAGAATAAAAAAGATAATATGAGAACAATTGATAATGTAGCTAGGAACAACATTCCTGAGCTTATGGTGATGTGTAACTAATGTTCATGAAATAAGCTTCTAATTTGCAAAAGTGTCATGATACGAAATGACATTGTATGATGGCCCATGAAGGGGAAGTAGTTTGTGTTACAACAGAGTGGATGAGGTGATCTGATAAGATGAGATGATACAAGGCATCAAGTTACACGTGCTAAACCTGTTTGGATACTAGTTACAGTTCACCATGTGCAAACTACTTGACTCAGTGTTCCACTGACACCTATCAAGATCAACACTATACAGTACTCCTACACCTCATAATATATAGAGGACCCCTGAGATTGACTATGTAGACTTTCACCATAGCTGTCAAATGTCTATTTTGTCACCAAAGATACATGAGAGGAGGCGCATATGAGAAACACTAATGAACTGTGGATACGAATCTGGACATTGTACTTGCTTCTACCATATGACATGCACCTTCTGTGAGTCCTATTAATGACACAGAAACAGATTTATTCCTTGAGCTAGAGGTAAATTACGAGAATGAATGGGCCGATTTTAATTATGAATCTAATCTGGACCCTGCTGGATATGACGTTGACATATTGAATGATGACATCTCACACAAGTCTGATGCTGAAGTACTTCATCACAATACCTCACCGATGGCTGGTAGACAACTACATTACCACAGCACTGGGGAAGTGATTGGAGATGTGAGTGGGTTTGAGCATGAACACCATACTCTGTGCCATGATCTATAGGCCCTATTTGCCAATGCTCATGATTTCAAACTTGCATCTTGGTTCATTAAGAGCAAGGTCGCGAAGAATTGAATCAATGAATTCTTTTCTAGTGGTCTGGCTAGTTCTGCTTCAGTCGGCTATGGTTCAATACACAAGGTGGAGAATGATCTGCGATTATTGGACCCCTACAGTACTTATCTACAATGGTTCGAAGGTAAAGTGTATGATGGTAAGAGAACACTGCATTTCTTCTACAGGAATATCCTCAACTGTGTCAGATACTTTCTTCAGTAGATAGCATACAGGGATGACTTGGTCTACACACCACGGTGTGAATATGACCAGAATCGAGATAGGATATATGCTGAAATGTATATGGTAAACTGGTGGTTGGTTGTTCAGGTACTGTACACCCTGCTTTGCAACCTCCATCATTAGGGTACTGACTAACTATTTATAGGATACACTTCCACATAGTGCAACACTGGTTCCAATACTTGTAATGTCCAATCAGACACATCTTACCAACTTCTCTGGTGACAAGAAAGCGTAGCCTGTCTATATCATGACTGGAAATCCCCAATTGACTAGGCATAAAGACCTGGATCAATGGCGGTTGTCCTTCTTGCACTATTGTCTATCCCGCCCAAGTTCCCACAGTCCTCTTCAACAGACAACCTGCCGAGACAAATCGATGCTGATATACTACAAGGCCTATTTGAACTCATACTGTTACCCTTGCAAGATACGGTACTTGACGGAGTCTTAATTGACTATGTTGATGGAAAGGTCTAGTAGTGCTTCCCTATCTTGTCCACATGAGTTGTGGACCATATAGAAAATGTTGCACTACATGGAGTAAAATCTAATCACAGTTCAAACAGTGAGGTGCCTCCTGATGCATTAGGAACCGATCCACAGGAGATGTATCAGACATGAGATTATGTCACTTACAAACATCTCGAACAAGAAAATAAGCATTGGTCGACAGACTCTGGGTCAGGAGGCATGAATGCCATATTTGATGCACTTGGTATCAAGATGGGATGGAATGTTTTTCATGGGCTTCAATGGGTTGTGGCACATGATCTGCACAAGCCAGATTTGCTCCATACAGTTTATTTGAGATTATTCAAGCATCTGATGGGCTGGGTTCAGGGATTCCTCAAAAAACATGCATGACTGTAGGCTTTTGATGATGTCTGGAAGGCTTTACCACCATGCCGGGGTTTTTTTGTGCACAAGAAAGCATACCATGAGGTTTCCGCAGTGACAAGGAAAGGAGATAGGTAACCAGAGCTATTGTCTTTTGGGAGTTCTCGCCATGGCATTGAGGGAGCCTGAGAGTACACAAGTATTGCCATTCAAATGCCTGCTTGCCTGCATCAGGTCATTCCTCAATTTCACTTTGATGGCGCAATATTGAAGCCATACAACTGAGACCTTAGATTATGTAAAACAATATCTGCATCAGTTTCATGATACAAAAGATATCTTCTTGGAGTTTCGAATGTCGAAGAGGACACAGGCAAAGGTTGATGAGCAGCGAAGGGAGCTACCACATCAAAGAACATGGGTAAACTAATGTGTTGCGAAATCCAACCCATGTCAGGTATAGGAGTAAGATCGTCAAGAAGAGATCGACCAATGTATGGAACTAATCCATATGAAATCTCATTTCAACTTCATTAAGATGCATCTACCAAGTCATTTTCAGGGTCACATATACAAGTTTGGCAACATTTAGATGTATTCCATGTAGTTTGGTGAGCTTGTGCATAAGGAACAAATCAAGGAGGGTTGGTGCTGTTCGAATAAAAATGATGCCCCAAGACAGATCCTTCACAGTGATGGTCACCAGCATGTGATCTGAATAGGGCTTTTGAACCTGGACTCCCTTCAATGTCACGGAGCTGATATCCCTGCCCATGCCATGGAACATGTGGATAAAATGAATTCTGTATCTATGCTAGTCACCAATCGTAGGATCATGCAGGGGCGTTGTGATGATGTTTCTGATATGATGGATTTTTGCAAGGTCTTGAGCATTTCCCTGAAGAGCATCTGTCGGGAATTGATTTAATATAGTCGGAATAGCCTGCCCACCAAATGCTGCCTTCCTGAAGATCCTGCCATACTTCGATTCCGTCCAGTTGAACTACTAATGCTACTTGAAATACCCGTTCTAGTATTCTAGGAAACTAACATTTATGACATCCATAGGGCACGCTCCACAGGTACCCAACTCTTCAGGAAGAAGGCCAGTCGCAATCATTGTGTTTGGGTATAGCCGGGTGGTGAGCATATATATAGTGTACTCCAGGGCCCTCTCCCCAGAAAGCTCTTGGTGCTCTTCAAAATCAAAGACTACATACAAGAGGACATGGTTCGTAGGCCTTCATGTGTCCAAATATTGAATACAGTTAACTTGGGACGCTTATCTGATGTTCACAGACTTGTCATAGTACACCTAAGGGAAAATGCACGTGAGTTTACTATAGTCAATATAGGGACAGTCGTAGGCCTAGTGCACCTCATCCTGGAGACAGACTAGTGATGCCTTGTTAACTGTCATATTGATTTAAACACATTTAAGGAGATTTATTGAGGGGTCATGAGATCAGACAGTCGGGTGACAACAGTTAGCTTGGGCAAGTATTCTGCATCCAGGATGGTTGAATGGCACGGAGAATATTATAGCATCTTTCATTGCAAACTCTATTTAGAAACCTCTATGTAGAAACTAATTAATAGAAACTAAATAATAGATACAACTAAAAGTACATGATGTAGAAAATTATGGTAGTGGATTGGTCAGTCCTTGAGATTAGGACCCTGATGACACCATGCAGTGAAACTTTGTGGGTCCTGATGTTGTGATGAGGCTGTGAGACATCATGGGTCCCGACATCGCTAGGAAGCAGTGAAGAAACCTAACAGGTTGCGATAAATCGCCACAACATCCTGTGGCCTCACAGTGAGGAACCAACAATGGTGACACATTAGGATGCTAGGAAGGTTCAGGGCTGGGATGGGGACATCAGGGGATGGAAGCCATCTATGGTTGATGTTAGGATGGAGTTATGGTGTCATGATGAGAGATTGAAGGAACGTGATGAAGGCTGGACCTGTGTGGACATGCCCACTAGTACTCCTGTGAGGCAGCAGCCATAGCCAGATATCAGGATATGGGGAAGAAGGTGTGACAGAGATGCAGATGTCCAGGGGTCATGAGGATTTCAACCTGATTTCAGGTAGTGTCCTGAGGCCCCAAAAAGTTGCTATGTGATACAGGATACACCAGGTGCAATGTTGTGTTGCAACACACATCATGACACATAGGGTGCAACAGGGGGTTGCAATGGAACTGAGGACACACCAGGCCTACCGGGCTCACGAGAAATGCAGCATGCATCAGGACACGATACCCATATATCAGATGCAGGTTTTTTTTTTACCAATGTTAGGATGCAACACCCAAGGATTAGACATTTTTTGGATGTGATACCCAAGGATCAGACATTCTTGTAATGCAGGAGTGCACAATGAGACCTTCTCAAGCTGTACCTGTCATAATGGTCCTTATCTAGATAACATCTACATCTACCCAGTAGACAACTTGACATCGGGACATGATGTCAGTTCGACAATATATCCTAGTAAATGGTTATTATTATGGCCATCCTGTGCATCTGATGCACAGGATGCACTGGGTGTAAGATAATATTTTTACTAATGTAGCTCAATATTTATATTCTACATCTAGGTGATTGTGGGCTATATCTAATAACCATACTAATTAAGTAGCTCCTGCAAAAATCTTTTATCCTACTGAAGTATGAATACCTATTGACCTTGTGAATATCTTGCCATGCTTAGCTTTTTCTATCTTCCAATTATTAATCATTCTGAGAGTGTCAAGCACGACTCCAGTAGGTAGTCTCTGATCTTAATAGTTATATGAACTTAATTTGTACATGCTACTATAGAATGTAGCTAAACCAATTGGTTATCCTTAAAACATAAGGTAATCAGTCTTAAAGCAGAAGCAAAACTATCACCATGTATAATATGTATGATACAGTTCGATAGAAAATGATAAGACTTTATGTTGGCATTGCACCAATGGCTTAGTTGGGAGAAAGTCTCTCACTCACCATCTCTTAAGTAGGTTTTTTAAAATCTCCTTCTTTCAAAGCAGTGGGCTCAGTAATATGGTCAAGCTCTATGGTGCCATAGACTCACTATATCCAAGTCACTAATAATTTCCTCAAAATGTCCTGTTACCTAATGGTCATTATATTTAACTACTGAAGTAAAGGATGATAACCCACCAGTGCCTTAACAAATTATCCTTATTTCACATGCTACCTAATACCCAATATGTCCTACTAGATATCCTATACACAGCAATCAGTCAGACAAACGGTGATGCTGTATATGGTATTATATTAAGGCTTGCAATCTTTGGTCCTGAAGTGTAGGAACTCAATTTGTGCAGAGTAAGTTGATTATGCCTATTCCCTATAAGGGACCTGCAGGGGTATGATTGAATGGTTTGTTGGTGGGTGAGTAATCCAAGGTGGTCTGTGCCCCTAACAGTAGCTCCCTCTCCTGAACCCTTATCTCAAAAACCTTCAAAATAACAAGTACCACTTGTTAGAATTCAGTCTGGTATGATGAAAAACCTTATACGTTTGCTTGGCCATATAAGAAAAACATTTCCATATCATTCTACTTCTACCTTTCTAAGTATTTCCATGTTTGACCTATGAAATTCCTCCACTATTTCTATGGTATGTTTCAGATATTCTGGTGGTTCCCATGTGTTCTCATCATTAGAACAAACTTTCAATTTAACAAAATATTGGAGTTTACTGAAACACTTATTCTAGGTGCAGACTCTTCTGATGTAGGAGATTATTTTACTCCTTACTACCTTCTCTACCTCCTATTCTAAATCTCTTTTTATTTCTTCTAGCTGGTGAGGTGGCTGAGCTCAGCCCAGTTGATTTGATATTTGGTAGACTCCAGCAATGATACATGAAAGATCAGATAAACTTTCTACCAATGAGGTATCTTCAGTTTCAAGGTATGTGCATCCCTTTTTTCTAAAACCTGAAAGAGTCTATAAAGTTTCAGATATAGCTTCTTTGAGGACTGTTTCATTGTCATATTTTTTCCAATTAGCATGACATTATCACTGATTTTACTACCTAGCTGATTCATAGCTTTTCTGTCATGGTATTTTGACGTAGCTTCTCAAGTAGGTTCAAGCATATCAGTGGCTTACATATGTATTACCTTTATCCAGTAGGCATATGTAGTGGTGCCAGGGTTTTGAGCTTCCTGTTCTTTCATCCATGTTATTTGTACATAGTATTTGTAGTTTGCATAGAGAGCTTTCATTTTGTATGCATTGGTAAGTTTGTTGTTATATGCATGTTTGGCTAGGGGCAGGAGCCGGTACCAATCATCCAGATCATAGATGATAAAGTTTTGCAAGTAACCTTGCAGTATTTGGTTTGTTCTTTCAGTTTGTCCATCTATTTGAGAGTGATAGGCAATTGCCATAGTACTCTTTATTCCTTGAGCTTTGCACAATGATTCTGAAAATTCTCCTGAAAGCTGAGTATTTATATCTGACACTATCACTATTAATGACCTGTGAAGCTTCCAAACTACCCTTAAGAGAATATTTGCAATGTCATTTACAGTTGCATTTTCTTCTAAGTTGATAAAATGCACCATTTTAGTGAATCAGTATACTACTACTATGATCTTCATGAATCCATGGGATTTTGGCAATTGTACAATAAAATCTGTTGAGATTGAAGTCCAGGCAGTATGCAATATTTGTAAGTGTTAAATTAACCCAAACCTCATATGTCATGAGGATTTGTTGTGTTGACACTCATCACATGACCAAACATAATTATTGATCCATCCCACCTGATCTTTCCTATAAAAGTCTCATGTAACTATTTCTAAAGTTTTTTCTAGTCCAAAATGGCCTGCTATCTTAGAGTAATCACATCTATTTGCAATCAATGTCTAGAGGAGTTCACCAGTAGGGCTGTATAGTTAGTCTTTGTAGTATAGTAGATTATCATTGTAATATGGGAACATGTTCCAGCAACTTTACTCTGGTTATGATTATGTTTTCCTTCTTATATTATTTTCTTTGTTCTTGTCTATGTTGATTAATTGATTATTTCACTACTAGTATCATTAGGATTCTAGTAACTTGTTTATGTTTGTATTAGTTATGCTTTTGTACTGGCAAGGTGCTCTAGTAATTTAAAGAGAAGGAATAGTCATGTATACCAGCAGTAGAGATAAGGCTTGGGTGAAGGATTGCCTTAGTCTTTCAGGATTCTGGTAGGATCACAAGATTCTGGTAATGTACACTTACTATTAATAATAGTAGTTGTGGGTTTTCAGGAACCTCTGCCTGAGTTGGAGGATATCATGTATTTTAGACAGGCTTCCTGACTAGCAGGAACTGTTAGACTTCAGACAGAACCTAGATAAGAAATATGTTTAGTTGAATGGTGATTCTATTGTTCCTTGACCTCTTTGCTTCTCCTAAGAACTTCTTGACTTTACCTCTCTAGTCTCTCTTAGGAATTGAATGCTTGCTGGCCTACTGTCTATCACTATTGTACTTAGTACATACAGGTTACTACCTGTTACAAACCTTAAGCACCCAGCATTATAGCAGTTCTTTTCCATCATCTCTTAATCTTTCCAACTCTAATTTTCTTCTCTTCCAGTCTTAATCTTACTCAGCTGCATTCTTGACCATAACTAGGAAGTCTACTTTGAATGTCTTGATATTACTTTTGATATTATTGTGTTGGATGACAGCTCAATTTCTTGACAAAGTCGAGGGTGACTGTCAATATTAGTCTTGTCGAAGTATTCATTATCCTTTTTGTCAGCTTGCAGTAGTGATATGGTTATTTGTTCTAGAAGATCGGTACTTCTGAAATCATAACTTACTCATTCTATCTTGTCTAACTCTGACACATCTTGGAGATCTCAATTGTCAATTTTTTCAACAATCATTTGGGCTACACGGTCTTCTTTATTAACTTTATGGTCAATGTCCTTAGGGTTAACCATTAGGACTTTAATGTCTCCTATGTAGTCTGCATCAATTTCCCCAGTACCTATATATATTGTATACTTTAGGGCTAGTCTACAATATGATGCAATTCATCCATAGGTTCCTTCTAGGAGTCTTAGGTCTATTCCTGTCTCAACTAGTATTTGACCTCCAGTTGGGACTATAGTGTCCTCAGTGTTGTATAGATCATGTTCAACTCCTTTATATAATCAGGTGGCAATTTTAGTGTCTTTCTAAACTCAGAAGATATGTGTTTTTCCTGCCACTTCTTCTATATCTTAAAACCTTTCATCTCCTCTAGCTTGGTTCATGAAACCCTCCAGTTGTAGATCTTATAGTCTGTAAATATACCATCCAAATGGAACTTGAATGAAGTGTTAAGGTTTAAGAATTGTTTGTTTACAATGTGTGGCTCTTCCTTCAGGATGGGACTTAGGCCATTGATTTAGAGTATCCAGTTTACTGCCCCTTGCTGCTAGATGATAAACTATCTGGAAGTTGGTAGATGCTAATTTCTACACACACCAAATTTATCTAATACTCCAAGTCTTGATAGTCAGAAAGTATTATAGATTCCAGTAGTCTATGTGGACAGTAATTGGGATTTCCATTCCAGCTAGATAGTGATACCATTCCTTGAATGCTTTTACTATTGCTAAGAGCTCTTTATTGTGAATGTAATAATTTCATTTGGCTGATGCTAGCTTCTAGAAATAAAAAGCCACTGGCTGGAGTTTGTTATTGAGGAACTACAAGAAAATACAACTGAGCATGAAATCACAAGGATCTGCATCAACTACTGTCTTCTTTTCTCGGTTAAAATAGCAGAGAATCAGCACCATGATGAATTGATTTTTTAGGAACTTGAATGCCTCATCTTGTCTCTTTCTCCAGCTGAACTTTGAAGGTTTTTACTTCAATAGGTCTGTTATTAGATTGTAGACTTGTGAGAAGTTTTTTATAAATCTTCTGTTGAAATTTGCAAATCACATAAAGATTTGTACTTCTTTCATCACATTTGGTACTTTCCATATTTAGATAGCTTCTACCTTCTTCTCACTTATTGAAACACCATTTGTGGTGATGATGTATCCTACAAACTCAATGATATTAACATAAAGGATTGATTTTTTTATAGAAACTGCTAGCTGGTATTCACATAGTCAGGATATAACCCTTTCAACTAGTTCAATGTAGTCATTCTCATTATTACAATTGATTAATATATTATCAATGTAGACCTCACCTCCATGGTCGAAGTAGTCCTGCAGGACTATATTTATTATAGCTTGGAATGTTGCTAGGACCCTTACTACCCCAAAATGGATTATCCTATATTCAAAAAGTCCATAATGGGTGTGAAGTATGGTCTTCTATTCATCTCCTTTTCTGATTTGTACCAGGGGGAAACTGTCTTTGAGGTCTAACTTTGGGAAAATAGTAGAGCCAACTACCCAGCCCCTGAGTTCTAATATTAAGGGGATTGCATACTTCTTGTGGACAGTTATTTTATTCAGGTCATGGTAGTCTATGCTGAGCCAAATGCTACCATGTGGCTTCAGTACAAAGAGTATATGAGTACCTGATGGTGACTTGCTAGGGTATATTTTCCCCTATTCTAGTATCGCACTTTGGTAGATATGCTGGGCATCCAAATGAGATGCAGTGAGTTTGTATATTAGTCTCTATGGTAGGGTTGTGCTTAGGTGAAGGTTGATTGCATGATTGAATGTCCTCCTTAGGACAAGTTTTGCTGCTGTTGCAGGTAGGAAAAGGTTGACATATTAGTGATATGTCAGGGGCAACTAGTTTTTCAGCTGGTCAGGAGTTTCAGAAATTGGTGAAATACTGTCAATAATCCTTACATTGGGGTCAAAGGCTATGTCATTGTCCTACTTGAACATGTCATCCTAGGAGATCATGTTGCTATTATTGTTATGGAACAACCCCGATAGGACGGGGAAAGGTGGGCACTGAACGGGATGACGGCAAGGGGGTCCAAGGTACGCGAAAGGGGAACAAGAGTCTGGAAAAGAAGGGGGGGCAATGTCAAGAGAGGACAATGCGGGAAAACAAGGACAAGATTAAGGTAGAGGCGGGGGCCTCCGGGGGACAAGAACAGTGGTGGTTAACCACTCAGTATTTGGTGTATTATACAAGAGGTTGCGTGAAGAGAAAAGGAAACCACTCTTCACGCTCAAACTTATTTAAGTAGAGAAGTATCCACACACAACCACCTAACCACACAAAGCAGCCACAACCCAACCACAGTACCCTAATTACCTCCACTTGACCCTTTGTTGTAAATAACCAAACACAACAGCTATCTAAGTTAATGTTAATACCATTTCCCATAACAACTTGACCCTTTGTTGTAAATAACCAAACACAACAGCTATCTAAGTTAATGTTAATACCATTTCCCATAACAATTATTTATGTCTCACAGTGTATGCTTGAGATAACTAGGGGCATTGAAATTTCATTTTTCCAGGTTGCTCATGTTTGATAAAGGGTGATCAATATACTACCATCTATATCAGATAATCATTCCTGAGTTATTTATAGGGGCAACAATACAAGAGACTTGTGTAGTGTGTCAGTCCTTCCTAATTTCTAATTGTAGAGAGCATGTATAATGTTTTCTCCTATGGGTGTGAGTTCTCCAGTAAACCCCTATGGTATTATAGGTATTCATTGAGTTTCATATACTATCTCTAGTTCTTCAACCAATTCTTTGCTTATGACTATGGTATTTAATCTAGAGTCCAATCGGACCAGGATTCCATAACACTTATGTTTTATGTAAATATGAGCTGATCCTTTAGGGTAATTATAGAGTGTCAGTATAGGGGCAATGGTCTTTTGCTACTTACCTAACAGGTCAATATCAGTTCATCCTTACTTCAATATTTTTCTTTTTTTTTGGGTTTTTTATAACCAAAATTAAGTATAGACCTCAATTGGTCTTTTTGGGTTTAGTGGAAGTTTAAGATTCTTTTGTGAACAGATTTTTTCTAGGGATGAAATTGTTGACCTAGCATACAGTGGTTTTTGAGGTCTTTGGTATACCTAAAGGAGTATTCTGCACAATTCAATAATGGTACTATGATGTATCTTAGTATATTCTTCAGATATTCCCTGTGGGGTGTACAAAAGATGATGGTTGTCAAGGCACAAAGGTTAGGAGTTCCTGGTCCCAGGTTAACATGTATGCTAAGTGGAGCTATGTAGGTATAAGAGTATATTCATCTAACTATTAACTATTTTCGAAAGGTATTGAGCAGGTTGAATAGTTTTTTGTCAATATGTAGTAATCAATCATGGTAAGAGTAAAGTGTTGAGCTTAATATAATACTAGTAGTATTTTGACTGATCAGATCTCCTCAAGTAAACTGACAAGAGAAGAATAATACTTGGTTATTGATCAACCAACTACTAGCAGTCATTACCCCCTACTGAGGGGCTCCCTTTTTGAAGTTCTAATAACTTGGTATCTCTAGACCTACCTTGCTTAGGTCGTTTACTTAATGCTCTTTGCACCTATTGATATTATGAACTCTGTGCAGCTTTTTCTGACTTGCATGAAGACTCAAGTCAGTACCATGATATTATAACTAAGATAATTAAATAGTGACCATCAGGGGGACATTCCTGTAAGCGGTTCAGTGAGGGTTTGGTATAGAGTCAGTTTCTCAAGGACCCTATCTCAATTTCAGATCCAGCCTTTATTGTGACAACCCATATACCATCACTATGTGGTGCCTTTTGCTTCCTCTAGGTACTCATTTCTGAAGAGCTGTTATTGTTCATAACTTTTGAAGATATCCTGCTATCCTAGTCTTTACTATATGTTACTGACTTAGGGAATTTCTTTTGACAGTCCCAGTCTCTAAGATCCAAGGGTAGCCTTTGCTATCTGTAACCCTCTTCTTCTTCTGATGAGGCCCATATGTGAGGCTATGACTTTTCCCTGACTACCTGGTTGACCTGAGTTGCCTGCCTCTCGGACCTCGTACTTCCAGGTTCCTAAATTTTGTCATTCTGTGATGGCCTTTAGTTTTTGAACTAAAAACCTGTGTTTTCTGGTATATTTGCAATATATCGTTAGTCAGTTCACACCAAGCACATGATCTCTTGGTTTATCATCTTTTATCTATTGTGGCTTGGGCAACACCTTCATGAGCCTTTTTTCAGTCTATATGCTCAAATTCCTGAGGGCTACTTGCCAAAAAATCTTTCCTGTTTTCCAATTTTGGTTGCCAGCCTTTGCTTGTAGTATCCATGACTTTGCTGTGAACTACTTCTGAAGGTCATTCTTGTTATTTCCACCTTTTCTTTTCATGGTATTTCCATTACTAGTAACCTTTAAGGCATGTTGTACAAGTCTTTGTCCCTGCAAAAATGCCTCTTCCAAATTTTCTACATGCTGGAGCTCAGTTAACAATTCTTTATTCGAATCATGGGTTTTTATGGATAGACCTCATATTACCTGCCCTGGTACTTTCTCTTCTACCAGAACTTGCCATGTGAACCCAAACAGCCCTGCCCTAATGTTAAGGTTTTCTTGTAGGAGCAGGTACTTGTCAATATTCTCTCTATAGCTGATTTTGTACATATCACATAGGGTCTTTCGTTCTTCATCCTCATCAGCATATCGACCAATGATCTCATTCTCTGAACCTTACTCTGGATACTAGATCTAGTTGGAACTCATGTCCTATTGCCTTGGTCATTCACTTCCAGTACCAGTTTGAGAAAGAAGCAACTTCCTCTCCTTCAGTTCAGCCTAGTCCATATATCATGGTTTTGTAGTCTTCAGTCCATAGCAGGATATTTCAGTTAAAGTAATCTTCATAGGCCAGTATCCTAGTTCTTACATCCTAGAGGTGTTTTGCATTGAAAACCCATTGTGGGTGAGCAGACTACTTAGCCATTTGTCCTAAAGCATGGGCTATAGTGTCTGAGATACACTTTTGTTGCTTGAGAGTAAGCATATCATTCTTCTTATTAGATTGGTATTGTGCTGAAGTAGGTCCTAGACGGCCTCTATTCCCAGCCACCTCATCATCCAAACTTGAGCTTGAGTTGCTAGGGTCTGGGTTTCCTCTATTATCTCCTTATAGTTTTAGAAGGCCTGCTCCATGCATTACCTGTCTCTTGTCCACCTTTTTTTCCATCTCAATATGTCTCCAGCTAGAGAGGCAGAGTTCAAGTTCAAGGTAGTTTCTTCAGCTGGAGGGAGTAAAGTAAGTATCTTTCCTCATACCCTATTTATCAGGAGCATCAACTGTTATTGCATTTGTTCTATCATTCCTCTCAAGCCTTATACTAGCTGTTCTATCTGGGATCTTCTTTTAGTATTAGTGTTAGCCAAATTGGATACTTATTGTATTAAGCTTTCAAGGTACTAATCACTGGAGAATAATGCTTGTGCAGCTTTGTCAATATTTTGATATAACTGGGAGCTTACCACTTGTTATAGCTCATATTGAGTAGCATGTTGTTATAGCCTGTGGGTTATTTGGATTTGATCCAACTTTCAGGCATTATCTATTTCCTGACTAAAGATTTCCATGTTTCGCTTAATTTTTTCAAACATACTTTCAACAACTGTTTCTCCATTATCAAATCTCTGCCATACTTCTTGTAGTAAATTTACTGTTTCTTGTCCTTGTTTGCATAAAGTGCTGAAGGTGATTCTGAATTCATCATAGTTGTCTGCCATCATTCTCTCAAGCTGTCTGAGGACTTCCCCTATCTGTCAGAGAAAGGTGGTCTGCTACTTGTTTCTGTCTAAAGTTGGACTACTTCTTCTTTGTACTCTTGAGGCTGACCTTACTGATTGTATTGAAGGGCACCTTTGGGGGGCAGGCAGATTTCCTGCCATAAATAGGACTTATGATTGTGATGTAGACATGACTTTTGTCATGATACTATTGTCCAAGGATTGACTTTGTTCAGAAGAGCTTTCTGTTATTGACTTAGACAGGTAGAAAGGAAAAATACATGTTTTTCCTTCATCTGGAAGGTGGATAGAAGAGTCTTGTTAATGAAACTCTATGACGTGTAAGGTAAGGAGGGTCTTTCAAGAATATAGTGAGCCTAGATAACAAGGAGAACTATCAATATAGTTTTATTAGGGGCTTAATCAAGGTAAGAGGTGGTTGAACTTGGCTATTCACCAGTAATAATAAAGGTAATGAAGATCATCAGGTAGGCTCAATGAGAAACCTATCTCAAGAAAGTGTATGTGCAAAAATGGTTTAAGGGTAATAAGTTAATATATTGATAAGATCTCTGCTCTGTCCCTTTTTCTGTTCTAATAGCTTTGGAGTACCTCAATATTTATATTCTGCATTTGGGTAATTGCAAGCTACATCTAACAACTATACTAACTCAGTACCTCCTGCAAAGGTCTCTTATCCTAATAAAGTAAAATACCTGTTGGTACTGAGAATATCTTACCCTGTTGAGCTCTTACTATCTTTGAATTCCTAATAACTCTGGGGGTGTCAAGCACTCCTCTAGTAGGTAGTCTCTAATCTGAATAGCTATATGAACTTAATTTGTACATACTACTATAGAATGCAGCTAAACCAATTGTTCATCCTTGAAACATCTGGTAATCAGTGTTAATATTCAAGGAAAACTATCACCATACATAATATGCATGACAAATTTGAACAGAAAATAATAAGACTTTATACAACTATTGTACTAGTGACTCAGCCAGCAGAAAGTACCTCCCTTGCCATATCTTGAGTAGGTCATTTTGACTCTACTTCTTTCAAAGTAGTGGGCTCAGCCATATACTCAAGCCATATGGTGCTATAGACTCACTATATCTAAGTCACTAATAGTTTCATTACAATTTCAGAGTCCCATTAGTTATGGTCATCATATTTAACTACTAAAGTATAGGATACTAACTTGGCAGTGCCTTAACTAGATGTCCTCATTTCACATGCCACTTGTCAATCAAGGGATTCTCTTATACATCCTATGGACACCATTCAGTCAAATAGACAGTGACAACATATGTGGTATTATACAGGGGCTGTCAATCTCGGGTCCTAAGATGTAGCAACACAATTTGGCTGGAGTAACTTGAAGATGATGATGTCAATTCCGAATAAGGGAGCTGTACATGGATGATTGAATGGTAGATTGGTGGATAAATAGTCTGAGATGGTATATACACCAAATAAAAAGCCCTGCTAAAAGTAAAAGCAGATGCAATCATCATATATGAAGAGCTTCAACAGTTCAAGGCACATGACAAGCCAGTTCAGAACAATAGAAACATTATTTCCCATGCATATTATATCACACAGGAAGATTTAATCGAGGGTAGATATAGTATACTGGATCCACTTAGGCATGGAGGTCAAAAAGTATTAAAAAGAGAGGTTGTTGGAAAAGGAAAAGCATAGCAACAAGTGGAAAATTCTAGTTTATCCAAATCTGATGAACATTTAGTTGTTGTATCTGCATATTCTAGTGATGATGAAGATCTTGAAGAGATAGATTCTGGGAGTGAGGAAAGTAAGTATTCTCCAGCACAATCAGGTATTCTGAACTATCCTACTCAGTTGCAAATCTCCCTTACTGTCTCTTTTGTAGATGGACCTTCCTCTGTTACAGGACCAGTACCAGATACTATTATCCTATTGAGAAGATCTTGTTGGAATCAGTCTTCAACTAATTAGTCTTTAATGTAGTTTCACTCAACCTTCTTACTTCAAATTTGTTCAATCAGGTCTAGTATTTCTTTTATGTACTACTAGATGTATGAACAGTATTATTCCTGAATTACAGTTTAAGACCTATAAAACTATTGATATGGAGGCAATTTATGGTAATTGGATCAAAATTATGGGAAAAAAGCTCTTTGAGTAATAATTACACTATGGGTAATAACACAACCAACAATGCTATAGTCTAAACCCATTCTTACTATTTACTGAAGATTTCTTTATGATATATTTTGTCTAGCTGATCTTTTATTTTAAGGTTCAAAATATGTGCCACTAAATCAAGATATTCTGTAGCAATTTGGTGGCCTAACAATTCCTGTTTTATCTCATCCTACTTGATTTTACCAGTAAAGGTAATAAATAGTGAAGGATGACCAAAATGTCATACAAGAGCTATGCTGTCCTGGTAGAGCTGTTGCATGAAGGGATCATCTACAATAAAGCTGAAAGGTAATATGATTCTCTTTCCAACCAGCTGTAAATTCACATCTCACTGTTCCACAAAATCTACCAACCTATTAGAAAGATCTGCTCAGATATTTGCTTGATGAACTCGAAACCATGTTAGTTGATCCTAATCACAGACACACAGCTCACCTATCTACTAAGAATTAAGGAAAAAGTCTTCTACCTTGAAAGATTGTTGCTAGTTCACCATCACATGAATGTAGTCAGAAATAATAAAATATTCTTTGATGCATTCTCTTAATTTACTAATTTCCTTGAGTATTCTGTAACCTTCTTACCCAATACCATCTAGGCTCCACATGTAGAAAGAATAATATGTAGTAGAGTGGTAAGTATAGTACATCATTTTGATTAATAATTGTAAATGAGAAACTTGGTTGTTCTATATTTGGAACTGATCACTTGGCAATAACAATATGCTGACAACAACTTTCACCATACTCTTCTAGTATAATTGATGCTACCTCATCACTGCTAAGCACATTTTCTCTTCCCCTATCAGCCCCTGTTTACACAATTAACTCTCTTCTTGGATTCAGAACAATATGAATATCCTTTCTCTTTTCCAGTAGAGCAGAGATCCTTACCTGAGCTGTTTGATAAAGAGCGATAAGGGGAGAACATTCATGAAGTATGGTGGTAATAATTAATACAGTTTCCTTGTCAGGTTTAGGTATTTATAAAACCATGGATTGTACTACAAAGGAAGAGTCATAGTGATAACCTTATGTGAAGTTTGGGTCCCCATCAGCTAATAGGATAAGCAGTCTTTAAAGGTGGTAGAGGTTTCTACAAACTTGGAATAGTTGAAGGCCACCAGTATTTACAGTTACACAATTGTCCATATTACATTATAGAGATATCAATGCAAAGAGACTATTCGATTATTACAAACCTACATCGGCAAAAATGTTATCTTGCACCCAGTATATCCTGTGCATCTGATGCACAGGGTACCCATAATGATAACCATTGCTGAGAATATAATGTCGACCTGACATCGCATCCTGACGGTATCCGGACATGGACCCCTATGCCAGGTGCACCCTCACAACATCTGATTCTGTGCTCTTGTATCTTAACAATCTCTGATCCTCAGGTGTTGCATTGTAACAATGTCTGATTCTTGGGTGTGGTATCCTCACACCATCTGATCCTGGCCTGTTCCATCGGGATGGTACTTGATGCTAAGCTATTACATTGTTGCAACACCTAATTTATGCATTTTCCACCCTGATGTCGCATCCTCACCTGTGTGCGTCAGGATTCATCAATACCCATAATGTTTGCCCTGGCACCACCTATCATCAGGCCTTTCCATCTACATTCTTTTTATGTTATGCTCCTCTTATCTCAATCTCTGCCTGCATGCATGATGGGTCCAGATTTCACCTTAACCGTGATATCTCATCTTGATGCTACTACTTCATGTCTGGACCTCCTCAGGATACCATCCAAAGTGTGGTGAGTTACACCTGACACCATCTGCACCTTGCGCCCAGTATTGCTCAATCTTGCCAACTCCCTCCTGATATTTGAGATACTACATTGTGATTGCCCTGACACCCTCCGTGTGGCTACTTTTCATAGATTCTTTGGTGAATATTACGTTGATTATTCCTTTGCACTATGTCCTTTGGTTTCTATTGTAGTCTTGTCATAGTAAGTTAAATTAAATCTATCACACATAATCTTTACATGTTCTTAATTTCTCTTAATCAGCTACAGTGATAGTCCCACCCCCCCAGTCGTCATCATCCTGCTTATGATGACATCCCTGTTAGTGCTGCTTGTGCTTCCTGAGAATCTCCAAGACTCAATGGGACCCCCCGAGATAGAGAAGGGATCCCCACTGGTACTGCTTGCACTTTCTGAGAATCTCCAAGGCACCACGAGACCCCCAGAGATAGAGAAGGGATCTACGCTAGTACTGCTTGTGCTTCCTAGGAATTATCTGGACTCAGAGGACCCAAACCTTGTAACTGAAGCTCCCAGGCTACTGATGTCTGGCTCAAGTCAAACCAGATGTCACTTTCGGGTGACAGATTCTGAGGTTCCAGATGTTCCACTATGTCCAAGTTCTGGTGATTAGTCTCTTGCAGTACAAGCTGTGTAGAAGTGTGGTTGGATATCCTTCTCTCAAGCTCAGTGCTTACAGCTTCCCAATCATCATCGTATCCTTTACGGCAGTCCTGCTGAACTCTCAAAACTTGTGCAACCCTCTTATCGATTGTTTCTCAAATGTTTATAACAATCATATCCTGGATTCTCCATTGCGACTCACCCAAAGTTTCTTTTTGAAAGTCAAAAAGATCTTGTATATTTGGTAACAGGTTAACTGCCCGGGTCCTAAATGAACAGTTGGATGATTCAGAGACTCACTCCTGGCTGCCTCAGGCTTGTAGTCCCTGGGCTCCTGATATATTCCTGTTTGCCATGCATCCAGTATATGGCAGATTAGGGTACACATTAAGCAGATCATAGTGCCATTAATGCATGCAAGAAACCTGGGATCCACAATACCTTGCATCTTCTTCCCTGTAAAGTACTTACAGAAAATCACCTCAGGAATCTGGGGTGCAAGGAATTGTAATGTCAGGCCCTGGGTTATGTCCAATTACAGTCTGTAGTGGTCACTATATGGTAGGTGTCTAGTGGAGACAAACATTGTACCCTCTCTGGTGGTACATAAACCTGTCTTGTACTAGCAGATAATGGACTCTACACGCTATAGCTGTTCGGATCGTCAGGCAGACTGTATAACTCCGCAATCGCTTTCTTCAACTCATGTACAAAATGCGATCATACCTCAGATTGTTTTTGGCATATCTTTCTAGGTCAGTATTGCATTCTGCATTGTATAATATCTACCTGAGTCTACTTACCAAACTTATACACTGCTCTGAGGGGTGGATGTTTTCGGCATCTACAATATTAGCAAGTACGGCATCCCCAACCTTGTCCACCTGTGCTATCAGAGCAACAACATTTGGGACTCGGAGTGGATGCTCAAACAGGTTGTACCGTAGAATCAGAGTCTTCACATCATCTAATATGCGTCTTTCCGCAGCTGTCACTAGATTTTGTCGATTGTGAGGAGCTGGACTAGAGTTCATGGTACCAGATACAGGACCACACATGCTACCCAGTGGGGATGATAACCGTGCACCACTTGATGATGGGAATATTGGAGGACTGTAGGCTCTCTGCCGAATTATGCGTCCAAGATCTGTGGTCATACACTGAGTAAGACCTATCTCCTGAGACCCTGATATGGTCCAAATGTCTGTAGTTCTCACCCCATTGTCTCTCTTTCTGTCAGCTACTTGTGAGTCATGATCATGTCTTGATCTGGAGCTATCTGCAATATCGATGCTTTCTCCATCAGGTTCTGTGTCTGATTCTATTTCATCTGGTCCATGTGAGATTTGTTACTCATCACTACTATCGTCAAATAGATGCACCATTGAGGTATTTGGTGGATCATTGGTTTCAATTTCAGGTTCTGCATGTGCCATAGTCAGCATTGTATGCGTCTATTGGTGCTTTGCTGCTCTTTCTAGTAGGCTTGGAATCGGGGCTGGAGATGAATCCTGAGTTGAGGATGCGTCTTGAGATTCATTTTGACGTGTTCTGGATCTCCCTTTTCTGGATCCCATGGTACCAGATTACACATCATGTCTACCTCTGTATAGATTGCCAACACAGGGTACTTGCTGACTGCATGTATTGGCCTGTTACTTATTCATGGTATAATAGAGTAGTTAGCCTAAGCTATGTGAGGATTCAGGGTGGAGTAAAATTGTAGGGATCTCAAGCACAGTTTGGTCAAGATGAGAAGTTTGTATAGTTTTCTTGTGTTGTATACTACATGTTAGGTCTTATACATGGGGCTCCCTATGGGGGGGAGGGGGTGCATAGGATCACTGACTATTACTCATTATTGAAGCCAAAGATTTGCCTGCAAAATGGCATTTGCAGAGTGTTCAACATTATGTTCGTAATAATCTAAGCATTCTGAACTATGATTGCACTCACAACTCTGGCATGAAAAAATTAGACGAAATGAGGGTGTTGTTAGGGTTGTTGGCTTAATAAAATCTAGCCATGAATGGTGTGATTTACTGAGACTATTGACGCTACAGTATTTTTGCATTCCCTAACTAGCACTAGAAGTGTCTGAAATCGTCTCCTGGCATTGAGTCAACACAGCTTGAACACTCGAGAGGCTGAATTCAAGCAATCCAACCTACTCGCCCATGGATGTTAGTGATGAGATAGACAGGGGTTATAGTCTAACTATATCTGACCAACTTCAAACCCCAGTCTGTCTCATTACTAACCTCAATACCCAAGTAGATAATCAACATACCATGAGCTGACTCTAGGTGAGTGAATGATAGACAATATGAGATGTGCCAAATCCAGAAAACACTAGACGCCAAAGTAAGCGGATGGTGCTATCACTATTATCACATACAAGCCACTCAAGATCCAAACAGCTAGCAATATGAGTCACCAAAGCAAGTGCATCCTATTGTATCTTTACTATCATATAGAGGCACTCAACATCATAAAAGATCCCGCATTAGTTAGTAAATTTTTAAAGTTCTTTTTTTTTGACTAAGAGATAAAGCTCCATATCTAAAAACTACTTAACAAAAAGTTACTTAGCAAAAAAAAAACAAAAAATGATGAAAAGAAAAGCTACAAAAGGATTATTTTAATGGACCCTGCTATATGGTTCCCCGTCAGGCCGCAGGGGGTGTCTCCAGGGCCGGAGGAATTGGGTCAGGAGTAGGGGGTAAGAGGTAGCCAGGGGGAGGGCCCACTGCCATTGGAGAGCTCAGTGCCAAGAGGGGGCTTGGTGCAAAGGTGGGGCTTGGTGCAAAGGGGGGGGTCGTAGGCGAGACAACTGCTGGAGCTGGGGAGGAGGCAGACGGGGGAGAGCTGGTGACAGTCCCCAGACTCATAAGGAATTCAGCCATCCAATACTACTGTCAGATAAGGTCAAGCAACCTTATGTACTTGTCTTACTCTGACAGGCTAGGAGGCTCACCGGCAGTGATAGGGGGGAGTCTGGGCTCTTGGTGAGAGGAGGTCTTGAGTGGCCCAGTTCCTGGTCCATTTCTTCCTCCTTGTATTATGTGTTTCTGATTAGCTAAGATGGCAACTAAAATATGGTTAGGGTTAGAAACTTACATCTTCGATCACAATGGCGTGTTCGTCAGGATCTTGCACCTCCTCCTCCTCCTACTCCTTTGCCTCCTTCTCCTCCTCCTCCTCCTGATCTACCTCCTCCCCCTCCTCCACCTCTACCTCCTCCACCTCTACCTCCTCCACCTCCACCTCCTCCACATCTACCTCCTCCATCTCCTCCACTTGCAAGGCGTCCCCAATATCTCTGGCCTGCCCAGAGTGATCCCAGACCTAGTAGTCGAAGAAGGAATATCTGCCATGGGCAGGCAGGGGGGTCTGGTCACAATCCTCTCCCTCACCAAGGCGTGGCTCCAGGACCATCAGGTCTATGGGGTGTTTGCCATCATTGACAAGGAGCCATGCCAGGATGTCCTCATCTTCATAAAGAAAGATGAGTTCCCAGAGCATGAGAGGATCAGGGGGCAATCAACTAAGTAACCAACCGCCCTCATAAATCACCCCAAGGGGATATCGGGGGCATCAGATTGCCCACTCCATACATTGATACTTGACTACCCCAAGCATACTTTTGATGCTTGGTGATGCCATGACTCCCTAGGTGATTCCCTGGTTGGAGTCATTGGCACACCAGGGGTAGCCAAGGAATGAGTACCCAGTTTCTTGGGCACCTGACTGACAAACGATATGGATACTGATTACCCATGGGTAATAAGGGGAGGCCCAATGTGATTGAGCCACTGACAATATGTGTTAGCACGAGGATAGCATATAATAGATGGAAGGGAGTGACACTAACTCGGAGGTCCCTTGACCTCACCACCAACCTTCTTTCCCTCCAACAGACGATGCCCATTCGACATCCTAAGGTTCTTGCCCATGTCATGGAGAAAGAGCCTGAGGTGGCGCTCCACTTCTCAGATGTTATCAGCCCAGTGTTTGTCTTTAACAAGTGAGCCAGGCTGTAACAGGGGGATGGGAGCAAGCATACCCGATGACCAAATCGAATTTGGATTTGGTCAGGCGGCAGAGGTCCAGAGAGTGATCAATTAAGTGCACCTTGAGATGGTCGCACCAGGCACTGTACACAACAGTGAACTGGCATGGGTTGGTGAAACTACACCAGCTTTTGGTATACGCTATGTTGCCATAGCATCCCCTATAAGTATTAGTTTAAATGTTTCTAACAGATCAGTGTACATTAGGTTTCACTTACAAGGAATCCTACACTGCCAGCTTGAAGGGTAGCCTCTCTGACGAAGTTGACTGGCTCAGGCTACTCATAACAGTGCGCGCCAGCACTCTCCCTTTCCCACTCTGCCCATGCAGTTTGACAGACTCGGCAGCGGGATGCCTAAGAACAAAACGGAAAGGTTAGTAATTATCACATGATAAAACTTAGATGTACTCTACTTAATTCTCTGTCTGCACTTTACTGCTCCAAGGTCGAACCACTCAAAGGATGGGGGCTGCCGGAATGAGAGAGACAGTGGGATGTCTAAGAGGAAAAGAAACATTAATATTGCTCACTCCTGACTGTCAATGGTTTTGTGAGGTGTACTTACTTTCCCTTGTTCACCAGTCATCTGATTAATATCTGAGGTGCCCTCAGAGTTAGAGGAAGGGAGAAAACAAAAAGGAAAAAAAGAAAAAAGAAAAAAGACAACTGCGTATGGGGGGGGGAAGAGCCTCCTGTTAAGAGACAGAAGGTAGAAGGGAAGTGGAGAAGGAGAGAAGGAGAAATGGAGAGAAAGTGTTTTCTTCTTATCTTCCCCTATGGTGGAGAGAAGAGAAGGGAAGGAGGAAAGAAGGGAAAAAGGGCTGGGTTTATATACCCTATATACATAGGGTGCACAGGGTATATAAGAAATGATGCATATATGTTTCCTGGTTTGTTTGTACACACCGTTGTACCTGCAAACAATGCCTGCACATCTGATGATGTCTGAGCATTGCTTGGGTATACAATGGAGTGTACAATCAAACTAGGAAACACATACAAGGGGGATAAGTATGTATTCTTCTGTATATATAATATATTTAAAATTCAATTGTAATATCTACAAAGTCTAACTTGTCACTAACTTTGGTAAAATAATTTTTTAAGCCACACTAGTGACCCCTTAGTGTCACATCACTAGTGCAGCCTAAAAGCTTATTTTACTAAAGTTAGTGACAAGTTAGACTTCATCTGTATTATACTTGATTTTTAAATATATTATATATATAGAAGAATAGATACTTATCCCCCATGTATGTGTTTCCTAGATACCCTGCACATGTGAGGTGCTCATGTATGCACACTATGTATGTAGAGTATATAAACCTAGCCCTTCTTTCCTCCTTTCCACCTTCCCTTCTCTTCTCTACACTATAGGGGAAGATAAGAAGAAGACCCTGTCTCTCCTTCTCTCCTTCTCTCCTTCTCTACTTCCCTTCTTACTTCCATCTCTTAACAGGAGGCTCTTCCCCCCCCTACATACAATTGTCTTTTTGTTTATTTTTATTTTTATTTTTCACCTTCCTCTAACTCCGATGGTGCCTCAGATGTTGATCAGATAACTGGCAAACAAGGGAAAGTAAGTACACCCCACAACACCATTGAGTGTCTCGAGTGAGCAATATTAACATTGCTTTTCCTCTTAGACATCCCACTGTCTCTGTGGTTCCTGCTGCCCTTGTCCTTCCTGCAGTTTGACCTAAGGGAAGTGAAGTGCAGATGGGGAAGTAAGTAGAGTCCATCTAAGTTTTAACTTGTGATAATTACTAAGCTTTTCTTTTTTTTCTTAGGCATCCTGCTGCTGAGCCTGTCGAACTGCATGGGCAGAGTGGGAAATAGAGAGCACAGGGGTACATGGTTACGAGCAGCGTGATCCACTCTACTTGGTCTGAGAAGCTACTCTTCGAGTCAGCGGTACAGGATTCCTTGTAAGTCAAACTCAACCTACACTTATCTGTCAGAAATATTTAAACTAATACTCATAGGCGACGCTATAGTGATATAGTGTATCCCAAAAGCTGGTGTGGGTTCATGCACCCATGCCAGTTCAATGTTGCATACAGTGCCTAGCACAACCATGACAAGGCGCACTTAACTAGTCACTGCCTGGACCTCCACTGCCTGACCTAATCCAAATTGCATTCATTCATTGTGTATGCTCTCTCTCTTCCCCCGGTCATGGCCTGGCTCCCACTTGTTAAAGACAAGCACTGGGCTGGTAATATCTGGGAAGTAGAGTGCCACCTCAGGCTCATGGTCTACAACATGGCTAAGAACCTGAGGACATCGAACAGGTGTTGTCTGGTAGAGGGAAAGCAGGTTGGTGGTGAGGTCAAGGGGCCTCCAAGTAAGTGTTGCCCCCTCTCATCTATTATATGCTATCCTCGTGCTAACACATATTGTTAGTGGCTCACATCAGCAAAAATAATATCTGGTGCCAGGTGCATCCTGTGCATCTGATGCACAGGGTGCAGATAATGATAACTGTTAACCAGGATGCGACATTGAAGTGAGATTGCATCCTGACATTGAGGCATGCGCCGGGTGCATCTGAACAGAAACTAGACACAGACTCCTATGCCTGGTACACCCTGACAATGCCTGGCACTTCATGGTTGCATCCTGATGACATCTGGTTCTCAATTGTTGTATCCTAAGGCTGTCTGGTCGTAAGTGAGTATATCATAATAACATCTGAGGAGAGCATTTAAAATTCAAAAGTCCTGACACTAGCATACTAGCTGTGTGACCCATATGTAGGACTTAGGTCACAAAGTTTCTTTTAGTAAAACTATTTCAATTTCATCGATTCTATATAAATATATAACTAGTATACATGAGCAAGATAGATTTCACATGAGCATTCCTTTAACTGACAAATACTAGTTGCTTAACGGGCTATAGCTTCCCAGAGACTGATGTCAGGAGGTTGTAGGAGGTGCCATTGGAAGGCTGGGATCGAGGGCATTCTGAAACATGTCAGACAGGAGCAAGGAAATGTTTGGGCGTCGAGATATCTGTCTTCACGTCTAGCAGGAATTTACCATTAAAGACCATTTTCATAGTAGCCTGTAACTCGGCAGGACTGATGCCAGGAGGATGTGGAAGATGCTGTTGGTAGTCTGGCATCGAGGGGAGTCCATAACATGTCTGATAGGCATGAGCAAATGGCTGGGCGTTGAGATATCTGTCTTTAAAGATAGCAGAAATTTACCAGTAAAGATTAGTTCCATAGCAGCCTGTAGCTCGGCAGAGACTGATGCCAGCAGGATATGGGAGGCACCGTTGGAAGGCTGGCATTGAGGGGATTCCGGAACATGTCTGACCATCATGAGTAATTGGCTGAGCGTTGAGATATCTGTCTTCAAGCTTAGCAAAAATTTACTGGTAAATACCATTCCCATAGCAGCCTGTAGGTCAGCAGGGACTGATGCCAGGAGGTTGTGGGAGGCACTGTTGGAAGGCTGCCATGGAGAGGATTCAGAAATATGTCTGACAGGCATGAGCAAATGCCTCAGCATCGAGGTATCTGTCTTTAAATTTAGCAGAAATTCACTGGTCAAGACTATTTCTATAGCAGCCTGTCCCTTGGTGGAGAGTGATGCCTGGAGGATGTGGGAGGTGTAACTAAAAAGAATGATCAGAAAACACATGTATGAAAACATAACAAGATGTATTACCTAAGATATCACAACTATTACTTGTTTTTACAATGAATGCAACTGTCATATTCACTCTCTTCAGGGTTATGAGAATGAAATAGACTTGAATATCAGTGTATTGTATTATTTCATCAAATTAAGGATCTCTATACCGGGTTCTAATCTCCATTTCAAGACAACTAATCCCCATAGAGCCTACATTTTAACAAAAAGGGGCAAAGGAGATCATGTAAACTCCTGTTAAGTAGCCTTAACTTGTGTTAACCTATTGTTAATTATGTGCTTGGGTGATCAAACCTTGCCCCAGCACTACCCAATTTGACAAGATAATATGCTATTTGAGTCTTCTCTTTTTTTTGTGCCTAATTTGGTTTAGCTTTCATAGTCAGTGGCTAATATGTGACTGGCTGCAACCTTATGTCCAATCCAAACTCAGGACGCAAGTGAGCATCCCTGCAGAACTCAGGATGCAACTGAGTGTCTAATACAAACTCAGGAGGTAATCGAGCATCCCTTCAGAACTCAGGATACATTAGGCGTAACTGAGTGTAGCTTCCAAACTCAGGATGCAACCAAGTGTCCAATCCAAACTCAGGAGTCAAACAATCATCCATGCAGAACTCAGGATGCACTAAGCGCAACTGAGTGTAGCTTCCCAACTCAGAATGCAAGCAAGTGTCACACACAAACTCAGGATGCACCAGGTGCAATGTAGTGGTACATCTGAACTCAGGATATACCAGGCGCACCAGGTGAATGAAAAATGCAGCTTGTGTTAGGATGCAATGCCCATGCATCAGATGCAAGATTTTCTTTTGCTGATGCAATCAGATTGTGCCTCCCCTTAATGCCTATAGGCAATAACAATCCATATTTTCCCTTGGTCAGGTTCTCACAAAACTGGGTACTAATTCCTTGACTAACCCTGTTGCGCCGATGACTCTGAACAGCAAATCGCCAGGGGAGTCATGTCATCACTGAGCGTCGAAAGTGTACTTAGGGTAGTCAAGCCGGAGCATGTGGAGGGAGCAATCCGATGCCCCTAATATCTCTGTAGGTGACTGGTTATGGTACTCAGTTACTTACTTGGGTACCCTCTGATCCCCTCCTACTCTGGGAAGTCATGTTCCTTTGTGAAGATCAGGACATCCTGGTGTTGTTCCTTGCCAACAATGGCAAACACCTCTTGGACCTGATAGTCCTGGAGCCACACCACGGTGAGAGACAGGATCATGAACAGACCCCTGTACCAGCCCATAGCAGATATCTCTTCTTCGACCACATGGTCTGTGATTACTGTGGGCATGCTGGAGATATCAGGGAGGCCAGACAAGAGAAGGGGGTGGAGGAGGTAGAGGTGGATCAGGTGGAGGTAGAGGAGATAGAGGAGGAGATGGTGGAGGAGGAGGGGGAGGAGGAGGAGGAAATGTAAAATCCTGGTGAACATGCCATTGTGATTAAAGACATAAGTTTCCAACTCAAACTATATTTTTGTTACCATCTTAGCTAATCAAAAACACATAGGATGAGGATGAAGAAATTGATGAGGAACCAGGTCTCTCAAGCTCTTCCCACAAGGAGCCAAGACTCCCCCTCCGTCACTGCTGGCGAGTCTTTTAGCCTGTTGGAGCAAGACAAGTACAGAAGGTTACTTGATCTTGTCCGACAGCAGCCTTGAATGGCTGAGTTCTCTATGAATCTGGATGCTGTTGGCAGCTCTCCCCCTGCTACCTCCTCCCTGGCTCCACTAGTTGTCTGGAATTCAATGCCCCCCCTTTGCACTGAGCACCCCAATAGCACCAGGCCCTCCCACAGGCTGCCTCTTGCCCCCTTATCCCCAACCTAATTCCTCTGGCCATGGAGACCCCTGCTGCTCCCCCACAAGGAACAACATACTGGGGTCCCTAGAAATAATCCTTTTTTATCTTTTTTTTTTGTAGCTTTCTTTTTATTTTTTTGTTAAGTAGCTTTTTGTTACGTAGTTTTGAGATAGGGAGCTTTATCTCTTAGTCTAAAAAAAGAAATTTAAAAATTTACGAACCAATGTGGGATCTTTTGTGATATTGAGTGACTCTATAGGATAGTAAAGATACTATGGGATGCCTTTGCTTTGGCATCTCATATTGCTAGCCATTTTGATCTCGAGTGCCTAGTATGTGATAATAGTGATAGAACTATGCCCTCTTACTTTGGCATCCCATGTTTTCTGGATTTGGCGCATCTTGTATTGTCTATCATTAATTGGCCTAGAGTCAGCTCATGGTATGTCAATTATCTACTAGGGTATTGAGGTTAGTGATGAGATGGACCGGGGTTTGAAGTTAGTCAGAAACAGCTGGGCTACAACTCCTGTCCATATCATCACAAACATCTATTTGTGAGTTGGTTAGATTGTGTGAATTCAGCCTCTTGGGTGTTCAAGCTGTGTTGACTTGACCCCAGGAGATGATTTCAGACACTTCTAGTGCTAGTTGGGTAATGCGAGAATACTGTAGCACCAATAGTGTCAGTAAACAATACTATTCATGGCTAGATTTTATCCTGCCACCCATCCTAGTAACAACCTCATTTTGTCTAACTTTTTCATGCCAGAGCCTTGAGTCCAATCATACTTGAGAATGCTTAGATCATTACAAACATAATGTTGTATACTCTGAAAACTCCATTTTGCAGTAAAACCTTTTGCTTCAATAACAAGTGATATTCAGTGATCCTGCACCCCCCCTAGAGCCCTGTGTTTTAGACTTGACATGTCGTATACAAGATGAGAAAACTATACAAACTTCTCATCTTCACCGTACTGTTGACACGATAGCAAAAGGCAGTGGTAACATTTTTCTACATTACTGATGCCTTGTGGTATTGCGACCACATGATGTCCCATGGCATCACAGTTGTGACAGCACAACATCCCATCATATCACAGTCATGACAGCATGATGTCCCATGGCATCACCATTGCGACACCGGTACTTGTACCCCAATCCTCACATCTTCTCCTCTGTACCTCCATATTCTCTTCTATGGGTCTCCTCACTCTGACTACATCCTCCTACTGCCTGCCCATTCCATCAAGTCATTCCAATTTCTCCATGCACTAGCCTCTTAGGATACCCTCTGTGAACCTTATTCTGACCAACCACTCAGAGGTTGCAGAGGCAGAAAGTTACAAACCAGTGTACATCTCTCTATATAGGACTTCATGGGTGGTATACCTTTGGGACTGTATTGTTAGATCTCTCAAGTTGCGAGAATTGGTATTCCAATTGGTTTACATCAGTTTGGGGAGCCTCTCCTGTGTGCAGATCCTCATAATACTAGAACTAACCATATTCTCAACAGACCACCTTTTGCTCCACAATTCTAAATGCACCATATCGTACTACATCTTTCTCAACTCCAACTGTATCATATCTATAATGGCAAACTGGGAAACTTTATGTGTCCTACCGACTACCAAACTGTAACGACCCACCAGAGGGTGTCTTACTGTAAACTACACTTACACTCATAACCAGAGACCTTGAGGTCAACAGGTAAGGATAGTTGGGTTCATTTTCGTGGACAACTATGTATGCTATATGATGGTGGTATAAAAGGCGGGCTCGAGAAATGTTTGTGTAACAAGGCCCAAATTACCCTGACATGAGCTCCAAGTTACCCTATCTAGCACATAAAGGTACTTACTTAGGGCAGGGGGCAATCCTATAAGGATTGGGTACTACAGTAAAATCCAAAGGCAACAAACCTGGTAGCCTTTGGGGGTCTACAGCAGGAGCTACAGGGCTCCGAATGCCCCAAGATTTTATACAAGTATTCCTAACACACCCCTGCGGCCCCAGTGTAAGGACCGCACATCATGGGCTTACGGTTGTTGAGTTGCACCCTTCCTTACAAAAGGAATTGAGTGACAGCACTCTTGCAACACTGTATAAGTTGTCGCCATCTGTCCGACTGGATGCTGTCTGTAGGATATATGAGAGGGCTTAGGATGTGCTCCAGAAGAAGGTCTATCTTCTGGTACCCAATATGTGTAAATCGGAAAAGGACTGAAGGAGTTACTCAGGTGATACAGGAAAGGTAGTCCAGAGCCTCCCGGGTAGTCCCCGGGTGGCCCGGAAGATGTTGAGGCATCTCCGGGCAGGTGAATAACACATAGGCACAACTTGTGCCCAATCACTGTAAAACTATAGGAGTTGTTTGAGAACTCTACAAGCATGATTCCTATCACAGTAGGGGTGCTTTTGGGGAGTTGACTGTGGGTAGCGCCCACCAGGCCAATTACCAAGGTACCCCACCGGGGGAGCTGAGAAGACTTTCCTATCAAGCAAAGACTTGACTGGAATGAAGTAGAAGGTTCAGCTCGATTGTGAGAGCTATGTCTACTAAAGGCTTGCATAGATGAAATGCATGTGGGTATGAGAGTTCATAAATGGTATGTATCTTCAGTTGCATGATAGTTCGCCACTAGCATGTCAACGATATGAATAGTTTTTCTCCTGTGGTCACATTAGAGATGCAGCGCAAAAACAGTTAATGTCGGAAGGAGATTTAGCCATAGTGGACCAACATCCACACAGGAATAATGTCCTGGGTGGTGTGTGTTGGCCAGCCTGGAGGAGATGGGTGTGCTCATGAGTAAGTTAGAGTAGTGATGGGTGGGAACTGGCAGTATATGATATTCTACTTAAATTATATACAAGTCTCACTCTACTCTGGCAATCAACTACCTCTCAAGAAACTTACTGAGTGAAGCTGCAGCTTAACAATATTACGTTTTACTGTTTTGATTCTTCTTTACTCTGCTGTTGATTATCGCTTTTTGGTCTTTGAGTCACTTCAGTGTGACCGCAAACTTAGGATCCATCTTCGCTTAGGGTGCCCCCATTACAGTATATCGTCAAGCGACTTGCTCGCTTAACTCTCTTGAACTTGTTCCCACAAAACCTTCATATGTTGACATATTCGAGTATGAGTCTCTTGTCTGGTACAAGAAGCATCGGATGGAAAGAATTATGTCTTCCAAAGTTGGTTTTACTGACCTGGCGGCACAGGAACACGCTGACCAAACCCTACGAGCCAGTATCTTCACAGATCTACAAGGTTTAGAGTGGGAACCTGTGCCACTATTGCTTGAAGATGCTCCCATTGAAGGTCCTCAGGCATGTCAAGAATTGATTGTTGTGGACCTGAGGGCCCTCATGCAATCCTTTTCCCATGATGCTGCGTTTACCGAGATGATGAGTGTTGACAATCAGGGTATTAGCTTTGCAGACTTTACATGCGAGTATGTTGAACCGTATATCCTTCGGGAAATCGGTCGTCAATTTCACATGGTTAAAGAACAGTTACATTTCTGGAATGAGCCAAGGCAAGCTACTTTTTATCAAGATATGGTGAAGATAGCAAGGAGTTGGATGTTGTATCAACAGGCTGTATTTTGTGAGCATGTCCAAAATGCCAACTCGCTAAACACCAGGATCAGAGCTCTAGAGAAAGCAATCCAAGGTGGATATGCTATAGACTCCAATAATGACGCAATCATGAGAGATGCTCCTCCCCTTCCATTTCTGCTTACTGAAAAACGTGCACCTAACTTTACTCTGAAGCTTCATGAAATGTTACAGAAGGCTGAAGAAAGGCAATTTCTCACCCATTATTACAAACCTGGCATGGTTTGTAATGGTTTCACATGACATACAATTGTATGTCATAAGTATTTCATTTGTTGAAAGTTTTGCACATGACTCAGTTGAGTCATATGATATTATGTTTCGCACTATGACTCACATACGAGTCATAGGGTTTCATATGATTCACATTTGTGAGTCATAGTTGTTTATGTTTGAATTTGATTGGTATGTTGAGCGTTGACTCATAGGTGCTCCTATGAGTCATGAGGATTAAGAGGCATGACTTCGTTTATACGAGTCCTGAGGTTTCACACATGACCCCTTTAAGGTCATGGGACTTTCGCGCATGACCAAGTATGGTCATGAGGTTATATGTTACACGAGTACATGAGTCACAGTTGTGACTCATTTGATTTGTAAGCGGGTTGCTGGAAGAACTATATCAGGAGGTCATTGGGACCTGATAGTTAGTTCTTCACGCAACCACCTAAGTTATTTCCTATCTTATAAGTTATCAATAAAACACCTTTACGCTCCTTACTACAAAGGCCAACAATCATGAAGAGGGACAGAATCAATACTAGTTAACACTATAAGGACTTAGTATTGACAACAGTCAATATCTAAGACATAGTGTAAGATAACCAGTATTGAGAATTCTCGAAGGAAAGAGAATACAATAAGAGATAAGTAAGTATTATCTGTAAGAAAAAGCTAACAGTAGGCTCGTTGCCTGTTGCGAGATATAAGAAAGGAGAGATCTTATAGCCAATTGTAACATTTGGTTGCGTCTACAAGCAACACCCAACGACTAAACACGGATTTTGAATACGAAGACCGGTCCTTAGAACTACTAGAGGTTGCACAAGAACTTGCAAGAACAGCCTGGGAAAGAGGGAGAACACCAAGTCCAATTACACAAGAGGAAAGATCACAACACAGCGAATCCTCAAGTGAGGTAGAAGAAAGAACAGAAAGAATGTCGGGCCAAGGACAAGCATCAGGACCGCCTGTACCCCCACCATGAGAAGGAGGAGAACCACTTGGACAATTAGCCCGGATACTACAAGCCATGAACGTTCCGAAACTGAAGGTCAAACCACCGAGCACCTACACAGGTAATTGAAAAGAACTCAGGAACTGGTTTGTGGAACTGCAAATCTACTTCCAAGCAGTAGGATGGGCAGAAGAACACAATGAAGAAAAAATCACCTATGTATCCAGCCTACTATGAAAAGAGGCAAGTTCATGGCTCACATCCTATATGGAAGAAATAAGAACCAAACCGTGGAACAACTGGGGAGAATTCAAGGAAGCAATTAGGAACCAATTTGGGGAAATCGATCCAAGGGGAACAGCAAGAATACAACTCAAAAATATGGCCCAAGGAACTCAGACTATGATGGAATACTGGAACAAGTACCAACTGGCCCTAACACAAGTGGATTTGGATGACACGACAGCAGGAGAATGGCTATACGCGGGAATGAACCCGAAATTGCAACAAGAATTTGATCACTACGATTAAACAATCATGGCAGCAGACGAATTGGCAGTATGGGCCATGAACAAAGAAATTCGACTAGCCATACTCAAACATCTGCGCCAAGCAAAGAAAGTTAAGATGGAGACATACGGCACCCCAAGAAACCAAGATGCCACTTTTAAAACGACACCCAAGGAAATCCCGCAAGGAGATCCTATGGATCTGGACGCTACAAATCGAAGGAGATACCAAAGATTACCCCAGGAAGAATGGAGGAAACACATGAAAGAAGGATTATGTTATCAGTGTGGAAAAAAGGGACACATGGCAAAAGACTGTAGAGTCAAGAAGGCCAATATCAAGGGACCGAAGATTCGGGAACTAGATGTAGAAAAAGAACAAGAAGAAGCTTTAAATGACGAAAGTCTCCAGGAATAGATGGTCCTGGGGACAGGTGAACAAAACCTATCAAAAGAATGAAGAGGTCCTCAGGAAGAGATGGACCGGGGGACGACAAGGCAAAAAACATCAAAACCACATACCTCAACACTACTTTGACCAACAAAGAACTGAGAAACCTCGAATCGGACCACATCATGTTCAAAGTACAATGAACAACGAACAACAACAGATACCAACCAACGCAATGATCAACTTGGGGGCAACTGAAGATTTTATAGATTGCAACTTCACTATAAGTCATCAGTTACCCTTGACAAAAATCGAAAAACCAAGGGACATATACATGGTAGACGGAACGGTATCGGATGCCGAACCAATCACCCATGTCACAGAAATCCCTATGGACATCAGAAGCTACAAAGAGAAAGCAACTTTCCTAGTGGCAAACCTTGTCAAACATGAGGTCATCCTTGGCATGACATGTTTAAAAAACCACAACCCAAGGATCGATTGAAGAAATGAAGAAATCACCTTCGATAGTGACAGGTGTAAGGCAGTATGCCTTGATGCCTCCCAGAGGGTATATGCAGTACCAGAAAAGAAAGCAATTCAGGAGAATCTGAAGAGTCAGATTCTAAGGATCAGCACCAAGGAAGGACCAAACTATAAAGTCATGGTCAAAAGGCTGAGAGAAGACGTGAAGATGCCTATTAAAGGTTCGCAAAAGGCTGCAGGTAGTGACCTGTTCAGCATAGAAGAAGCAACAATCCCAGCAAGGTGACAAAAGCTCCTTGGAACAGGAATCTCAATGAGACTTCTGGAAAATACCTATGCCTGCATTGCACCCAGAAGTGGCTTGGCAAGCAAAAACGGCCTTACCATTAATGCTAGAGTCATAGATGCAGACTATACAGGAGAAATTCGGGTCCTATTGGTAAACCTGTCCGAAGTGGGTTATGAAGTCCACAAAAGAGATAAGATCGCCCAGATAATTGTTGAAAAAATAGTTTCAACACCATTCAAGGAGGTACAACAACTTCAACCCACAGAAAGGTGCAACCAAGGATTCGGCAGCACAGATCACCAAGAGGAAGAACCATCTCAGAATAAGAAAAAACTATCGATTGCTTTCATCTCAGCACAAGCATTTGGAAGGATGCACAAAAAAGGAGAAGTCACCGGAATCCTAAAATGGGACGATGCAAAACTCACACTGGCGGCTACAATGATTAGCACCGAACTAGCCCTGCAAAAGAAAGGAAAGGATGGAAAAGAAATCTTAAGACAAATAGTGCCTAAAGAGTATCACAACTTCTTAGACATATTTGAAGAAAAGGAAAGAACTGAGTTGCCACCACATAGGGCAGAAGACCACAAGATCGAAACAGAAGCACCGCCACCATTCATCAAACTCTACCCCTAAAGAGGGGAAGAACTCAAGGAACTCAGAGAATATCTGGAAAAGAACCTAGAAAGATGATGGATAAGACCTTCGTCCTCATCAGCAGGAGCACCCATACTCTTTGTCAAGAAGAAAGATGGAGGATTAAGGATTTGTGTGGACTACAGAGGCCTAAATGCAGTATCAAAAAAAGACCGATACCCATTACCATTGATAAGCGAAGCCTTGGACCGACTACAAATGGTGAAATATTTCACCAAACTCGATATCAAGGATGGCTATCAACATATCAGGATTGCCAAAGGAGACGAATGGAAAACAGCATTCAGAACATGATACGGACTATATGAATATATAGTCATGCCATTCAGACTAGCTAATGCACCGGCAACCTTCCAACGATGGGTCAATAATGCACTTAGCAAGTATTTGGATGTCAACTGCATAGCTTACCTGGATGACCGATTGGGATATTCGGATACCATGGAACAACATCGAATGGATGTGGCCATAATACTAGCAAAACTCAAGGAAATTGGAGTTCACCTCAAACCCACAAAATGCGAATTCTACAAGGAAGAAACCAAATACCTAGGATTCATCATCAACTCTGAGGGGGTCCGAACGGATCCTACCAAAATGGATGCCATAAAAGTATGGACAATACCTGAAAGGGTCAAAGACATTCAGAGCTTTGTAGGGTTCTGCAACTTCTACAGACGATTCATAGAAGGATTCAGCAGGATAGTAAAACCACTATACAACAGAATGAAGAAAAATCAGAAGTGGGAATGGGGAGAGCAAGAGCAAAAGGCTTTTGAAGGTCTTAAAGAAAGACTTACCACAACCCCAATACTAAGACACTTTGACCTAGAGGCACCTATTATGATTGAAACTGACACATCTAATTACGTCTGCTCCGGAATAATATCGCAACAAGATAAGGAAGGACTGTGGAAACTAATAGCCTACTAGTCAAAAACAATGACCAAGGTAGAATGCAACTATGATATACATGACAAAGAACTCTTTGCAATCATGCAAGCCCTCAAGGAATGGAGGAAATATGCACAAGGAAGCCTTCATACAGTCAAAATCCTCACAGACCACAAGAACCTTGTCCCATTCACAACTACCAAGGCCCTGAATGGAAGACAAATAAGATGGAGTGAAGAACTAAGTCAATACAACATCAAAATAGAATATCGACCAGGCAAGGAAGGGGCAAAACCGGATGCCCTTACAAGAAGAACAAATGACATACCAACGGAAGGAGACGATCGCATTACACAACAACAAAGGATTCTGTTAGCAAAAGAATAATTCTTTGTGCATGAAGGATATGCTTTGGGCTCAGAAGAAATCAATACTATGGAACTATGGACGATAGAAGACCAAGGAACCGAAAAGAATATTAAAGAAAAACCATCACCGGATGTGTTCCTCCAAGATATTCGAAAAGCCATAGAAAGGAAGGATAAAGAATACCCGAAAGTGGCACAAGGATCATGTAACTGGAAGGCAGGATACATGTGGTATGAAGGAAAAATCTTGTTACCAGAAAACGAACCAAAAAGAACCGAAGCGATAAGAAGGAATCACGACACACCACAAAACAGACACGGTGGAACGGCCAAAACATTTGAATTGACACAACGAACATACTATTGCCCAGGAATGTGCCAAGATATTAAGCGATATGTCAAAAACTACGACATGTGTCAACGGACAAAACCAAGTCGTCACGCGCCCTATGGACTATTGCAACCACTACAAATACCAGAAAAACCATGGAAATCCATCAGTATGGATTTCATCACAGACTGGCCACTATCGAACAACTATGACGCAATATGGGTCATCGTGGACCAATTAACCAAGATGGCTCATTTCATACCCTGTAGGAAGGATATGAAAACCAAACAATTTATGCAATTGTTTATGAAAAATGTTTTCAAACTACATGGATTACCGAAAGATATCATCAGCAATAGGGGATCAATATTCACATCAGACCTATGGAAAGAGATGACCAAAGGATTGGACATCACATGAAAGATAAGCACAGCATTTCACCCCCAAACGGATCGTCAAACAGAATGAACGAATGCCTCACTCAAACAATTCCTAAGGGCATACGTGGAATACTCCCAACAAGACTGGGAAGGATGGCTATCATTTGCAGAATTTGCATACAACAATACAAAACAAGATGTCATCAAGACAACACCCTTCTATGCAAATTATGGACATCACCCCATCAATGAACCCATGGGACACATAGGCTTACCAGGAATATTGGAAAAGGACGATATCTGCAGACTACATGGACTCATCCAAACAGAAATACAAATGGCACAAGATAAAATGAAGGAAAACAATGATCACCACAGAAAACCCGATCCAAGACTAGAATCAGGAGACAAAGCCTGGTTAATTACAAAAGACATTCATACCACAAGACCATCGAAGAAACTGGATTATCGCAAAATAGGACCATATAGGATCATCAAAAAAATTGGGAAAAAAGCTTATAAGCTAGACCTCCCAGCTTCAATGAAAACGAAACATCCAGTCTTCCACATCAGCAAACTCAAACTCTACTCAGACAATCCCCTACCCTTACAAAAGAAACTTTCCCCTCCTCCTGTCGAGATAGAAGGAGGAGACGAATACGAACTCGATCAAATAGTCAACTCAAGACTACATTACGGAAAACTACAATACCGAGCCAAGTGGACTGGCTATCCAGCACAGCACGATCAAGAGTGGTACCCAGCCACTAACTTCACCAACGCCCAAAATGCAATCTCCACCTTCCACCAAAGATATCCAAACAAGCCAAGCCCCAGAAACTGAAGATTAGGGCAAGATATACTATGAGGACATGAAAACGGAGCATGCGGCATATCATTTCACAGCATGCATAGACGAAGAATGCCCAATCCACAAGCATGCAAAAGAAAGATACGATCTCTGACCCATGGCCAGAACAGCAACTACTAGTTCGAACAATTCCAGCAATGCCAACAGCTGGGAAAAAGGTTGGGAAACATTCCCACCATTCACACCAAAAGAGTCAATCCCCGAACGACCAAAGCACGAGAAAATACCAGCAAGAAATTGCATGCGAACCCACTGTTCCTTTCACAGAAAAGGAACCAAGAAAGTAAGCTGGGGAAAGGACCAAGTTTCAGGGACGAAACTGGAGGAAAAAGAGGGGGATAAAAAGTTCATATCAAAGGAAGACCTACGGAAAGCGGTCAAATGATTAGAAGGTACCATTGAAAAACTAAAAGAGGAGGAAAAAGGCCTAAGACTCAGAAATAAGGCCTTGGATAGGGAACTAGTGAAAGAGAGATATGCTAGAAAAGAGACGGAAAGAAGGATTAGGGGAATCGCTCATGATATGAGAAGATTGAAAGAAAATATGGATCGAGACGTATACTATGAAAGGTATCGTCACGGATCCTCAAGGGACTGAGGATTTAGGGAGAGGGGAGCTAGTATTACAAACCTGGCATGGTTTGTAATGGTTTCACATGACATACAATTGTATGTCATAAGTATTTCATTTGTTGAAAGTTTTGCACATGACTCAGAGTCATATGAGATTATGTTTCGCACTATGACTCACATACAAGTCATAGGGTTTCATATGATTCACAGTTGTGAGTCATAGTTGTTTATGTTTGAATTTGATTGGTATGTTGAGTGTTGACTCATAGGTGCTCCTGTGAGTCATGAGGATTAAGAGGCATGACTTCGTTTATACGAGTCCTGAGGTTTCGCACATGACCCCTTTAAGGTCATGGGACTTTCGCACATGACCAAGTATGGTCATGAGGTTATATGTTATGGGAGTGCATGAGTCACAGTTGTGACTCATTTGATTTGTAAGCGGGTTGCTGGAAGAACTATATAAGAAGGTCATTGGGACCTGATAGTTAGTTCTTCATGCAACCACCTAAGTTATTTCCTATCTTATAAGTTATCAATAAAACACCTTTATGCTCTTTACTACAAAGGCCAACAATCACGAAGAGGGACAGAATCAATACTAGTTAACACTATAAGGACTTAGTATTGACAACGGTCAATATCTAAGACATAGTGTAAGATAACCAGTATTGAGAATTCTCGAAGGAAAGAGAATACAATAAGAGATAAGTAAGTATTATCTCTAAGAAAAAGCTAACAGTAGGCTTGTTGCCTGTTGCGAGATATAAGAAAGGAGACATCTTATAGCCGATCGTAACACCCATTTAGGGATATGAGAAATCAGTAATGATTGGGAAGGGAAGTTCTCTTGGGAAGCCTCACAGGCTCTGTCGAACCCCCCCCGCAGAGCATGAAGGAGCAGAGACAATAACCCCTCTGTAGCACTGGCTCCTATGAACAGGCCCATGCCGAGGGTGCAGAGAAGGACAAGGCGGACACCACTGGTTGGAGACGTACCACCGACTCTCCCAGGAGCCAGGAATACACCGACAGTTACAGTCCAACCACCCACAGGGGAGAGACCTTTTGGTAGTGCCATACCAGTTCCTACAGGTCCAGCACCACAGACGCCAGCGCGAAATACTCCTATAGTTATTCCACCAGCCCCAGGACCTAAGCCCTTGGGCAGTGGCCCTGGTCAACATCTAGCGGTCCTGGGGGCTTGGGCGCAGTCGTTTGTGAGTGATTGTTCCCCTGCTTGTTGGGTCATGGGAGGGTCACTTTTTGAAAGACATTATCACTATGTCGACAGGGGTATCAAACTTCCTTCACAGGCAGTTAGGCACCCACTGGGACAAAATGCATCAAGAGAAAATAGACCTGAAGTTGAAAAAACCCCATGTGATTTCTGTGGCTCACTTGGCCACCAAGGACTCCCACTCGCACCAGAGACCTTTTTGGAATACCAACAGTCTTGGTACAAACCTGGGCAAGCAATGGTAACTGTGAGTCAATCTAATAGTACCCACTTACCCCCTCCAACAGCACACCCAGTCCCACCATCTAGGAGTGGTTCCTGATTTAGTGGACTGGGTAATTCGGAGGAATCCTTTGATAGATATGATGTTCCTGGTAGCGGCGGAGGTAATAGACCCCTGACAGGTGGAAATGCTGGGGCTGGAGGGGATCTGGGTGATTTTGACTCCTCTAGCAGCTCTGACGATGATGCTGACTCCATCCCCGATCTTGAGCAATTCCTTGGACGATGCAAGTCAAACTGGAATGACTCAAAGAAGAGACGCTATGACCGCAGAACTCGTAAGCTGGCCAAATTCTTACAATTATGTAAGAAGGAAAGCAAGACAGCTTGCAAGGTAAAGCCTAAGAAACCTGAGAAATTGGGTGACGTTAAGGCTTTTACCAGGGATGTTAATGATACTCTGAGGTTTCTTAGTGATGTGGAAATCAAGTTTAATTATTTCCATAAGTCTGTCACTGAAGACATGGATAAGATTAGCTTGGTTATCCCTCTCATGGAAGGTTCTGTCAAAAGTGGGTATATGGGACTCTACCATTACATTAACAAGGAGGCCGCACAATGAAGTGGAATGTCCTTTAACCCAGATAAAGATTTACATACCTGAGAGGGATTCCGCCATTGGTTGGAAACCAGCTTTGGAGGACATACCGATCGGGATCGCTCTTTAGCCGAGTGGACCTCACTGGAGATGAAACCCAGCCAAGTAGACAGGTACTTGGATAAGGTCATTGATCTAATGACTAAACTAGGGTATACGGATGGATTAGCAGTGAAAGACAAGGTGTGTATCGGTATTACATCAGAACTGCAGACAGCCTGGGCTCAAAAGAACCCCCATCCAGAGGATGTGAATGAGTACCTCGATCTCCTAAGGAAAACTGGCCATGACTTGGAGGACAATACACGCTTTAGCCAAACCGTTGTTAAGGAGAAAAGATCCAGTCATGATAAGAGTGAGGACAAGTATTCCTCAAAGAAGCAACAGAAGAAGGGAAAGGTTTCGGGTAAGCAGAATCCCAAACCTGCTAACTCTTCAGGCAGCCATCAGTTAAAGTCGGAAAATTCAGAGTATTCAATTGCTCACAAGAATATTCCTAGCACACTTCTTGACAAGCACCGAAAGTTAGGCTAATGCACCAAATGTGGACAACCAGGTCACTTCTGGTGGAAGTGTACCATAGTTACTCCAGTTGTTAGCTCTTCTAAGCCAGCTAAGGCACCCAAGCAATCTGCGAAACAGGCGGGCCATACACCTGGTCCCTCTAACAAGGTTAAGCGCATTGAGGCCCCTCCCCCTGTTACTAGAAAGATTCTTGAAGTCCGCGAATTAACTCCTCAGATAATGGAGGTTGATATGGATGCTTCGGACTAGGTAAGTAACCCTCCAAAGAGAAAATTAGTTAGCAACAATTTCCTAGGCCGACGATGGCATGCTAGGGCGATAAACTTGATGGACTGGAGATGGACAAGGTAAGTGCACCCTCTGAAGACTATGTATAGAAAGCTAAACTTGACTAGGCTTTGCGGAGTAAGGTAGTCAAGGATGGGAAAAGTGTTCTTATGGGTTTTCAGTATTAAGGGTTCTCTCTGTTATGCGTCTATTGGACTTTTCTTATTATATTTTGTTTGGTTCTTTTGGTTTGTTTGGATCTGGTTTAGTTAGGTTTACATCAGGCGGGACTTGATTATATACAATTGAAAGTTATTTCCAAGTTTACCTGAACAGGGTTTAGTACCCGAAATCATGCTGGCGTGATAGTAAACAGCACTACTTATCTTGACTCATGATTTTATAACTTAACTGTTTGCAAAATACTTTAAACTTAACTGCGATTGACCTATTTTGACCTCCCTTGTAGTGAAAGACAAGACACCCCATACTCTTACTTACCTACTAACATTATTTGATACTAGAAATGTCTAGCGAAGAAAGAACCAGAAAGCGGCAGAGACTCTCAGGTCCCCCATGACATACCAAGTCTATCCAGGTAAAGGTTAGACTTGAGTGGCAACTGAATGCAAAAAGGACTAGTGCCGAAGCAGTACTACTCCTGGATAGTGGTGCTATGGGAGCTGTGCTCAGTAGCAAATGGGTAAAGGACACTCAAATGCCCTGTGTCCGAAGGAAGACTCCTTCCCCCCTATTAGATGCAAGTGGGAATAATATCCCAGGATCGGGTCTCCATTATACTAAGGCAGTAAAGATGAAGATAGGAGACCACTCAAATAAAATGAGCTTTGAGATTGCAGAAATGCCAGAGGGCAAAATTGATGGGTATCTTCTGATGTCCTGGCTCTCCAAGCATAACCGGGACATTAATTGGAAAAGGGGTATACTGGCCTCGTAGTCAGTATACTCTAAGGCAAATTGCCTAGCTCGATGTAGTTACCAGCGATTAGAATTCATCATGGAGGAAGAAATGATGGCTGAGGATCAACGATCTGACCATCTCCTTGGGATGGCTAAATTCCCAGATGAAGATGGGAATGATATCACAGTAAAGCTCCTCACAGAATATAAGGACTGTAGCGATATCTTTAGTCAAGAAAGGATAGAGTCCTTACCGCAGCACTCTAAGTACGATCACAAGATTGAACTACATGCAGGAATGACTCTTCCTTTTGGTCCGATCTATCCCCTCTCAGAGAAGGAACTAAAGGCACTCCGTGAGTACCTTGATGAGATGCTAGTGACTGGAAAGATCAGGAGATCCAGCTCACCGGCCACAGCTCCTATATTATTTGTACCAAAACCAGATGGTACACTACAGTTATGTATTGACTATAGAGGGCTGAACAAGATAACTGTGAAGAGCCATTATCCCCTCCCGCTAATGAATGAGCTAAGGGACAGACTTGGGAAAGCTAGGGTGTTTACCAAGTTAGATCTGAAAAATGGCTATTACCTTTTGCGAATGGCAAAGGTTGATGAGTGGAAGACTGCTTTTTATTGTCAGTATGGCTTGTATGAGTATACCGTGATGCCCTTTGGGTTATGTAACGTACCATCTACTTTCCAGAGTACGCTAAATGATGTATTTAGAGGTCTATTAGATGAAGTAGTTATCGCTTACATGGACGATATCCTGATCTACTCTAAGACTATAGAGGAGTATGTTGCTCTGGTTAGGAGAGTAATGGAAAAGCTGCGAGAAGCAGGCTTATGCATTAACATCAAGAAGTCAACTTTCCATCAGAGAGAAGTTGAATTCCTGGGGTATAAGATATCTGATCGCAGGATATCAATGACAACAGAAAAGGTGGAATTGATCAAGAACTGGTCAAGTCCAAAGAGTATAGTCGAAGGACAAAGATTCATGGGCTTTGCTAACTTCTACTGAAGGTTCATCAAGGGATTTAGGAAGATAGCGAGGCCATTGACAGACCTGATGAAGAAGGATATTAGATGGGACTGGACACCAGCCTGCACAGAGGCTTTTGAACAATTAAAGGAGTTGTTTACATCCAGCCCAATTCTAGTACACTTTGATCCTAACAGGCCGATAAAGCTCGAAACTGATGCAAGTGACTTTGCATTAGGTGCCGTTCTGTCTCAACTCTGTGAGGATGAGAAATGGCATCCAGTTGCCTATCATAGTAGGAAGTTCATACCAGTAGAGGTGAACTATGATGTCCATGATAAGGAAATGACCGCAATTGTAGTGGCATTCAAAGAATGGGATCATTTACTAAGGTCTGTTGCTGATCAGATTGTTATATATACCGATCATAAGAATCTTGAATACTTCAGTAGTACCAAGATACTGAATAGGCGACAACACTGCTGGGCGGAATTCTTGCAACCATTCAACTTTAAGGTTATCTACTGTGAAGGCAGGTTGAATGAAAAGGCAGATGCATTGTCAAGGCATAGGGACTACTGCCTTGAGGGGGGGGTAATTCACAACTGAACCCAGGGACAAACTTTTTCCGACCAGGTCAATGGGTTGTAAATGAGGAGTGGGACATCTTGCGACCACAGGTGTTGCAATCTTGCTAAGGCTATCGGTTGCAATCTTCCTTTTTGGAAGCACTTAAGAAAGCAACTAGCACAGATGACAAGTACATGGGTATATTGAAGTCAGTCATAGGTGGGCAGAAAGATGTTGACCCTAGTTTTTCGGTAGAGAAGGACTTACTACTCTATAAGAATAGGTGGTACATACCCGAGGCCAAAGGGTTGAAGCAAGCAATCATGGAGGCAGAACATGAATCCCGTATTGTGGGACACTTTGGGACATAGAAGACAGTTGGACGAATCAAGGCAAACTTCTACTGGCCAATGATGGATGAGCACATCATAGAGTACAGTGAAACCTCCGTTATCTCCAGGTCTTAGGGTGACTAGATTTCTTGGAAGTAAAAGGGGGATGGAAAATAGCGAACAGGCTTGGCAGAGGTGGGGGGGTACCAGAAAGAAAATGAGTGATAGTTTATGATGGCTGACATGCCTTATTTTCAACTTATTCATGTAGAAAAATAGCATATTTCTCTAGCTTATCCATCGGATTTTACTTGAATCTTTATCCAAAAAACATACATATCCATTCAACTCTCTAACCATTTGTCAGTCTGTCATCCTATCCATCACCTTGCCCAATACCCTATCAACACCATAGCTTGCAGCAAGAGATGCATTAGTTGGCGATTTTCCTCTATTTGGGGGAAACTTTTCCTTGTATAGTTCGAACTTTACAAGGTTGGTAAGGTTTTTGTGCTTTGTTTGTGCTCATTTTTCATAGGTGAGTAAACGTTGAATACGTTTTACTGAAGTGTTCGGCATGTTGATCGAACAGGGGTTTTTTTTCTTTTCTTTTTGTTCTTATCTTTTTGTTCTTTACAATAAGAGTCAGTGGCAGGAGGCAGAATGGTTGAAATGTGCTTTGTTTCCTTCCTACTTTCCCCAGGCTATTTTATCTCCTGAAAACCTGTCAAACTTTCTCTTCCCCACGGGAAGTGACATGAAAAAGATTTTCACGCTAATGAATCCTGGAATTTAGTGGCATTTACAGTCTGGAAAGAGGAACTAATAGAATCATAGAACTTAGAAGGGGAAAGCCCATAGAACCAAACTTGTCTCCTAGCAAGGGGTAGAAATATTGGAGTTCTGGAAACATCGGAGGGTGGAGCTAACGGAGGTTTCACTGTATGTGCGTACTTGCGATACATGTCAAAGGAGCAAGATAGTCCGGCATAAGATATTTGGGTTACTTGAACTAATTGAGGTGCCAATAAGACCATGGAATGATATTTCTATGGACTTCATTGTAGCATTACCAGAGTCTGAGGGATATACAAAGATATGAGTCATTGTTGATCGATTCTCGAAAATGGCTCACTTTATACCATTGACAATGGAGGTGTCTATAGAAAAGTTGGCATTAATATTCCTGAAGGAAGTATAGCGCCTACATGGGCTCCCAGAATTGATAATCTCAGACCAAGATAGCCAATTCACCTCTAAGTTTTGGGCAAGCTTGATGAAGTTACTGCAAATCAAGCTTAATATATCGACGGCTTTCCACCAAGAAACTGATGGGCAGACTGGACGGGTAAACCAGACTTTGGAACAACATCTTCGGAGCTATTGCTCATATCAGCAAGACGATTGGGTGTCCTTATTACCATTGGCAGAGTATGCGTACAATACTTCTACCTCAAAATCCACTAGGGCTTCTCCTTTTGAGATTAACTATGGATCCAACCCTCATACAAACTAGACAGGCATAGTCCCAGATAGCCAAGGGATTCATCCAAGCAGTGAGATCTTAGTACGAAACTGGGAAGGTTCATGGCAAGAGGTCAGAGAAACCTTACAAGGGGTACAAGAAAGGCAACAGAAGTGGTATGACCAAAAAGGTTTGCCATCTCCCAAATATGTGACAATGGAAGATGTTACCAATGGAGTTACAAAAAAGACGGACCAGGTAATGTTGAACCGAAAGAACATCCGGACAAAGAGGCCGATGGAAAAGTTAGACCACCAAATGTTTGGCACCTTTGTGGTTAAACGAAAGATAGGATCCCAGGCATATGAGCTCGAACTCCCAGCCCGTCGGTCAATCCACCCCGTATTCAATGTTAGTCTACTGGAGCCATATCGAGATGACCCAGTAGTTAGGCCCCAGAAGGAGGTTTCATTACCAGAGATAGTTGACAATGAACCAAGTTATGTGGTTGAAGCTATCGTGGATAGTCGTTGGTATGGCGGGATAAAGATGAGTTCCCGCCACCAATTTATTCAATACTTAGTAGCATGGGAATGTTACAGACCAGAGGAGAACTTATGGGAACCTTTTAAGATGCTAGAAGGAACGGCCATAGAGGCCCTTAATGATTTCCACTGCAGGTATCCATCCAAGCCATGGGATCACTGCACAGTGGATGTACCCAAGCTGGAGAATAAAAGACGTCGCTAACAGTCCGGGACGGACCTTAGAGAAGAGTGGAGTCGTGTAATGACCCACCAGAAGGTGTCTTACAGTAAACTACACTTACACCCATAACCGGAGACCTTGAGGTCAACAGGTAAGGATAGTTTGGTTCATTTTAGTGGACAACTATGTATACTATATGATAGTGGTATAAAAGGCGGGCTTGAGAAATGTTCATGTAACAAGGCCCAAGTTACCCTGACATGAGGTCCAAGTTACCCTGCCATAAGGTCCAAGTTACCCTGACATGGCACCCAAGTTACCCTACCTAGCACATAAAGGTACTTACTTAGGGCAGGGGGCAATCCTATAAGGATTGGGTACTACGGTAAAATCCAAAGGTAACAAACCTGATAGCCTTTGGGGGACTACAGGAGGGGCTACAGGGCTCCGAATGCCCCAGGACTTTATAGAGGTATTCTTAACACCCCCCTGCGACCCCAATGTAAGGACCGCACGTCATGGGCTTATGGTTGTTGAGTTGCACCCTTCCTTACAAAAGGAATTGAGTGACAGCACTCTTGCAACACCATATAGGTTGTCGCCGTCCGTCCGACTGGATGCTGTCTGTAGGATATATAAAACGGCGTAGGGTGTTCTCCAGAGGAAGGGCTATCTTCTGGAACCCAATATGTGTAAATCGGACAAGAACTGAAGGGGTTACTCAGGTAATACTGGAAAGGTAGTCCAGAGCCTCCTGGGTAGTCCCTGGGTGGCCCGGAAGATATTGGGGCATCTCCAGGCAGGTGAATCACACATAGGCACAACTAGTGCCCAATCACTGTAAGACTATTGGAGTTGTTTGAGAACTCTACAAGCATGATTCTTATCATGGTAGGGGTGCTTTTGGGGAGTTGACTGTGGGTAGCACCCACCAGGCCAATCATCAAGGTACCCCACTGGGGGAGCCGAGTAGACTTTCCTATGAAGCAAAGACTTGACTAGAATGAAGTAGAAGGTTCAGCTTGATCATGAGAGCTATATCTACTAAAGGCTTGCATAGATGAAATGCATATGGGTATGAGAGTTCGTAAATGGTATATCTCCTCAGTTGCATGATAGTTGGCCACTAGCATGTTAACAATATAAAGAGTTTTTCTCCTGTGGTCACATTAGAGATGCAGTGCTGAAACAGTTAATGTCAGAAGGAGATTTAGCTAGAGCGGACCAACATCCACAAAGGAATAATGTCCTGGGTGGTGTGTGTTGGCCAGCCTGGAGTAGACAGGTCTGCTCATGAGTAGGTTAGAGTAGTGATGGGTGGGAACTGGCAGTATGTGATATTCTACTTAAACTATATGTGAGTCCCACTCTACTCTGGCAATCAACTACCTCTTGAGAAACTTACTGAATGAAGCTGCGGCTTAATGATATTAAGTTTTACTGTTTTGATTCTTCTTTACTCTACTGTTGATTATCACTTTTTGATCTTTGAGTCACTTCAGTGCGGCTGCAAACTTGGGATCCATCTTCCCTTAGGGTGCCCCTGTTACACAAACACTAACTGGTATAACAAAAAGTCCTGGGAGTAAGGAGCCAGTGACAATTGATACTATGCTTTATCTGACGGTGAAGTCCCACATCAATGTGGGGTCTGCCTTGAAGAAGCTCTCGCAGTCCAATGGCAAGCAACCAAGGCTCATTGCCAGGACCGTTAGCGAAATGGAAGGCTGGTTTGATAAGGGAATGTGCCTGACTCAGGAGTACCAGGCAGCCTGTGAGGAGTCAAAGAAGAGTAGTGAGAAGGTGTTCCATGTTATTCAGTGCAAGCAAGCTATCCCATAGCAGTCGTGTAGTCCATGTCATGAAAAACTCAAATAAGACATTCTTATGAAACATTATTGTAGTCTTCCTCAATATAGATATCGAGACATACAATTCCTGTCCACACATGGCCAGCCTACGAGCGCTATCTCTGGACCTATGTGATGCCCATGCTACCTCATATCAGCAAGTCAACATTGGTGCAGGCAAGCCGTATGTGCCACTTGATCACAACTATCACTGCCTTCTTATTGTATTTGTCAACCCAGCCTCCACTATCTATGGTGAGGAGGTTGGGGCAAGGATCATGAAGTAGGCTACAGACAACATTACCAAGTTCTGTACAATTCTGTCTCCATGGCTTCCACAAAGCATAAGGCACAATCATATTGAGGATTAGTTCCTGCAAAATCCATGACACTATACCTATCTAAACTTGTGCTGTGGGGTGTTCCATTGGGGCTGTGGGGTGCAACAGGGACATGAGGACCTAGGAACCATTTTGACTAAAGATACCAACGAAGTTGGTTCAAATACACATGGAGACCTACAAGTCCTCCATGCCTTATTCCAGAATATCACAAAGCTTAAACAGTTGCTTCTTGGAGCTATTGACATGCCACAATTGGACACACTGCGGTCCACTATTCAGCTATTACCCCATCACTTCCAGAATCTCTAGACTAATTATGACAATGAGTGCCTTTCCCTATATGCATGCCTCATCAACATTATAAAGGGGCCATACCTGGACCAGGGTGACCTTGAATGGATGAAAAGTATACCATTGGAACAGTTTGAAGGGCCCGGGTTTTGCCTATTCAATTTGGAATGATGCATTCCTTTTGCTTCTTGTTCAATCTCAGTCATCTATGGTCGCAAGGTAATCCACTTTACATGTCTCTGGACTGGTTCCCAACTCTACTTGGTTTCAACTATGCATGGGCCCATGCAGCAGCATGTTTTCGGGAGTCAGAAAGAGGCAGGTGCTGCTAGAGGGTAGACGCTCAAGCAGAAGCATGATTGCATGAATGGCACTGCTCTCTCTGATCTGCAGAATGAGGATTCCAATTCTGAATCCTTTCTGAGAAATTAATGTCCCTTATTCATATGATGGGATGTATCTGTACTCTGTTGTGTTGGATCATCCCAGACGGCATGTGGCTGTGTGGATATATGGATCTGTGGATTTGTGGCAGATCAGAATAAAAAAGATAATATGAGAACAATTGATAATGTAGCCAGGAACAATGTTCCTAAGCCTACCATGATGTGCAACTAATATTTGTGAAATAAGCTTCTAATTTGCACAAGTGTCATGATATGACGTGACATTGCATGATGTCATTTGAAGGGGAAGTAACTTGTTTTACAATAGAGAGGATGAGGTAATCTGATAAGATGGTGTGATACAAGGCATCAAGCTACAAGTACTAAGCATGTTTGAATACTAGTTACAGTTCACCATGTGCAAACTGCTTGACCAAGTGTTCCACGAACACATGTCAGGATCAACACCTAACAGTACTCCTGCACCTCATAATATATAGAGGACCCCCAAGATTGACTAGGTAGACTTTCACCATGACTGTCAAATGTCTGTTTCATCACTGAAGATATGTGCGGGCAGGCATATATGAAAAATACATATGAACTGCCTATGCAAATCTTGATATCATACTTGCCTCTACCATATGACATGCACCTTCCATGAGCTTTAGCAATAACATGGAAATAGACCTATTCCTCAACCCAGAGGTAAATTACAAGAATGAACATGCTGCTTCAAATTATAAATCTAATCCAGAGCCTGCTGGATGTTATACCAATGCATTGAATGATAACATCTCGCACAAGTCTGATACTGAAGTACTCAACCACAATACTTCAGTGACGGCCACCAGACAAGCATATTACCCAGGCTCTGGGGAAGCGATTGAAGACATGAGCAGTTTTGAGGATGTACACCATACTCTGTGTCAGGATCAATAGGCACCTTTTGCCAATGCTCATGATTTCAAACTTGCATCTTGGTTCATTCAGAGCAAGGTCTCAAAGTGTTGAATCAATGAATTGTTTTCCAGCGGTCTGGGTAGTTCTGCTTCAGTTGGCTATACTTCACTGCACATGCTGGAGAATCATCTCCGATCATTGGACCCATATAGTGGTTATCTACAATGGTTCGAAGGTGAAGTTAACAATGGCATGAGAACGCATAATTTCTTCTATTGCAATGTCCTTGACTTCGTGAGATACCTTTTTTGACAGATAGCATATAGGAATGACTTATTCTATGCACTGTGGTGAGAATATGACCAGAATAGACATAGGATATATGCTGAAATGCATATGGCGGACGGGTGGTGGGATATCTAAGTACTGTACACCCTGCTTTGTAACCTCCTTTATCAGGGCAATGTCTAACCATTTATAGGATACACTTCTATGTGGTACAACTCTAGTTCCCATAATTGGAATGTTCAATCAGACATATCTTAACAACTTCTCAGGTGACAAGAAAGTATGGCCTGTCTATATTATGACCAGAAATCTCCTATTCACTAGGCATAACAGATGTGGATGAATGGCGGTTCTCCTTCTTGCACTATTGCCTATCCCACCTATGTTCCCAGAGTTTTCTTCAGCAGACAACCTGCAGAGACAAATCAATCATGCCGACACACCACACAGCATATTTGAACTCATACTGTCACACTTGCAAGATGCAGCTCTTGAAGCTGTCTCAATTGAGTATACAGATGGGAAGGTGTGGCTGTGCTTCCCTATCTTGTCTACATGTGTTGCGGACCATATAGAAAACATTGCACAATACAGAGTAAAATCTAACACCTGTCCAAAATGTGAGGTACCTCCTGATACATTAGGAACCGATGCACAGGAGACATATTGGACATGGTATGATGCTACATACAAACATCTTGAATAAGAAAATGAGCATTGGTTGACAAACTCTGGGTCGGGAGACATGAATGCTACACTTGATACACTTGGTATCAAGATCGGACAGAATGTTTTTCATGGGCTTCAATGGGTTTCAGCACCCAATCTGCACAAGCTGGATTTGCTCCATACAGTTTATTTGAGATTATTCAACCATATGATGGACTGGGTTCAGGGATTCCTCAACAATCACTCATGACTGGGAGCCTTTGACGATGCCTGGAAGGCTTTACCACCATACCTGGGATTCTTTGTGCCCAAAAAAGCATACTAGAAGCTTACGCAGTGGCAAGGAAAGGAGATGAGGAACCTGGGGCATTGTCTTTTGGGAGTTCTCACTGTGGCATTGAGGTAGCCTGAGAGTACACAAGTATTACCATTCAAACTTGCGCTCACCTGCATCGTGTTATCACTCGATTTCACTTTGATGGCAAAATATAAAAGCCATATACCTCAGACCTTGGATTATGTGGAATAAGATATGAATGAGCTCCATGATATGAAAGATATCTTCTTGGAGTTTCAAATATCGAAAAGGACAATGGCAAAGGTTGACAAGCAATAAAGGGAGCTACGACATCACAGAACATGGGTAAACTAATGTGTTGCAAAATCCAACCAGTGTCAGCTACAGGAGCAGGATTGTGAAGAAGAGATTGACCAATATATAGAACTAATCCATATGGAATCTCATTTCAACTTCATTAAGATGCATCTACTAAGTTATTTTAAGAGTTACATATACCAGTTTGGCAACATTCAGATGTATTCCACAGAGTTTGGAGAGCTCACACATAAGGAACAAATCAAGGAGGGGTAGCACCGTTCAAATAAACACAAGACTGCAAGATAGATTCTGCACAGTTATAGTTACCAGTATGTGATTTGAATGAGACTTTTGAATCTTAATTCCCTTCGATATTGCGGGACTGATCTCTCTGCCGATGTCATGGAATATTTGGATAAAACGAATTCCATATCCACGCCAGTCACCAATTGTAGGATCCTAAAGGGGTGTTGTGATCATGTTTCTGATGTGATGGATTTTTGCAATGTCTTGGGTATCTCATCGGAGAGTATCAGTCCAGAATTGATTTAATATAGCCAGAATAGCCTGTCCACTGAACACGGCCTTCCTGAAGATCTTGCCATACTTTCATTCCTTCCAGTTGAACTACTAAAGCAACTTGAAATCCTCATTCTAGCGTTCCAGGAAACCAACATTTATGACATCCACAGGGTATGCTCCACTGGTACCTGACTCTTCAGGAACCAGGTGAGTAACAATGATTGGGTTTGGGTACAGATGCATGGTGAGTATATGTAGTATATTGTGCTCTGGAGCTGTCTCCTCAGAAAGCTGCTGGTGCTCTTCAAAATCAGAGACTACACACATGAGGATATAGTTTGTAGGGTCGCATGTGTCCAAATATTGAACATGGTTAACTTGGGACACATATCTGACGTCCACAGCCCTGTCACAGTACAGCTAAGGGAAAATGCAAGAGAGTTTACCATGGTAGACATAGGGACAATCCTAGGCCTAGCACACCACATCCCGGAGACAGATCTATGATGGCTTGTTAACAGCCATATTGATTTAAGGACATTTAACGAGATTTATTGAGGGGTCATGAGATTAGATGGTCAGGCAACAACTCTTGGCTTGACCAAGTATTCTGCATCAAGGATGGTTGAATGGTATGGAGAATATTATAGTATCTTTCATTGCAACCTGTATATAGAAACCTCTATGTAGAAACCAATTAATCGAAACTAAATAATAGATACAACTAAAAGTACATGATGTAGAAAATTATGGTGGGGGATTGGTCAGTCCTTGAGATTGGGACCCTGATGATACCATGTAGTAAAACATCATTGGTCCTGACATCGCTATGACACCTTGGGACATCATGAGTCCTGACGTCGCTAGGACAGAGTGAAGATCTCAGACAGATTGGGACCAATCACCACAACCCCCTATCGCCTCACAGTAAGGAACCGACATCCGTGACATGTCAGGATACTGGGAAGGTTCAGGACAGAGCTGGGGACATCAGGAGATATAAGGCATCTGTGGTTGATCTTAGGATGGAGTTATGATGTCACAATGAGAGATAGAAGGAATGTGATTAAGGTTGGCCATTTGTGGCCATGCTCAGTTGTACTCCCATGAGGCAGCGGCCTTAGTCAGACATCAGGATATGGGGAAGATAGTGCAACAGGGATGTAGATGTCCTGGGGTCATGAGGATGTCGACCTAATCTCAGGTAGTTTCCTGAACCTGCAAAATGTTGGTATGCAACACATGATCCACCAGGCACAATGTTATATCGCAATACACATCATGACACATAGGGTCCAACAGGGGGTTGCAATAGAACTCAAGATGCACTAGGCACCCTGGGTGCATGAGAAATGTACCGTGCATCAGGACGCAACACCCATACATCAGATGCAGTTTTTCTTTTGCTGATGTAACATGGAAAAGAGTTTTCACATGACTCACAATTATGAGGTCATAGGTTTGTAAGGTCTTTCACATAAATGACCAAGTCAGTCATGTCAATTTCACATATGATTCATATTTGTGAGTCATAGTTGTTAGATTGATTTGGTTTCATATATATGACCTATTGTAAGTCAGCTGAGTTTTACACATAATTTACTTTAGATCACATGGTTATTATATTGTATGAATTATATAAGTCACAGTTGTGACTCATAATTAGTGATTAATTTGTAAGGAAGTTGTGGGAAGAACTATAGAAGGGGGAGGATTCAACGTTGTAGTTAGTTGTTCATGCAATCACCCAAGTTATTTCCTATGTACAAATTTACAACTTTATGAATATAAAATACCTTAACTCTCAGTACTAAAGAAGCTTGATGATATTCTCCTTATGAAGGTGTTAGGCATATGGAATAGTCTAGTCGGTGGATCATGTGATTTAATGCATAAGGTCACGTGTTCAAATCCCTGACATGACATAGTTATTTTAGTTACAAAATATTATGAGATATTTTCTACCAACTAAATAATGACCTGAATTGCGAGCCTATGGCACCAAAGGGTAGCCATAGAGCTGAGCCTTTTGCTTTGAAAGAAGTAGTACTCCAAGAGAGTCTGCTCAAGAATCGGTATGAGAAGTTTGTACCCCATGAGCTATTGGCTTGATTCGGAGTACTAGTAAGAATCTTCTCCATGATCGATGGGTATTGTGATACATAAAAATGCAATGCAATGACCGTGCTCATTCATTAAAACTGATCACTTTAATGTTCTAAGGCAGAACGATTGGAATGATCACCATTGAGGCGGCATATTCAATTTGAGTTCATATGGCAGAGAGATCAAGGACTACCTACTGGCAGAGTGTTCACACCCTCAGAAATAATAGGAGTTTGAAGAAATCAAAGCAAAGTGAGGCAAATAGTTTCAGGGTCAGGAGTGTTCGCACTTAGAGGAAAATAAGAGGTCTTCGATGAGGATACTTAGATAGTATGGGAGTTGGTTGTACCTGTGATAACCCAGAGGTGGGGTATAAATATCGAGGCACTCCCTCCAGCTATTAGGAACATCAAGCAACAGAGAAGAGATCTTATTAATATATTTATTATTTACTCTTGAAAAAACTTATTAAAAGCACAACTATCTGAGCCTACCTTGACGATCTTCGTCTTTGCTTTACTTTACCTCACCTTACCTCAAGAAATATACAACCTAGACCAACACCTACCATCTACAGTTGGGCTACCCCATAACAGTATATTAATACTCTCCACATTACCTAGGCTCATACACGCATTCTATCTCTACCTACACTCATCCTGGATCGCATTAGATGAGATTTACCTATGCCCTTGGCTATTCAAGAAGCCGGGGCCGATATACCAATGGAAGAAGAGGCACCTTCTCCAGCGAGCGATGTGACATCTATACTAGCTACTTCCGATACACAAAATCCTCCATTCCTCTCCAGTGGAGGTTGCCCCGCCGGTTCTTTGCGAGGAAGGAGATCATGGGTAGTCGAAAAAAGGGCATCTACCCCAAGAGGAAGACGAGATGGCCCCCCACAACCCCCAGAAGTTCCAGCCATCCTAAACTACATTCTAGAATGCTTTAATCAAGTTGACCGGAATGCTTCATGGTCCATCGATGAACAACATATAGCTTACAATGAGCTGTCCTTACAAGGATGACAATATGCCCATGAACTAGAAGCCTGTAGAAATAGGCTTGATTGAGGGGAACATATAGTGGGGAATGAGCTAGCTGGAATAAACCTAAAAATGGAGGCATTCACGCAGGAAATGGGGACATCGCGAAAGCATTTCCAAGACCAAGTAGCTCTAGAGCTACAAAGACATAATGCTCAACATGAGCAGCAACAGGCGGTGAGTACCCAATTGCATCAAAATATTGACTTGACAGGGCAAGTGTCATTTTTGCGGGACCAGCAGCTGGAACAATTGATCCAGCAAGTGCAAGCCCAAGTAGAGATTGACCGAAACCAATGCGCAGAGGCGGAAAAAAGGATGCAAGAAATGATGCGCCTCCTGCAGCAACAGTTAGTCGAAGTGGCTCATTCAGCAGCCACACCTTCCATTCCAGCCAGAAAGGCAACAGCAGAAACTGCACCTCCATCTTCTTCTGGTTCTCTGGCGGGTAGGCCAAAGAAAGGCAAAGAGGTTGACCGAGGCCTACCATCGACCATGGGAGGAGGAGGAGGAGGAGGAGGGGGAGGAGGGGGCCAAGGACCCCCAATGATGCACGGAGCTGGAGGCGGGGACCCTAACCCAAGCAGCAGCAGCAGCAGTAGCTCCAGCAGTGGGGAAGGACCAGCCCCATTTCCCACACCCAGGGCCGCAAGTCGCCCCCCTCCAAAAACAGCCCCAGATACAGATGGCATGTTGGAAATATTGGGAACCGCGATCGCCAGGGGAAAACGGCATGCTGACCCACCAGCTATATTCGAGGTCAAAGTCTATGAAGATATCAACATGTGGGTATTGGACTGCGAAGACTATTTCGAGAGAATTCCGAATCAATGGACAGAAGACCACAATAAAATCATCTATGCATTGAAAACAACAAAGGGGAAAAAGGTAGCACCTTTCGCCGAATGGTACTGAAAAACACTTTTTGGACGGGTCAGGTTCAGAGCACCAAATGAGAACAAACTGATCGGTCAGGTCTGGCTTCTCGATCACTAACAACAACCAAACAAAAATGCCCACGGTAAACAGGTTCGCTCAATGTAAAAGAAAACAGCCAAGCCTCAATCAATTCTGTAGAAACAATCTCCTAACGAGAAGCCCGAAAACCACAATCAAACCCGAAAAGAGAAATCAATCCAAGCCAAAGAAAGTCCAACTGATCCCAGTTGTCCAACTATCTATGCTGAATTCCTCTAAATACAATTTTCCCGTAGTCTTCCTCAATGCCAAATTCCCTCGTCGTCTCTTCTCGTTCTTCGTCCCTCGTTCCTCGCGTCTTTTTCTAAGGGAGGTGTGGGGATAAGCCCCTTATATAGGCCTGTCCTCATAGGCCGCGTAAGCTAACAAACAAACTAGCAAACAAACGATGACGCGTCCCCCAGTCTATGTACATAGGCCACGTAATCCCTCCAATTTCTAGCTAAATAGAGTTCCTTCACAAATAATGATTCGGTTCAAGCAAACTAACCACCGCATGATTAAAAATGCAAAAACAGATTTTTCCCTTGACAGATGCACCCCCATTCCCTTTGACGTCGACCCGACGTCCATAGCTAAAACTAAAACTAAACTAAGCACTCCACCAGCACTTCTCATCTTTCTCACTGCTCAACTTCTCCCCTCCCCATCAACCAATTCCCGTAACCTCTTGGAAACCACACGCCCCTTGTTGATTCACAATGCTTCCAGTCACAACTCCTGTTGCATCTCGAGAATAACTAGCAACCAGTAGTGCATGAAGAGTCCAAGGGTGTGATTGGCCTTCTTCCGAGGTATAGTGAAGTAGGTCATCAGGGTAAAATCTCCTGGCAATTCCACCAGGATCATGCAACAGCCTAACGTAACAACTCCTCATCTGCCTCTCTAAAACCTTTCGCTCATTCCGACCTAATACTAAAACCTTTACTCCACCAAGTAAACTCTTGTCCAGCTCTTCCAACCTCAGCTGAATGATCCTTCCGTAAAAGCCGGATCGCAACCATCGCTCCCAGCCTCTCCATCTCAGATCACTCATCATCTCCTGCAAGCTCTGATTCCTATCCCCCTCCCAAGCCACTTCTCTAACTTCCCCGCCATTTTCCAGAGTCAAAACCCCCTCTTGCCCATCTGACCAAACTACCTTAACCATCTCCGCCTTCCCATTTTCTAACTTCAACCCACTACCCCTCTCTCTCTCCCCTCTCTCTTCCTCCTCTCCTCCTGCTCCTCCTATCCTATTCCTAAACTGATCGGCCGGCCGGCCCCAACACAGTTGCTGGAAGGGTTGGTCGCCATGTAGAAGAAGCGGCAATGTACTGTCCACAGGTACAGAGTTTGCGCTGGCTCCCGCTGGAGTGATGTAGCCCGGTTTGAGTGTCTTCACCATAATAATTACCCTGGGGGCTTCCGAGTCCTCGGCGATGTGAGCTTGGAGCCACCTCGTAGGCAATCTCGAAAGGCCATCAGCTGTTCCTATGAAGTGGGTAGTGGTCGAGCGATGAAGAAGGCTGAGGTCACACTCCCCAAGCCTCTCTTCCCACTTCGCAAATCTTCTGTGAGCATCATTACCTATCCCCATAAGAAGAACTTGCAAAGCCTCGTGATCGGTATATACCAGTACTGGGAACTCAGAGGCAATAACCATCCACCTAATTTCGGCGAGACATCTGACCACGGTAAGAGCCTCTGTTTCTGAGTTTGAATACCGAGTTTCTGCATCTGCAAGCCTGAATGACATAAACATGATGATCCGTTCAGCCTTCCGATGTGCTACCGAGCTCGATGCCTCAACGCCAGCTTCAATCCCAGCAAGTTGAAATAGGACTTCTCCTATTCCCCTCTTACTCGCGTCCACAGCTAGGTGATACTGCAACTTCGGATCCGGTGCCGCCATTGCGCTATTTGCAATTGCCTGTTTGATAGCCTGGAAAGCCACCTGCTTCTCGGCTGTCCAGTCAAAGTCGCTCTCTACCACTTTCTTTCTCGTGGTGCTCCCATAGTATTCCAAGCCATACTTCAAGATGCAGACTAAGTTAAGCTTCTTTACCAACTCTTTGGAAATAAGTACCAACATCATCCCACCATCAACTAGGACATCAGGAACCTTCTGATCCCCCACCCATGCCTCGACATACAGACAATCTGTTTCTTGTCCCATATCTGGAGGTGCTTCGCTCAAGACCTTTGGAATCTCCGTAGCTTTAACCGTAATTCCTGCCCAAGCGACAGGCGCTGATTCCCCTTCGGTCACCTTTTTCTTCCTAGCTCTCAGCAATGAAGAATGTAGCAACTCTGCTAGGTCTCGCCTCAACCAGGGAGAACAGAACAGTAACTGTGGGAGAGTGATGACTGAGTTCAGTCTTGATCCCGTGAGCGCATCTTTGATCGTATACTGGCATTCACCTTTCATCCAGTCAATTGGTGACGCTGGAACCTTTTCCCCAGGCGCTTTCCTCGTCGTCCTCATTGTCTGGGTTCCAGAGTCTAGGAATTCCGCTTCCTCCTCTCTCATCAGATCTGCCAAAGAACTTTGGGTCCTTTGCACACGAGCAAAATGCGGCGATGACTCCTCTAGCTCCGAAACTCTTTGCCTGACGTGGCGGTGCAGTCGTTCCTCTTCCTCCTCCTCATCCAGATCTTCCACCTGCGCTCTCTTTTCGACAAGGGCCTTCTCGAAAATTGTCGCCACCGCAGGAATCCGGGCCAGTATCGCGCAGGCCTCTCCAAGATCTCTACTGCCTGTAGAGCAAGCTTTCACACAAGCAGAAGTCGGAGGTTGGTGACTACTCTCTCTTGTCAAATCCGGAACGAGACGCTGGAATGAAAGTTGACCCGATTTACCAACCGCAGGTGTCAGCTCATGATACTGTCGCTCTTGCGGGAATTCCACGGCTGGCTTCTCGCGTGGTAGGATCATCCGCCTCGTTTGAGGTGGGACCTCAATCAAGTTGGAGCCAGTCACTTGTTGTCTCTCGAAAGGGTATGCATCACGACCCTCTTTCTCCCCTCTATCGTTGTCTCTGACCTGCTGACGTTCATAGGCAGACAGCGGAGGGTTGACACAGGCATCGGAATAATGCCCACGAATCCCGCAGTTGTAACAGATAGCAGACAATCTATACCTATTGCGATATCCTCCAGGCTGGCGAAGCCTGGAGGGAGGACTAGCTGGTGGCGACGGAGGTTGTGGATTTCCTACCTGGAAACCCATCGTTGACATGAAACTCCTCATCATGACGTTGAACTCCTCTTGCGAGTTCGTTGGTTTCGGTCGAGTCGGAGAATTCGACGGTTGAATGCTCGGGCAAGGAACAGGTATCCCAGTCTGGATCTGCGTCGGCTTCACTGCGGCAGCCTGAACAGACACTGGCCTACTCTCGGGTGAGGCATACATTGGTGCTCCATCCTCCTCATACCCCTTGCCGTTCCAACTCCCGTTCCCATTGATCGACCGATTTTTTGGGTTGAAAGGGTCTGCCTCACCAATCATACGATAGGCAGCCTTCACAACACAAAGAGCCCGCGCAAAGGTGAAGTTTGGAGAATCTTTTAAATCGAAAGAAACTCTTTCTCTGCGGTTCTCGTCCTTCATTCCCCTAATAAATGAGATGCCCAACAAGGAGTCCATCTCCTTCGGAACCCGGCGAGACAACTTTTCGACTTCACGAACATAGTCGGTAATGTGCTGATGCTCCCCCTGGATGATAGAGATAATCTCATTCTGCACTTCGAAGAGGTTTGCAGCTTGAGTGACTTTGCTGCCATATCGATCGATAAACTCTGACTTGATTTCGGACCAGTCAGACTTCTTCGAATCCTCCAAGACGTAATGCCACCAATGCCAGGCATCACCCTGTCTTCCGAGGTTTTGACGGAAGAACCTTATCTTGCTCTTGTCGGTAGGTTCAGAGTCAATAACCATGTGCGGAGCACAGTAGCTATCCCAACTCAACGCAGCTGCTTCCACATCTTCGATATACTCCTCGACGCTCTCCGGATAATCCCTATCCCCACCCATAAAGACAGACACTTTAACGGCAGCCGCCATTGAAACAAACTAAACTAATGCTCGCTTGCTAAAAACTAAAAACAAATAGTGACCAAACCGTGATCTCAACTGAAAACCTGACCCTCAAGAGACAAAAGACAACAGCGTCGCGGTATGGTAACCTTGACTATCCGTTTCAGAGCACCAAATGAAAAACACTTTTCTCGACGAGTCAGGTTCAGAGCACCAAATGAGAACAAACTGATCGGTCAGGTCTGGCTTCTCGATCACTAACAACAACCAAACAAAAATGCCCACGGTAAACAGGTTCGCTCAATGTAAAAGAAAACAGCCAAGCATCAATCGATTCTGTAGAAACTAATCTCCTAATGGCAAGCCCGAAAACCACAATCAAACCCGAAAAGAAAAATCAATCCAAGCCAAAGAAAGTCCAACTGATCCCAGTTGTCCAACTATCTATGCTGAATTCTTCTAAATACAATTTTCCCGTAGTCGTTCCTCAATGCCAAATTCCCTCGTCGTCTCTTCTCGTTCTTCGTCCCTCGTTCCTGCCTTTTTTCTAAGGGAGGTGTGGGGATAAGCCCCTTATATAGGCCTGTCCTCATAGGCCGCGTAAGCTAACAAACAAACTAGCAAACAAATGATGACGCGTCCCCAGTCTATGTACATAGGCCACGTAATCCCTCCAATTTCTAGCTAAATAGAGTTCCTTCACAAATAATGATTCGATTCAAGCAAACTAACTACCACGTGATTAAAAATGCAAAAACAAATTTTTCCCTTGACAGTACCGGAAAAGCATGACAGGTGCTATGGGCGCTCCTTTTCAACTGGACTTGGTCTCTTTTACTAGATTCACCCAAGAAATCGTTAGCAGGTACTAAGGTATTGAGCAAGAACAGGAGGCAGCATGGGATATGAAAAAAATCCCAAACAATAATGACATCGAGGACTACCTCCTTCTGCTCAAAAACCTTAATATCAAAGCTAAGATGTCGGGCATCGGTTGGAGACTCCTGGTGGAAGAGAAGCTCCCGGAACAAATCCTGAGAAGGCTCTCAGGAGAGACCTACGATTCCGATGAAGACTGGCTCAAGGCGCTAAGAGGCTTTGGGAAATTAGAGGAATCTTTTTTACAATGTCAAAACCTCTCCCATGCAATGGGAAAGGGGCGAGCGATACCACAAAAAGAAAACGTGGTAACGACAATAAAGGTTCCAATACCAAGACCAACAAAACGCCATGGTCAAAAAAAACAACTGGGACAAGCTGGAAAGCAGAGAAAGCAAATTCGGGGGAAAGCAACTCCACTCCGATATACACGGATTGGAAGAAAGCTCATGAAGGAGTCCCCCAGACCCTTATAGACAAGAGGCAAGAAACTCAAGGCTCATGTGCCCAATGTGGACTTACCAACCACAAGTGGGGTATGTGTAGAAGAGGAGCCATGGTTAGCTCTGTGACATGATGCAAGCTACCAAAGAGACGGAACATGCAGTTGGAGGTCCAGGCCCCCCAAGAAAGGCGGCCACAGGTTGGTCACATGGCAATGACGAGGCCGCCCCCACAACTTTGGGAACTATCCGACCAGGGATCCAATTAAGGGGAATTCTTTCGAGGTCTATACACCCTCTTCTCAGCTGAAGGGCATTGGACTGGTCACCATCTAATTGGAAGGGTTACACCTGACACTGATTCGCGTCTGTGCATAAGCTTAAGGAGGCAAAGGGGTTGAGTAGACAGGGACGGTTTAGCACCATACAGTGACAGTGTATGGGTACTTGTGGTCTGGCACATACTCGCAATGAGGGCTCACACCCCACCAGACTTGAATCTTAGCCCACGCTAACAGCACTGGCAGATTGTACCCCCACTTTATCATAATGAAAAAGTACTGGTCAGGTTATATCGGGAACCCCTCGGCAGGGGGTAAAGACCGCTAGTAGTGGGCTGCCCAATAACCAAAAAGACATTTTTTTCCTGTCAGTTTACCTGAGGCGACCTGATTGGTCGAAATAATGTGGGTATTATAGTAAACTCAAAAGCTTTACACCCAATTATACAAAAACTGCAAGATTACAATGGTTAACACCTACACCGATTATACCTTAGTACCAATGTGACTTCGCTCGGTACACATTTTAACTTGGGACCAGGAGCTTTTATCTTTTGTCCCAACACAACCATCGACTTTTGTACACCCCACCAAGAATTTCTGTACAAAGATCCATGAATACACTAAAGTACACCACAGTACTATTATCACTTTGTGCTGAATATTCCTCCTAGCGCACCAAATACCACCAGTGCCTAGGTACGCCAGGTCGACATATTCATCCAGACGAAAGCTCTGCTCGAGAAAGACACTCGAACCCTCACTAAAGGCAAAGGGACCCATTGAAGTCCATACAAGATTTTGGTTATAAAATGTCGAAGAGAAAACACATCGAAACAGAACCATTGGGCAAGCGGCGTAGACTTATTGCCCCACAACCTACCCTATATGAACACCTGGAAGAACACACACACCTCTATGTTGCGGGAAAACGATATCAAATCCAAATCCTATTAGACTCTGGAGCCGATGTTTTTGTCCTAAACGAAAAATTGGTACAAGAATTAGATATACCTTGTATATCGCGCAAGAATTACATCCCAATTAAGGAATTTACAGGCGACATCGCCCAGTCAAGTGGCGAATGATACACGATGCCCTTAAAAATGGAAATAGGGATAAACTACCACACTACCAAAGTCTCCTGTGAAGTAGCACCTACAAACAGATGGAGAATGATAATACCCTTCGGCTGGTTGAAAGAACATCCCATATCCAACATTACACATCCAAGCAGATGGGAATTCCAAGGGGAAAAATGTAATGACCACTGTGGCCCAGGCACTTGGGGTGATGGGGATGAACTGTTCGAGTGGGATGATGATGTAGCTCATGACCCCAATGTGACAGTTGTGGGCTTGATAAGCTCTATGGATGAAAACAAGGATTTGGTGGTGAGCCAGTTACCAAAGGAATACCTGGATTATACTGACCTTTTTCTCCCATCAGCTGCAGAAAAGCTACCCCCAAGAAGAACGTTCAACAATGCGATTGATCTCAAGGAGGGTCTAAGCCCCCTGTGGGGACCAATTTACAAGCTCTCGGCCTCTCAATTAGAGGCCATACACCTATACCTAAATGAGATGTTGAAACAGGGAAAAATCAGGCCTAGTATGGCACCTTGTGGGGCTCCAATATTGTTCGTGCCAAAACAAAACAGTGGCTGGTGCCTATGCATCGACTATAGGGGCCTTAATAAGGTCATGGTATCTAATAAATACACGCTGCCCCTAATGACGGAGCTACGAGACCAAGTGGTTGGATCGACCATCTTTACCAAATTAGACCTAAAAGATGGGTTCCACCTAATAAGAATTAAGGAGGGAGACGAATGGAAGACAGCTTTCCGGACACGTTAAGGACACTTTGAGTACAAGGTTATGCCATTTGGGCTTGTTAACGCCCCAGCTACCTTCCAAGCAATGATGAACACAGTTTTACGAGAATTCCTGGATGACGGTGTTGTGGTCTACATGGACGATATTCTCATCTACTCAGCAGATGAGGCAAGACATGTCCAGCTAGTCCGAAAGGTATTAGCTCACTTACGGGAATATCAACTGGTAGTCTCTATTGCAAAATCCTATTTTCACGTCACTATGGTGGAATTTCTAGGCTATGTGGTAACAACGAAAGGAGTCTCCTTGGGCGAGAAAAAGGTGGAATCTATCCGAAAATGGAAACAACCAAAGTCCCTAAAAGATATACAAATCTTTATGGGCTTTGCAAACTTTTACTGACGATTCATTAAAGACTTTTATGCAATTTGCAAACCAATCACAGAACTCCTGAAGGGAAATCCCAAACATTTCACCTGGGGAAGAGAGCAAGATGAAGCCTTCGAGTTCCTGAAAGAGCAATTCGTGACTGCACCAATTCTTTGTCATTTTGACCCCATGAGGGAAACAGTTGTGGAAACTGATGCAAGCGATTTTGCACTCGGCTGTGTGTTATCCCAACTAGTGAAGAAAAAACTACACCCAGTAGCATTTCACTCGCGAAAGTTTGGACCTGCTGAACGGAACTACGATGTCCATGACAAAGAATTATTGGCTATTGTGAAGGCTTTCAAAGAATGGCGTCACTATCTGGTAGGAACAGAAGTCCCCATTACTGTTTATACCGACTACCAAAATTTGCAGTACTTCCTTACGACAAAAGCGTGGAGTGCTAGGCAAATTCGATGGGCACAGAAACTGGCAGACTTCAATTTCTGTATTGTTTACCGTCCTGGAGCCCGAGGAGGCAAACCAGATCCATTGAGTAGACGGTCGGAGTACCATCCTGAAGGGGGAGCTAACCATAGGGAACAGTCGATTCTGAAGGCTGAAAACTTTTTACAAGTTTCCGTGGTATGAAAAACCCCCAGAGACAAAAGAATAGAACCCACAGACGATATAGAACTTGGTCCTAGGCCCGAAGATGACCAGATGTCAGAAGCAGAAGACATGGATGGAAGCATTGAGCCACAAAGGGTTCGGGTCCACAGATTGGTGGAGAATGCTAAGATTCCCACTAGAGGTTCAGTTTTTGCAGCCGGACATGACTTGTATAGCATGGACATGATAACCATCCCCGGAAAGGGACAAGCCCTTGTCACAATAGGAATTGCTGTAGGACTCCCCAAGGGAACCTGTAGACGAATGGTACCCTGAAGTGGATTAGCACTCAGACACAGTATACATATAGGTGCTGGAGTAATAGACACCGACTATACTGAGGAAATAAAGGTTCTAATGGTCAACCTGATGAATACAGACTATAAGGTTGCAAAGGAAGACCAAATAGCCCAAATGATTGTCGAAAAAATTGATGACATGGAGCTCCAAGAAGTGGCCAATTTAGCCATAACCGAACCGGCTAATGCTGGCTTTGGAAGTAGTGACCTACTCACAAGAAAACCTATAGTGTGCTTTTTACAAGCAAACGCTAAAGACAATAAGCACTTTGACCATTATGATGAAGAGCACAACCCAAAATTGTCAGAAGAAATAGTAATGTTGTCTAATGCCATCAGTGCAAGGGCAGAAATAAGAAAGTTCGATGCCGACTTCATAGCAAAGGTTAAGGAAGCAGCCGAACAGGACGAAGAGTTTGTCATGAGAAGGCAGGAGTTGGAAAGATTGAGAAAGGATGGAACAGAGCCCCCAAAGTTTTGGACCTTGAAAGATGGGCTGGTATACTACAAGGACCGGCTCTTCATCCCAGCAGATGAAGGCATCCAAACCCTCATATTGAATGGGTGCCACAATTCCAAGGTGGCGGGACATTTCGGCCAAGAAAAAAACCCTTGAAATAGTCACTCGAGACTTCTACTGGAAAGGTTTGACAGGATGGGTCAATGATTATGTCAGATCCTGCGACGAATGTCAACACAACAAATCCCCAAGACATGCTAGGTATGGCTTACTTCAACCATTACAAGTACTATATGCTGCATGGACATCTATCTCAGCAGATTTTATTGTTCAACTACCTGAGTCACAGGGACATACACAGATCATGGTCATGGTAGATCAATTCACTAAGATGGCACATTTTGTTTGCCTAAACGAAAATGCGACCGCAAAAGATGTCGCCAACGTCTTCCTCCGAGAGGTATGGAAACTCCATGGACTACCCACAGAAATCATTTCCGACATGGACGCAAAGTTTCAAGGTGAATTTTGGGAATCATTGTGCAAACTTCTGGGAATTAAAAGGAGAATGTCGACTGCTTATCATCCTCAGACTGACGGACAAACTGAAAGAACCAACCAAGTGCTGGTACAGTACTTACGAAATTTTGTCAACTATGATCAGGACGATTGGTATCAGCTTCTCCCATTGGCAGAGTATGCATACAACAACTCTACCACCAATACTCACAAAATGACCCCATTCTTCGCAAACTACAGATTTCATCCTCAGACGGAATGGATGAGAGAACGAGAAGCCCAAAATCGAGGTGCAGCCATCTATGCGCACTGGATGAAAAATATACATGGACAAGCCAAGGAAACGCTAGAGTCTACACGAGAAGCCATGTCAAGATATTATGATCGAAAAGCCAGAGAGCAACCCGACATAATGATGGGAGACCAAGTCATGCTTAATGGAAAGAATATGCGATCAAAAAGGCCCTCAAAGAAGTCAAGCCCCAAGCTCTATGGACCTTTTAAGGTGTTGGAAAAAAGGGGTGAATGAGCCTACAAACTCCAAATACCTGACCGGTGGAAAATCCATCCGGTATTTCATGTGGCGCTGCTTGAACCCTACCGAGTTTCTATTTGGCCTGGACAGGCACAGCCACCACACGACCCAGAAGAAATCGAAGGTGATTTAGAATGGGAAGTGGAGAGAATTGTGAGGAGTGAAATAATCTCCTACACAAGAAGAGTTAGAGGACAAAACAAAGTCCTCCGAGAGCTCCAATATTTTGTGAAATGGAAAGTTTGTTCTGAGGATGAGAACACCTGGGAACTGCCGACGCACCTGCAGTGTGTGGCGGAATTGTTGGAGGAATTTCATAGGATGAACCCTGAAATGCCAGGACAGGCAGTATTGGAATAATGTGAAAGGTTTTCTTTGCGTGGCCAAGCAAACGCGCAAAGTTTTTTACCCTATCATGTTGAGTTCCTGAAAGGATAGTTTATTTTTTCACTTTTTTTTATTTCTTATTTTTTATTATTATTTTTATTTTTATTATGTTTAAGAAAGACGTTCCAGATGAAGTCTTGGGAGGGGGAGTTACTGTTAGGTATATGGAATAGTCTAGTCAGTGGATCACGTGATTTAATCAATAAGGTCACGTGTTCCAATCCCCGACATGACATAGTTATTTTAGTTACAAAATATTATGAGATATTTTCTACTAACTAAATAATGACCTGAATTGCAAGCCTATGGCACCAAAGGGTAGCCATAGAGCGGGGCCTTTCGCTTTGAAAGAAGTAGTACTCCAAGAGAGTCTGCTCAAGAATCGGTACGAGAAGTTTGTACCCCACGAGCTATTGGCTCGATTCGGAGTAAGAATCTTCTCCATGACCGACGGGCATTGCAAAATGTAAAAATGCAATGCAATGACCATGCTCATTCATTAAAACTGATCACTTTAATGTTCTGAGGCAGAATGATTGGAATGATCACTATTGAGGCGGCATATTCAATTTGAGTTCATATGGCAGAGAGATCAAGGACTACCTACTGGCGGAGTGTTCACACCCTCAGAAATAATAGGAGTTTGAAGAAATCAAAGCTAAGCAGGGCAAATGGTTTCAGGGTCGGGAGTGTTCGCACTTAGAGGAAAATAAGAGGTCTTCGATGAGGATACTTAGATAGTATGGGAGTTGGTTGTACCTGCGATAACCCAGAGGTGGGGTATAAATATCGAGGCACTCCCCCCAGCTATTAGGAACATCAAGCAATGGAGAAGAGATCTTATTAATATATTTATTATTTACTCTTGAAAAAACTTATTACAAGCACAACTATCTGAGCCTACCTTGACGATCTTCGTCTTTGCTTTACTTTACCTTACCTTACCTCAAGAAACATACGGCCTAGACCAACACCTACCATCTACAGTTGGGCTACCCCATAACAGGGGGAAGGAGGAAGTGAATGGAAGAACTTGGTCTTAGGAATACTAAGCACAAATACCAGAACTTAGTCTTAGGAAGGTTGAGTATGAACATAAGGACTAGTCTTAAGAAGACTAGATAGAAAGTAATAAAATAAAACTCTGAGTATTTATTCCAATCCAAAGAAGCATTATAGTAATGTCATCATATCATTACCTGTTACACCATCATATAATAGGAGAGATCTCATAGGTGATCCTAACATCCATCTTCTTAGGTCTTTTAAAAACTCACTGGATAGAGCAGTCTCTCTACTGATAACAGAATATAAGGGTTCTGATAAAGCAGTCAGATTGTCAATAATAACCTCACAATGGTTATACCAGCCCTCAATGCTCAACCTATTTCACTCATTCCCAGAAGGTCACTCTGCAAGCCAATACTTTGAATAACAACAGATACAAATAGTATTCATCAATGTCAGCTTATGCTCTATGTATCTTCTGCAGTTTCTGATTTGAGCAAGATTCAAGGTGGTCTCAACCAAATCAGAGATTATTGGAGTATCCTGTGGTCTATTATTTTGTCTAACAGCTACATGTCACTCCTCTTTCTTAGTCTTTCTCACAAAGGAATTATTAGTACATTACATCCAAATTGAACTAAAATCCTTACACCAAAGAAGATCTGCATAAATAGATTCAAGGAGAGAAAGGGTAACTTATATCAAGCAGCTTTGATCAGTATTTCTTAGGACACTTACATTATCCCTGTTATACTCAGTCAGTAACTTAATGACATGGCATTGTGAGCCCCTTTATGTTAAGTTATATATAGTATTTTTTGAATCTATTTACTATCTCTCTGTTAGTTATTATACTCAACAAGGGTTCTAAGGGTTAATAGCTTTATTAAATTGCAAGATACAAACATATTGCTTACAATATAGAACTTCAAGCTGTCAGTTCATCAGCAAAAAAAAAACCTGCATCTGATGTATGGGTATTGCATCCTGATGCATACTGCATTTCTTGTGTGCCCAGTATGCCGGTTGTGACCTGAGGTCTATTGCAACCCCCTTTTACGTCCTATTCATCATTATGTGTATTACAACACAGCATTGCGCCTGGTGGATCCTGTATCACATAGTGACATTTTCCGGAGTCAGGACACTACCTGAGATTAGGTCGACATCCTCATGACCCCTGGACATCTGCATCATTGTCATACCTTCTTCCCTATATCCTGATGTCTGGCTATGGCCGCTGCCTCACAGGAATACCACTTGGCATGGCCACACAAGGCTAGCCTTTGTCACATTCCTTATGTCTCTTATTGCGATTCCATAACTCTATCCTAACATTGACCACGGATGCCTTCCTTCCCTCGATGTGCCCATCCTTGCTCTGAACCTTTTCAGTATCCTGATGGATCACCATTGTCGGTTCCTCACTGTGAGGCCACAGGGCATTGCAGCAATTTGTCATAATCTGTCTGGTTTCTTCACTGCGTCCTAGTGATGTTGGGAGCTACAACGTATCACGGCATTATCACCATGTTAGGACCCACGATGTTTCACTACGTGGTGTCATCTTGGTCCTAATTTCAAAGACTGACCAATCCCCCACTGTGATTTTCTACATCATGTACTTTTTAGTTGTATCTATTATTTAGTTTCTATTAATTAGTTTCTACAGTAACAGGGGCATTCTGGGGAAGATGGATCCCATGGTTCTGACCATACTGAAGTGACTCAAAAATCAAAAGCGATTATAAACAGTGGAATAAAGAAGAATTAAAACAGTAAAACATAATATCATTAAGCCACAACTTCACTCAATAAGTTTCTTGAGAGGTAGTTGATTGCCAGAGTAGAGTTGGACTCGCATATAGTTTAAGTAGAATATCATATACTACCAGTTCCCACCCATCACTACTCTAACTTAATCATGAGCACACCTGTCTTCTCCAGGCTGGCCAACACACCACCTAGGACATTATTCCTTTATGGATGTTGGCCTGCTGTGGGTAAATCACCTTCCAGCATCAAGTGTTTCAGTACTGCATCTCTAATGCAACTGCAGCAGAAAAACTCTGCATATCATTGACATCCTAGCGGCTGTAACAGGTGGTAACCTGTATGAACTAATACAATAGGGATCAGCGGTAGGCCAGCTATCGTTCGATTCCTAAGGGAGACTAGAGGGAGAAAGACAAGAAGGTCTTTGAAGAAGGGAAGGGGAAAGGGAGCAAGAGAATCGCCATTCAACCAAGTATATTTCTTATCTAGGTTCTGTCTGAAGTCTGGCATTTCCTGCTAGTCAGGAAGCCTGTCTTAAATACATGATTTCCTCCACCCAAGGTAGAGGTTCCTGAAAACCCACAACCACTGTCATTACCGGTAAGTGCACACTACTGGAATCTTGTGATCCTACCGGAATCCTGAAAGCCCAAGGCAATCCTTCACCCAAGCCTTATCTCTACCGCCAGTATACATGACCATTCCTTCCCTTGGAATCCCTAGGGCAAAACCTTGCCAGTACAAAAGCATAACTAATACAAAACAAACAAGTTACCGGAATCCTAATGATACCGGTAGTGAAACAATCAATCAATCAACATAAGCAAGAACAAACGGAATATGATAACAAAGGGAAACATAAGCGTAACCAGTATACAGTTGCCGGAATATGTACACATGTTACATTCCCCCAATCCAAAACACCACATAACGTATTTGACCTAGTGTTGGGACACTCCCAGGTTATGGGACAGACTTTAAAATCTAACCAGTGAAATTGAAATGTAAACAACAGCTCCAGTTGGAGATCAAATAATTTAATACTTCACTAGACTGTAGATGATGAACTCTAGCCTCAGCCTATGAAAAGATATTTCCCCTTTTCTCTATTTTAATATCAGTTTTTGGTCTAAAATAGTAATATATACATAATTTGCAACAATAATATTGATGATAAAAATGACCAAGTAAAATAAGTAAAGTGGGAAATATTTTAGTATGAGGATGTTCCTTGGGGTCTGTTTTATGATACCCTAAGGCTGTGTGAGAGCCTCTCTCTCATTTAATTAGAGTCGTTGATTTCAAGTGTCTGACATTTCTGTTCTCTGCAACATACACTTCTCTCACACAAGATACGAAGCAACAAACCTCTCGATAAGTTAGACGTTTACGAATATCACACAATCACTAATGCCTTCTCCCAAGGATACGAAGCAGATGCATCTTCAAGAAGCCTTGAAGGCACATGAGGCTGATCCCAACCTTTCACTCTGCCAATTGTCTGTTATGTTTGAAGTATCAAAATAGACCCTTCATAATCGAATCTCACAACATTCAACCCCAGCCAAGGCAGCTCACGAAACCCAGCAGCTTCTCTCCATCTCCGAGGTAGAGGCATTGAGTGCATGGATTAAGAAGTGGGATGATTACGGATTTCCAACTCGCCGCAGACATGTCTATCAAATGGTTCAGAGTCTCCTTCATGCACAGAATTCGAGAGACCAAGTTGGAGAGCATTGGCTCACCCGCTTTTTGGGTCATCATCCTGACTTGGATGCCAAAGTAGGAAGATGTTGGGATAAGGAGAGGGCTCTGGCCACAGACCTGGATTCCTTTAAGATGCATCTTGATCGCTTTAATCACATTCGGTGCAAGTTCCATGTCAAGGATGAGGATACTTGGAATACTGATGAAAAGGGATTCACAATTGGATTGGAAGGAGCAGGTACCATGATTTGCTGTGCCTCACGCTGAAATCCAAGTATCATCCAGGATGGTGGTCGTGATTGGGTTACTCTTGTGGAAGCCATCTCAGGTGCAGCCAAAGTCTTGCCTCCACTGATTATCTTCAAGGCAAATGCTCACCTGATGGGACACCATACAAATATCGAGATCGAAGAGAAGGAAGATGCTTTCTTTGCCCCTTCCCCCAAAGGGTACACCAACACCGATATCGCCTTTCGGTGGTTTCAGGAAGTATTCGAACCACGAACTCGTCCTATGAATGGTATCAACCAGCATTGTATTCTTGTCTTGGATGGACATTCAACACATGTGGAGAACTATGAGTTTGTCAAGTATGCTATCGACCACAATATTCATCTTCTCTGTCTTCCCTCCAACTCCACTCATGTTCTCCAACCTCTCGATTTTGGCATCTTCAGCCCACTTACAACCTATTACAAGCAAGAGCTACAAGATCGTGTACATCAGCAAGGCCCATATGGTATGATTAAGAAGGGTGACATCTTTCCCATGCTTCAGAGAGCAAGGCAAAAGACCTTTCAGCCAGAGACTATCCAGTCCACCTGGCGTGCCTGTGGGCTGATTCCATTCAACAGAAATCGTATCCTAAGAGATCCTATCTTACAGGCAAATATGGTCCCCCAGACTCCTCTAGCCACAAGACGACCCGGTCTTCGTCTATCAGCAGGAAGAGTATTTGGAGCCCCTGAGCTCGATTGTATTAAACTCAGTAATCAGCAAATAGAGGAAACTCTTGCCAATAAAGCTCTTAAGGATCTCTTGACCCAATGTATCAAAGAAGCTCGCACTATCAATACTGCAAAGGTTATCGCAGAGGAAGAAGTTGCAAAGGTACGCCAACAAGCAAAACTGGCCAAAGCTGATAGAAGGCAACTATGTGGTGGACTTCTACTAAGCTCCAAGCACTTGGCGAGGCTATATCATAAGCATATGGAACTTGATAAGAAAAAGGCAGAAGCTGCGGCAAAGCATAAGGAGACCAAAGGTCAAGTTAGGAGAAAGATACAATCTAAGACCAATCAAAGAGGAGAGACTTACCTGAACCATGCTGAAGAGGCCATCACATCCAGCTCTGATGATGACAACTCTGAGATTAGCAGTGATGAAGAAATGGTTGATAATCAACTATATCAGGCCACTAATAAAGTAAGTCTTCCATTCAGATAATATTCACTTTCACCAAATCTAATGACTTGACTCCAACAGAGCTCCGATCAACCTGCTACCACTCGCCAATTGCGGCCCAGAACCATCTCTACCTGTGCTAGGAAGTAGAATAATTTTATAATTTTTTCTCTTCTCAAAAACCTTAACCTTGTAAGTCAATCATGAATTATCACTCTTGGTATATATTTACTCATACATATAGCTGTATTAGTTCAATGGATATAAATCTGATAGAGGTTATTGGGATGGAAACTGGCTATTTACATATCAATTTGTAGCTTATATGATTTAATATTGTCTGAGTTACAATAGTTTTTCAATTAAGTAGTCACATTTTATGTAGTGTCCCATAACTAGGGAGTGTCCCAACACTAGGTCAAATATGTTACTCTAGTCCAAGTCCTCCTGCTTGTTCCTATCCATGTGCCAAAGGAGGGAGTCATCATTGGTACTGAAGTAGTCAAGTTCCGAATAGCTAGAGTCATATTCCTCATCGTCATATGGTTCCCAAAATTCGTCAGGTACAGGTCCAGCTGCGCAGAGGGTCTCCGAAACTTCCATTGGTTCCCAAACTATTCTAACATAGTGTGAATTTATCTTAGGTAAGGGGGCCACCGGGTGGTTTGTAGTCCAGTATTCTTGGATGAATTCAAAGGAGTTCTCCAGGTTCTTGATGGGATCCCAAGAGTCGTCAGTCCTTTCATATCCTTTCCAGTGTACCAGGAATTCGTCCCTGTTGTTCTGGCGTCTGTAGTCGAGGATCTGTTCTGCTTCCCATTCTTCAGCATTGTCAATGATGATAGGTGCAGGCCTGTCCATCCTTTGAGATGCGAATCTGTCTGCGTCATTTTCGAGGTATTCCTTGAGGGAAGATACATGAAAGAAAGGTTTCTGCTGCTCCATTCGTCGGGGGAATTCAAGCTTGTAGTTGTCAGTATAGGCATCATGTTCCAGTACTTTGAAGGGTCCAAACCATTGGGGTTCTAGCTTCCTCGATCGTCCTGGTGTAGAGGTGTAGGGCAGTCCTCTAACCAATGCTCTGGTTCCAATCTTGAAGGGGCGTCTCTGGGGTTTGCGCTGCTTGTCTGCTTGTACTGTTTGCCTGAATGTTGCATGTTTCCGCGCCATATCCACTTCCATTCTTGTTGCTTCATGGGTATTCAAAATATCATCGACAGCCGGTACCTTACTGGCTGATCGCTGAACTGGGTTGAAGATTTTCCATGGCCATCCATAGAGGGCCTGGTAGGGTAAGATACCCAATGATTCGTGGGGTGCGACATTCATAGCTGCCACTATGGAGGGGAGAGCCTGGGACCAGTTGTTCTGCCTTTTGTTGACAAAGTTCCTCATCATTTGCTTTAGGGTGTGAATCCTGCACTCTACTTGGCTGTTGGTTTGGTGATGGTATTGGGTGGCCATCCAGACCTGGATTCCCAATGATTTCATCATCTGAGACCAAAACATAGAGGTAAACCGGGAGTCCTGGTCGAGTATTATGCTGAGTGGAAGGCCATGAACATCAAAGATGGTACTTTGAAGCTTTTTGAATGTCTTTTCGGAGGTGGCAAGGTCTCCAAGAGGGACAAGGTGGGTGTAAGATGTGAACTGGTCTATGATAACCATGATAGTATTGTATTTGTTTGATTTGGTAAAGGGTCCTGCAAAATCGATAGCCAAGGACTGGTATGCCTCGTCTGGCTCTGGGAGTGTTAGGGATCATCCTGCTGGGAGGGTAGTTGGTTCATTGTTGATCTGACATTGGTCACAGGAGCGACAATAGGCCACGAAATCCTACTGCATCTGTGGCCACCAAAAGAAACAAGCTGCATATCGGTAGCTTTTATGGGCTGAGAAATGCCCAAGGCCTTCATGAACTGTTTTGAGAATAAAATCCCGAAGGGATACTCCCCTTTCCAAAGGTCCCACAGGGATATGGAGGTTGGAATACCCGTTGGTATTCTGTGCAATAAGTAGGCCATCTTGAATGGAATAGTGTAGTTTGTTGCCGGTCTCCTGGACTCTGGCAAAGAGGGGGTCAAGCTTAAGCGCTGCAATGACCTTAAGGCGGAAATCGCGCATGAGTGTTGTGTGGATTGTACCTAAGAAGGTGTTTGCTTTTTCGATCTCCTGGTGGCTCCAGAAGGGTTTGCTATAGAGGGGTGAAGAAGAGGAAGCTGGGGAGGCATCTGGCAACTGATCAAGTATTAATTTATCCACCAATCTTTCCTGGTCTACTATGAATCTGGGAGGGGGATAGGGGAGAGATGGAAAAGGCCATGTGGTGAGTGGTGGGGTGCTCGCTGGAGAGGAGGAAATGATTGCACTTGCAGGTTTCTTTCCCTTGTCCTTCTTACTCTGCTTCCGCTTCTTTGGATCCTTAGGAAAGTAACTCACTCCTTCCTTATCAGATTTGTGAGTTTCACATTCATCATTATAGCATGCTATCTAGGAGGTCGCCGAGTGTGCTGCTTTCTTCTTAGACAGTCCGGGAAGTGTGATTTCATCCCTCCAAGAGTTGCCTTTGGTAATGGAACTGTCAGTGCTGGCCTCGCTCCCAGGAGGGCTTCTGTTACTGTCCTTTCGTTTCTGGGATCGGGTAACTGCATTGGCTTGAATAGTATTCAACATATAATCAGGGCTGGCCCTGAGTATTGAATCATGCGTGTTGAGGGTTGGAGAGTGTTGGCTTGCTGCTGAAAAGTACATGTCGCTATCGGATTCTAAGCTGTAGGATACAGAGGAGGTGTAGTTGGTTCGAATTTCTGCTGCTTTAGTGTCTGGTGTGATCTGGGTATCATGATCTTCAGAGGTGGGATCTTGGAGGATTATATCATAAGGAGGAGATCCTTCTTCATGAATTCTCGATAGGTAGTCTACTAAGAAATTCTTTGCTCCTGGCATATATTGGATAGAGAAATCAAAGCGGCTAAGGTGCATTAGCCATCTTTGCTGCCGGTCGCTTAGATTCTTTTGGGTCATAAGTTTAGTTAGACTTTCATGGTCGGTAACTATAGTGAATTTGGTGTGTGACAACAGGTGTGCAAAGGCTCCCACAGCCTCGATGATCGCTAGAGCCTCTTGTTGATGTGTGGGATAGTTGCTTTGGGAGGGTGTTAATTTCCGGCTATGGAATGCTGCCGGTCTAGCTTCTTCCCTGGTTGCTCCTTGTCCTACCCATGCACCAGTTCCGGTGGGAGATACATCAGTAAATAGCCATATCATATCTGGTTTGGAATAATTGATCGGTTGCAAGACCTAGTGTTCTTCTGCCGCCTTTTTAACCACCTGGAATGCAGCTTCCTCCAAGTCAGTCCAAAGCCATTCCGCATTGCTGGTAAGTGCTGTGAGTGGGGCAGTAATGGTAGCAATGTGGGGTAGGAACTGCGAGATATAATTAACCATTCCATTAAATCGCTGAAGTTCCTTCTTATTCTTGGGTCTGGTCCAGTCCTTAACTGTCCTTATTTTTTCCAGTACTGGATGTATGCCATTGTCATCGATTATATGGCCCAATATATCCAGTTCTTTTGTGAAGAACATGCTCTTTTTTGGGTTTGCATAAAGTTTTGCCTGCTCTAGCCTCCTGCAGACCATTTTGATATGTTCCATATAGTCTTGGTATGTGTCGCTAAATATAAGGATATCGTCAATGTAAACCCAAACGAAAATGCCTAGTTCATCTGAGAGGGTATCTTCCATAACCCTCATGAATGTGGCTGGGGTGTTTGTATCTCCTTGCAGCATTACTCTGCATACAAATGCTCCAAAGAGTGTCTTGATAGTGTTGTATTTCTCGTCATCTGGGTGAACTCTGGTCTAAAAATGGGCGTTACTGAGGTCTATTTTGCTTCTATATTTTGCTCTCCCAACAGCATTGATTATTCCCTGCTGGTTGGGTATCGGTGAGTGGTCCTTAATTGTGTTTAGATTCCTTTGCCGCAGATCTGCCAGTGGTCTTATGCCGCCATTTGCTTTGCCTTGCACAAACATGCTCGATCCACCCAGTGCTTCTGCTCTGTAAATAACTTCTACTTTTTGTTGCTTCTCGATCCATGCTTTGAATGGTGGTAGGAGCTTTTCTGGTGTCTTGTAGTTTGGCATCTTTGGGTAGAGGTTGGGGTCTTTTAGCCGGATCCGGTGATCTATGTTCCTTCTTGGTGGCATGGTGGTAAGTACTTCTTTGACAAATACCTTAGGGAACATCGCCAGGAAATCTGGTGCCTTTTCCACTTTTGCCATTGCTGATCTGGGCTGAGTAGACTATCCATTACAGTTTACTCTAACTTTGTGGTCAGGGAAGTATAGACTGTTTTTCCGGCAGGCAATCATGGCTCCAAGTTTGACAAGGTCATCCATACTCAGTAGGACATCATAGTCTGATACTGGTGTGACCATCATCTCGATTCTCGGTATCTTCATCTTCCCTATCTGGATATCGACGGTACTGTTTTAATTGCTGCTTGATCTCAACCCTTTGACTGCCATTTTTAGAGTGATAGGGCACTTTCGAGGCTGGTAAGGGATGTTGTGTGTGGTGACAAATTGGTTGCTTATCAAGCTTCTGCCAATGGTTCCAGTATCTGGTAGCACTCATGCTTGTTTGCCATTCACTAGCTTGTTGAATTCGAGGGCTTGGAAGGGAGCGCCAGGGTCTTTAGGTGCCCCAACAGTAGTCTTGTAGGTTCTTATAGTGTCCTGTCCATCCAATTCTTGAGTTGAATCGCTTTCTAACTCATATTCCTCATCACTGCTGTTGGTATCGTCCTCTGTGATCCTGACATGGTTGGTTTTCACTTCTTTCTTAGGGCATTCATTTGCCATATGTCCGCCTTCCCCACAGTAGAAGCAAGCTCCTTCCTTTTTCCGTCGATCCATTTCCTTCTTGCTGGGTTTCTTGTTCTTTGAATAACTTGTCTTCTTCGCTGGTGCCGTGCCTTTTCCTGCTGCTTTGTTGCTCGAAGCTTGTGTAGCCTGGTAGTCTTTCTTTGGTTTATTTGACTTGTTGGTGGAGGGGCCGCCGCTGCTGCCATAGCCTCCGGTTTTGAACATAGTTGCATCATATCTTTCCGCAACTTGGACTATCCGAGTCTAGGTATCATTTTCCCTGATCTGTGGTTCAACATTTCTTCTGAGATGAGAATCCATTGCATCTAGGAATCGCTGCTTTTGTGTGTAGTCTGAGAGAGATTCTCTGGGGAGGGTAGCTCTTAAGTCTTCTAGCTCTCCAGCAATCTTCGATATCCTTGCTGGTTTTCCTCCTGTAGTTTGCGATACCTTCTGCCACTGCTGGTATAGGTCATCTGTGTTTGTAGATGCTTTGAAGAGTTGCTTGAATCGGTTTCGAAAGGTCTCAAGGTTTGGTGTATCATCATGCTCAACAAGAAGTATCATGTATGCATTATGCACTCGCTTCTCAGTATAGACTCCATAGTAATCAATCACATCCTCTGTATCATCATTGATGCCATGCTTTAAGAGGTACTTCTTTACCTCTCTGAGCCATTTCTTGAGTCTATTCGGTTTTAGGTCATCTCCTTCCCCACTGAACTTCGATGGTTGGGGGAATTTGATCTTTGGCCTTTGTGCTGCATCGTCACCTAGTCTTTGTGCTGTGTTGCCCATTCCTGCTCCTCCTGGTGGTGATGCTGGGTCTTCTGGGGGTTTTGAACCTTCTGGTTGCTTGCCCTTGCCTTCAGGTGTCTCAGGTTTGGCTGGTTTCGCTGGGGACTCTGGGAATGCGCCTGGAGGTGGAGTTCGCTCTCTGGATGCTGACTGGCTTACCACTTGGCTTGCTGTTTGGGATTGGACTCTGCTTCCAAAGAATGCTCCAAAAAGGCTTCCGGATCTGTGTCTTGCTTCTGGGCTGGGACCTCTTTCTGCTCGCTGGAGGATCTGTTCTACTGTAAGGTCCTCCTCTGGATCGGAGTCAAGGTCTTCTGGTTGTAAGGCACTTCCAGTTTGTGCTGAAGCTTCGGTTTCTGAGTCTGAGTTGCTGTCAGTTGCTACGGGGTTCTGGGGAAACCCTAGCCTGTGTGGTGGTTTGCATATCCTTCTGGACTGGGTCCTTCGATGACCGCTTTGTTCTGAAATTGTGAATGTAGCACCTGAGCCAGGAGTGTCTGTCCCTGCCGCTCCTGCTTCTAACTGGTTATCAAGATACAGGAAGGGTGATCAACCCTACCTGGTGTTCTCATCCTGAGAACCTGTGAGTTGCTGCAGAGGATTAACTTACCTGCTGAGGCGAAAAAATGTAACAGGTGGTAACCTGTATGAACTAATACAATACAGATTGGTGGTAGGCCAGCTATCATTCGATTCCTAAGGGAGACTAGAGGCAGAAAGACAAGAAGGTCTTTGAAGAAGCAAAGGGGAAAGGGAGCAAGAGAATCGCTGTTCAACTAAGTATATTTCTTATCTAGGTTCTGTCTGAAGTCTGGCATTTCCTGCTAGTCAGGAAGCCTGTCTTAAATACATGATTTCCTCCACCCAAGGTAGAGGTTCCTGAAAACCCGCAACCACTGTCATTACCGGTAAGTGCGCACTACTGGAATCTTGTGATCCTACCAGAATCCTGAAAGCCCAAGGCAATCCTTCACCCAAGCCTTATCTCTACCGCCGGTATACATGACCATTCCTTCCCTTGGAATCCCTAGGGCAAAACCTTGCCGGTACAAAAGCATAACTAATACAAAAGAAACAAGTTACCAGAATCCTAATGATACCGGTAGTGAAACAATCAATCAATCAACATAAGCAAGAACAAACGAAATATCATAACAAAGGGAAACATAAGCGTAACCAGTATACAGTTGCCAGAACATGTACACATGTTACAGTGGCAAACTATCATGCAACTAAGGAGATATACCATTTATGAACTTTCATACCCATATGCATTTCATCTATGCAAGCCTTTAGCAGACACAGCTCTCATGATTGAGCTGTACCTTCTACTTCATTCTAGTCAAGTCTTTGCCTGCTAGGAAAGTCTACTCGGCTCCCCTGGTGTGGTATCTTAGTGATTGGCCTGGTAGGCACTACCCACAGCCAACTCCCCAAAAGTACCCCTACTATGATAAGAATCATGCTTTTAGAGTTCTCAAACAACCCCAATAGTCTTATAGCAATTGGGCATGAGCTGTGTCTATGTGTGATTCACCTCCCCAGAGATGCTTCAACATCTTCGAGGCCACCCTGGGACTACCCAGGAGGCTCTGGACTATGCTTACAGTCTTACCTGAGTAACCCCTTCTGTTCTTGTCCAATTTACACCTATTTGGTTCCAGAAGATAGCCCTTCTTCTGGAGCACACACTATGCCCTGTCATATATCCTACGGACAGCATCCAGTCAGATTGATGATGACAACCTATAAAGTGTTACAAGAGTGCCTCTACTCAATTCCTTTTGTAAGGAAGGGAGTAACTCAACAACAATAAGCCCATAATGTGCGGGGCCTATACCGGTGCTGCAGAGGGGTGTTAGGAACACCTCTGTAGATTCCTGGGGAATTTGGAGCCCTGTAGCTACTCCTATAGTCCCCCAAAGGCTACCAGGTTTATCTCTTTTGGATTTTACCAGAGTGACCAATCCTTATAGGATCACCCCCTGACCAAAGTAAGTACCTCTATGTGCTAGGTAGGGTAACTTGGGTGCCATGTCAGGGTAACTCGGACCTTATGGCAGGGTAACCCAGGCCTCATGTCCCAGTAACTCAGGGCTCATTACATGAGCCTTTCCTGTGACTGCCTTTAATAGTACAATCTTATAGCATGCGTAGTTGTCCACTATAGTGAACCAAACTACCCTTACCCATTGACCTCAGGGTCTCCAGTATTGGTGTAAGAATAGTTTATTGTAAGACACCTTCTGGTGGGTTGTTACACAACTCCTCTCTTCTCTAAGGTCCGCCCTGGACAATTAGTGATGTCTTTTATTTCCCAGCTTTGGTACATCAAATATGCAGTGATCCCCTGACTTGGATGGATACCTTCAGTAGAAATCATTAAGGGCCTCTGTGGTCATTCCTTTTAGCTTCTCAAAAGGTTCCCATGAATCCTCTTCTGGCCCGTAACCTTCCCACACTACTAAGGATTGAACCAATCGGTGGCATGAACTCATCTTCATCATGCTCTACCAATGACTCTCTAGGATAGCTTCAACAATATAACTTGGTTCATGGTCAACTATCTCTGGTAACAGAACTTCTGTCTGGGGCCTACCTACTGGGTCATCTCAATATGGCTCCAGTAGACTGACATTGAATACACGGTGGATTGACCAATGAGGTTTGAGCTCATATACCCAGGATCCTAGTACCTTTTGTTTGACCCCAAAAGGGCCAAACATTTGGTAGTTCAACTTCTCCATTGGCCATTTTGTCCGGATGTTCTTTTGGTTCAGCATTACCCGATTGGCACTTTTTGCGACTTCATTGATCACATCTTCCATTGTTATATATTCTTGAGATGGTAGCCTTTTTTGGTCATGCCACTACCGTTGCCTTTCTTCTGCCCCTTGTAATGTTTCTCTGATATCTTGCCATGAACCCTCTCAGTTCCGTACTAAGAACTCGCTGCTTAGATCAATTTTTTGTCTATCTGGAACTATACCTGACTAGTTCATACTAGGATTGAATCCATTGTGAATCACAACAGGTGCAGTCCTAGTGGATTCCAAGGTAGAGGTATTATATTCATACTGTGCCAACAGTAACAAAGACACCCAATCATTTTGCTGATATGAGCAATAGCTCTGAAGATATTGTTCGAAAGTCTGGTTCACCCACTCAGTCTGCCCATCAGTTTCTGGATGGAAAGCCATCAATATATTAAGCTTGATTTGTAGTACCTTCATCAAGCTTGCCCAAAGCTTAAAGGTGAATCGGTTATCTTGGTCTGAGATTATCGATTCTGGGAGCTCATGTAGGTGCCATACCTCTTTCAGGAATATTAATGCCAACTTTTCTATAGACACCTCCATTGCCAATAGTATAAAGTGGGCTATTTTTGAGAATGGATCAACAATGACCCATATCTTTGTATATCCCCCAGACTCCAGTAATGCTATAATGAAGTCCATAGAAATATCATTCCATAGTCTTATTGGCACCTCAATTGGTTCAAGTAACCCAAATTTCTTATGCTGCACTGTTTTGCTCCTTTGACATGTATTGCAAGTACGCATATACTCCATGATGTGCTCATCCATCTTTGCCCAATAGAAGTTTACCTTGATTCGTCCAACTATCTTATATGTCTCAAAGTGTCCCACAATACAGGAATCTGTTCCGCTTCTATGATTGTTTGCTTCAACCCTTTGAACTCAGGTATATACCACCTATTCTTACAGAGTAGTAAGTCCTTCTCTACTGAAATACTAGCGTTAATGTCATTCTGCCCATTGATGACTGACTTGAATATGCCCATGTACGTGACATCTACACTAGTTACTTTCTTAAGTGCTTCCAAAAAGGGAGATTGCAACCAATAGCCTTGTCAAGATTGCAACACCTGTGGTCACAAGATGTCCTACTCCTCATTTACAACCCATTGACCAGGTCAGAAAAAGGTTGTTGCGAGGTTTGGTTGAGAATTACCCCCACCTTCAAGACAGTAGTCCCTATGCCTCGACAATGCATCTGCCTTCTCGTTCAACCTACCTTCACAGTACATAACCTTAAAATTGAATGGTTGCAAGAACTCTGCCCAGTAGTGTTGCCATCTATTCAGTATCTTGGTACTATTAAAGTATTCAAGATTCTTGTGATCGGTATATATAACAATCTGATCAGCAACTAACCTCAGTAAATGATTCCATTCTTTCAATGCCACGACAATCATTGTCATTTTCTTATCATAGACATCATAGTTCACCTCTGCTGGTACGAACCTCCTACTATGATAGGCCACTGGATGCCATTTCTCATCCTCACAGAGCTGAGATAGAACAGTACCTAATACAAAGTTACTTGTATCAGTCTCCATCTTTATTGGCCGATTTTGGTCAAAGTGTGCTAGAATAGGGCTGGATGTGAACAACTCCTTCAATTGTTCAAAAGCCTCTGTGCAAGCTGTTATCCAGTCCCATTTAATGTCCTTCTTCATTAGGTCTGTCAATGGCCTTGCTATCTTGCTAAACCTTTTGATGAAACCTCTGTAGAAATTAGCAAAGCCCATGAAACTTTGTACTTCAATGACGCTCTTTGGACTCGACCAGTTCTTGATTGATCTCACCTTTTCTGTTGTCATTGATATCCCACTATCAGATATTTTATATCCTAGGAATTCAACTTCCCTCTGTTGGAAGGTTGACTTCTTGATGCTAACACATAAGCCTGCTTCTCACCACTTTTCCATAACTCTTCTAATGAGGGCAACATGCTTCTCTATAGTCTCCGAGTAGATCAGGATATCGTCCATATATACGATGACTCCTTCATCCAATAGACCTCTAAATACATCATTTATCATACTCTGGAAAGTAGATGGTGCATTACATAACCCAAAAGGTATCACAGTATACTCATACAAGCCATACCAACAATGAAAAGCAGTCTTTTACTCTTCACCCTTTGCTATTAGCAAAAAGTAGTAACCATTTTTCAGGTCTAACTTGGTAAATACTGTCAATTTCCCAAGTCTATCCCTCAGCTCATTCATTAATGGGAGCAGATAACGGCTCTTCACAGTTATCTTGTTCAGTCCTCTATAGCCAATACATAACCATACTGTACCATCTAGCTCTAGTACAAATAATATAGCAACAGCAGCCAGTGAGGTAGATCTCCTGATGCTTCAAGTTGCTAGCATCTCATCAAGGTACTCACAGAGTGCCTTTAGTTTCTTTTTGGAGAGGGGATACATCAGACCAAAAGGAGCAGTCATTCCCGCCTGTTGTTCAATCCTGTGATTGTACTTGGAGTGCTGCGATCAGGACTCTATTCTCTCTTGACTAAAGATATCACTAAAGTACTTATAATCTAGGAGGAGTTTTATCACGATATCATTTCCATCTTCATCTGAGAACTTAGCCATCCTGAGGAGATGGACAGATCCTTGATCCTCACCCTTCATTTCTTCCTCAGTAATCAATTCTAATCACCGGTAACTATATCCAGTGAGGTAGTTTGCCTTACAGTTTGCTGACTACCAGGCCAGAATACTTTTTTCCCAATCGATGTCTGGGTTATGCTTATACAGACAGGACATTGAGAGATACCTATCAATTTTACCCTCTGGCATTTCCGGAATCTCAAAACTCATCTTATTTGAGTGGTCTCCTATCTTCATCTTTACCACCTTGCTATAGTGGAGACCTGATCCTGGGATATTGTTCCCACTTGCATCCAATATGGGTGAAGGAGTCTTTCTTTGGACACAGGGCATTTGAGTGTCCTTTACCCATCTGCTACTGAGGACTGGTCCCATAGCACTACTATCCAGAAGTAGTACTGCTTCTGCACTACTTCTTTCTGCATTCAATTGCCACTCAAGTCTAATATTTACCTGGATAGACTTTGTATGTTACAGGGGACCTGAGAGTCTCTGCCACTTTCTCATTTTCCCTTCGCTAGACATTTCTAAAATCAAATAATGTGAGTAAGTAAGGGTATGGGGTCTCTCATCTTTCAATACAAGAGCGGTCAAAATAGGTTAATAGCAGTTAAGTTTAAAGTATTTTGCAAACAGTTAACTTAAGTTATAAAATCATGAGTCAAAGTAAGTAGTGCTGTTTACTATTACACTAACATGATTTCAGGTACTAAACCCTCCTCAGGTAAACTTGGAAATAACTTTCAATTGTATATAATCAAGTCCTGCCTGATATAAACATAACTAAATGAGATTCAAACAAACCAAGAAAATCTAGACAGAATATAATAAGAAAACCGAATAGATGCACAACAGAGAGAACCCTTAATACTGAAAACCTATAAGAAAACCTTTTCCATTGTAGAATACCTTACACTGCTGAACCTAGTCAATTTTAGCTTTGCGTAAACAGTCTTCGAAGGCTGGACTTATCTTGTTTATCTCCACTCTATCAAGTTCATCATACCAGCATGCCATCGTTGTCCTAGGGAATTGTTAGTTGCTAACTAATTTCTCTTTGCAGGGTTACTTACCTAGTCCAAAGCATGCACATCAACCTGCATTATCTGAGGAGTTGATTAGCAGACTTCAAGAATCTTTCTAATAATAGGAGGAGGGGTGTCAATGTACTTAACTTTGTTAGAGGGACTAGATGTATGGCCCACCTCTTCCGCAGATCACTTACATGCCTTAGCTGACTTGGAAGAGCTAACAACTGGAGTAACTATAGTACACTTCGGCCAGAAGTGACCTGATTGTCCACATTTGGTGCATTGTCTTAACTTTCGTTGCTTGTCAAGGAGTGTGCTACAGATATTCTTATGAGCAATTGAATACTCTGAATTGTTTGGCTTTGACTGACAGCTGCCTGAAGAGTTAGCAGGTTTGGGATTTTGCTTACCTAAAACCTTTCCCTTCTTCTGTTGCTTCTTTGAGGAATGCTTGTCCTCACTCTTATCATGACTAGATCCCTTATCCTTAACCACTGTACGGCTAAAGGATGTATTGTCTTCCAGGTCATGGCCAGTTTTCCTTAGGAGATCGAGGTACTTATTTCTATCATCAGCATGGGGGTTCTACTGAGCCTGAGCACTCTGAAGTTCTGACAAAATGCCGATGCGTACCTTGTCTTTCACTGCTTGTCCATCCGTATACCCTAGTTTGGTCATTAGATCAATGACCTTATACCAGTACCTATCTACTAGCAAAAGGCCCATGAGAACTCGAGGGTCGCTGGTCATGTATTGAGCTTGGTTGTTGTGTGATTAACTGTGCACCCCGCAGTGTGAGTAGCTGTGCACTCATACTGTACTTGCTGTACCCTCAGCTGTGTACTCGCTATGCAAGTAGCTGTAGAGTGTAAAAATAAAATAAAACCTAACCCTTAATAAAGCTAAGAAATCAATACAGACTGATAAGAAAATATAAAGGATCCTCTTTGACTGTAGAATTATCCTGCAATTGTTGTACCCAATGATAACCATATTCACCTCTTGAAAAGAATAACATATAGTGCAAAGACATATATGAAGTATGATTCCCATTTATTGTAGAAAAATGTAGTCTATTATCGTTACTTCTTGATGCTGAAATAATGTCACAAAATTCACTCCCTGTATATTCATTCCTAATAATTATAGCTACCTCATTACCAGTTGGCAAGTTGTATCTTCACTTATCTACTCTTAATTCAACAATTAGTTGTAGTTGTGAGTTTAATACTATTCATGTTATCCTATCAGCAGTATTAATATTTGCAGTATCTAATCCTTTCTTTGCTGTTTGATATATGCAAATAAATAGATTGCACTCATCCAATATGAGTGTAAGTTGTTCAAGAAGGTATAAATCTAAATCTAAAACAGATATAAACTATATAATGACAGCATATTGTGGATTATACAGGAATAATTATGCAAATTGAGATATACCATGTAGTACAGGTTCTAGTGAACTCTGTAAATAATATAGCTCACCATGAATCTGAAAGCATTGAACTCCTGGTTCCCAGGTTACTATACATATATCTGCTTGATATTTACTCAAAGTAAAAGAAAGTGCAGAGTTACATGCCTGAATTTTATTGCAAAATATTCAACTTATACAATCTTAGATTTTCATCATTGATTGAAGTAGCTCTGGTGGAGGCAATAGGAGTGGCAACTGAACTGCACCTTTCTTATAATATTGTTTGAAAACTGACTATGTTGTTGTACTTCTTAATGTGTGCTTATTGAACCAATATTTTACATTACAAAAATCACAAAGTATGTTCATTTGTCTTAAATTCAATGCTTTCTACCTTACTCACTTCATGATAAATGCAAGTAGTATTGTTGCTTCAAGTATGTATTTCTATATTGGTAATAATAGTATGTAAGTTTCTATATTTACATTCTATTTCATATTAGCTCATTTAATTTTAAGTATTACTTTACTTGACATACCTCTATAACTGATCCAGTATCTCCCTTAATATCTATCTTCTGTAGTCTCAGTATTGGTCCCCTTTTCTAGGGTATCAGATGCTTGGTCTTTGCCCTATTAGTAACTTTATACACATCATAATAGTTGTTATATTAAGTGAAAGAATATTAAAACTTACTAAACAGTCTCTGTATATTTTATAATTTTATCTATGGCTATTTCTATCAAATTCTGATGGGCTCTTATGCTGTTTACACCTACTGCATTATTGGTTCGACATTGTGCTATATGCCCTTATTAGTTATACAACTATATGCTCACTACTTACTATACTAAATGGAAATATAAGCTCTTACCAAATGTGATAAATATAATATAATATAGTATGAAATACTGTATATTTTGTCTGAATATAATGTAAGAAATAATAATATTGTAATAATACTTTATATTGTGTAGTTGTAAAGGTATATATTGTATCATCTCTTTTGCTTGTTTTTACTGGCAGAATGTGTGCAATGGTTCTTGCAACTTTGGCATTGCTTACATATGTATAGGAGTTAGTTATGAATTCTTACCTCAAAATCTAGATCTTTTAATTTATGTATATTTTTCTAGTTTCTTTTTAACATTTTCTTTATTTTTATTATACAATTCTACATTCATGTTTTTACTGTATATTATTTATTTTTTCCATTATATGCATTCTTTTTTGAATTGGAGTGTGGCTCATTCTATCTTGGTTTGTTGTGGTATTTTACATTGTATTGTGGCTTGGATGTTTTAGTCGTACATGCCAAGAAAGCAACTCCAGTACAATATAGACTAGCAAAAGTCCCATGAGACCTCGAGGGGGGGGTTGGTGTGTTGAACTCAGTTGTTATGATTTAGGTTGTGCACCCGGTGAGTAGTAGTGCACCTGCCTTGTGAATAGCGGTGCACTCATGAATAGCTGTGCACCTGCCCTGTGAATAGCAGTGCACTCACTGTGCAAGTAGCTGCAGAATGTAAAAAACCTAACCCATAAAAATGCTAAGAAATCAACACAGGCTGGTAAAAAAAATATAAAGGACCCTTTTTGACTGTAGAATTTTGCTTTTTATCACCATTACACTATTTCCTTATTTCTTACACTCTTTACTATTAAAAGATCTACTCTCCATTTTTATTTCATAGAATTTCGCTTTTTTTTTATCCACTATCCCTGAAACAATTCCTTTGTCTTATTTGGTATTATTTTCACTCATTTTATCTATTACTTTGATCTCATATTTCGCTTATTTTTATTAAAATTTCCAGTTATGGCTAGTTCTAGCTCTTCTGCTATGGCCCTTGATCCTGTTACCCCTAGACCCCCTAGCACAACCCCATCTACCCCTGTTCAGATTACATAGACCTTTTTCCCCAACCCAAGATACCCCTCCCAGTCCTACCAGAGGCCCCTCCCCTGCAGAGGTGGCTGAGAAGACTCCTGAGAAAGGGAGTGCCGCATTTTTTAGGGTTAGGTATATGAAAAGGGTTAGGGATGTGGAGTTAAGAGAGGGAAAGAGTGCTAAGGACTTAACATGGTCAAGAATAGCAAATCATGAGGCAGCTTTGAGGTACACCAGGGGTGTGGTGGAGGAGGGTATGTGCAAACAGTTTGAGCAGAGTGGAGGACCTTTTGCAGAGTGTGTTACTGTGCCTGGGGAATATACTAAGTCATGCACCAACTGCCACTACAATAGTAATGGTAAACAGCGTTCATTTCATGCAGACAAAGGTAAGTGTATGCAAGTTCCTTTACATGACTATGCTAATATTTTACTCTGATTTGCAGGCAAAAGAAAACGTTCCCCTTCACTTGAAATACTTGCAGACCCTGATGACAATTTTGCACTACCATGTACTAAGGTTGCATGCACCAGGAAGGGAGGAAGAGGTGCTGAGTTTGGAAAACATTGGGATAATATGATGACTGGAGTGGTTGGAGTGGCTAGCATTATGAGAGATTTGATTATTCAGAAAGTTCTTTGATTGCATAGTATGCTTTTTTCTTTAATTTGCTGTCGTTGAAACCTTTTTACTTTGCACTTTAATTTTTAACATTACACTTTTAATATTACTTAATAAAAGTTTTACATTCTAAGCATTTTTCATTTTATTTAAAAAAGATAAGTGTAAAGTGTTTCAAATATAATACATTTCATATTTAATAATAACATGTAAATAGCCAATAATTCTATTATAAAAACATAGATGCAAAAGAATAATATTAAGGAAAAAGATATTAGAATGATTCAGAAGGTGTAAAATAGCGAAATTACATATATTCAAGAAAAGAAGTATATATATCAAAATACAACTAACATTTAGTTAATGGAAAATTAGTATAGGTCTTTTTATAGAAAAAGAAGGGAGTAACTTGCACTAAGAGGCTTACGATTAGGAACACAAAAGTGCTTCAGGATAAACAATATTATCTGTAGTTCTCGAAGTAGTTGATGCAAATAAGGCCTTTAATCCATGCAAGCTGGTAACACGACTTAATGCAACATATAACTGACCATGACAAAATGCTGGTGTGCGAAGATCAATTCCCACAATTTCAAAGGACTGACCTTGAGACTTATTTACGGTCATTGCAAAGCAAAGCCGAATTGGAAACTGCTTTTGTGTAAGGATAAATGGTAACTCACCTTCATTTGTACTAAATGAAATTCGTGGTAAAAGAGTGCAATGACCATCGAAATCACCACCAAGGATTCGTACACCAATGCATGTTCGACTAAGGCGAATAATAGTCATTCGTGTTCCATTATACAAACCTTCCCTAGGATTTAGGTTTCGCATTAGAATAACTTGTACAGTAAGTTTTAGAATGAGTCTTGAGAGCGGAAGGGAGGGACTATTAATGCTTTGCAAATACTCCATGTGTACTTCTTCAGTTTCTGAGTGAGTATCATTTATATCTGTACTGTTAACCCCATCAAAATAGTTTTACTTCAACTGGGAACTGTGAAATTAATATATGGTTAAACTCAGAAACAGTGTCATTACGAAATGCAAGGATTATGCAATTCTGCAGAAGTGTGCAATCATTATATGATTCATTTAAAATGTGCGATGGAAAGATAACTTGACAAAACTCCTGCAAAGTTGCAAATGATTCAATTCTGGTAGGAAGTTCAATTGTTCCACTGAGAGCTGGTGTATACAACATAGCAGCTAGAAATTGACTATACTCAATATTTGCACCTCCACTAATAACTCGCATATTTTCTGTTAGGTGTAATAGTTGAAACTTTGGCCAAAGATAGGATTGTTGAATACATGCACAAATGATTGCTGCCCTATTACCACATGGCACAACAGGTAATATTTGTGCAAAGTCTCCACCTAGAATAATTGGTATATTACCAAATAGTGTATCATCTAATGTTTGTTGGATATCATTTAGGGTACGATTTACTGCCTCAAAATAGTATTTATGTTGCATTGGTACTTGATCCCAAATTATCAAGGCTGTTGATCGAAGTAATTCTGCAAGTTGACTATTCCTGCTAATTGCACAAATTGAGGATTCATTTAGGTGCATTGGAATCTTAAAGCAGGAGTGTGAGGTTCTACCGCCTGGTAATAGTTGTGCAGCAATACCAGAAGAAGCAACAAAAAGAACAATTTTACCCTGTTGATGAATATAGCTGCACAATGCATGATAAAGAAATGTTTTACCAGTTCCAGCAGGACCTTGCAAGAAAAACTGTGCTCCATTTGGCTGCTGTAATGCAGAAACTATTGTGTTAAAACAGAACTTTTGTTGAATATTCATTTGTGCAAAATGTTATTACACAATGTTTCCTGTATTTGTGTATCATAATTACATTCTTCCACTAATAGTGCATTACCGTTATCTTGATTCCAAGTTATAACTGAGGATGGTATTTGAAATTGTATTAAGGTTTTATTTGAATCAGCAAGCATTTGAGATATTAAATATAAACCATAGTCAATATGTGCATTAGAAATACTTGCACCAAGATGTGTGAGATTTTGTTGCTCTAGTTGGTATTTCAGGTCATCGCAAATATGGTCCTTGAACTTATTCTATAATTCCAACAGATTGCAAATTGATCCAAATAACAATGCAGTAACAAACAATGTGTGTAAACTCTTTCCTGTTGCAAATATTATAGCTTCATTAAAACAGCTAATCCACTCTTGATCATCCTCAATTAAGCCAAGTGCTGAACATGCTTCACGAAATGTGCTGTAAGTAATTCCTCTTACTGTGCATAAATGCTCAAACCCTTTTGCACCTGGAACTATTGTAAGTAATAATTGTAAATAGTATTTCTCACCCAAAAATAGATTACAGTGATACATTCGGCCAATAGTGATTCCTCTTTTCTGTACAGTCCAAATATGTTGTTTTTCTTGAAATACGAAGCTGGTTGGAAAGTCCTGATAAAGATAGTGCCTACCATCATTGTGCAAAGAGTTATATTCAAAAAACGCCATTAATGTAGTCTTTGCTGAGTCCATGCGTGATTGAAGTTGCTCATTGGTTGCATTATCAGGAAAGTATAACGGTTATTCACCAGGAAGATGTACCCAAGATGCTTAACTGTTGGTAACTCTTCGTGCATTGCATATTCAAATAATCTCCAAACTGCCTCAGTAGGTCCAATATAATGCCCTTGTAAATACCTTTGAATCTCATCCTGTTCTGCTGCAACCTGTAATGTACTTCTGTTGGAACCTTTATAGATATATTTATGAATATATTTAACTCCATGAACCGATGCACAAACTTCAACATTGATATGTGCTTTAAATTTCCATGACATATATGGATTATATGGAACAACCCAACGATTATCGAATCGTAAAGCTGTCAGTGCACCATTAATCTGCCAAGGTAGATCAAAGGTTTGACCAGTATTCCTTCGTTGATAGAGTAGATAACCATTCTCTTGTACAATTGTTTCCTCTTGAAAGTCCTTCAGAAATCGCTTTGAACACTTTGCACTCAATCCTGGACCTCCACTGATCATGCAAGGGGCTTGCGGCTTCATCTACCCACATGGACCATGTACCATATTAAATTTAATAAGTGCTAATAACCCACCATTGGGATCTGTTACTGGATCAGGAAGCTCTGCACAAACAATTTTATCAATTGCTTCTGCTGTAAGAAACCAATCTTCTGAATGTAAAAATAGAAGTAAATGCATATGGGGTAAGCCACGTTTTTGATATTCAATTGTCCAAACACAACCTGCAAATTTTCCAAATATTCCGTCATGCTTTATTTCATGTAGTAATTGTTGTTGCTTTAAATGAAAAACTTGAGCAACTAAATCTGGTCGATCAACAGCACTTTGCCCTGGTAAAAGTTCTTGCACAATCTCCTACCACTTTGAGTTTGCTGTAAAAGTGATAAATAATGTTGGTCATCCAAAATGTCATACTATTGCCATACTATCCTGGAAAAGTTGTTGCATAAATCGATCACCACCTGTATAGCTCGAAGGTAAAATTGTTCGCTTGCCAATTGCTGATACATCAACCTCATCTCTTACCATTGCATCCACTAATCCATTGTAAAGATCACTTCAAATATTTGCTTGATGATGCCTTAGCCACTGCAGATTATTTTGATCACATACTGCCCATGCATCAACTAAGTATTGCTGCCATAATCGCTGACCACAAAATAATATATCAGATTCTCCAACTCTTGGATGTAATCGATAGCGATAAAATGCACGTTGTGCTAAGCATGTGTTTTTCCTTTGACCACTATTATCAACCAACTGTTGCCCCCAGTGATAACCTGATTCACCTTTTGGAAACAATAATACATAATGTAAAGGTATATATGAAGCATGATTCCCATTAATTGTAAAAAAACATCATTCATTATTATTGCCTCTTGATGCTAATATAATATCACGAAATCCACTCTCAGCATATTCATCACCAATAATCATAGCAACCTCATTACTGGTTGGTAGATTGCATCTTCGTTTATCAGCTCCTGATTCCACAATTAGTTGCAGTTGTGGGTTTAAGACAATGTGTGTTACCCTGTCACCTGTATTTATATTTGCTGCCTCTAATCTTTCTTTTGCAGTTTGATATATAGGGATAAATGGATTACACTTGTGCAACATTAATGTAAGTTGTTCAAGAAGGTGTGGTTCAAGATTTGGATGTGAAGTGAAGTGTATATTCACAGCATATTGCAGGTCATATAAGAATAATTGTCTAAATTGAGGTGCATCGTGTAATGCAGGCTCTAGTGGACCCTGTAAATGATATAATTCCCCATGAATCCGAAAGCAATGAACTCCTGGGCCCCAGTTTGCTGTATGGGTATCTGCTTGGTATTTCATTGAGGTAAAAGAGAGTGTAGAGTTATATTCTTGAATTTTGCTGCGAAAAGTCTGACTGGTACTATCCTGATTTTTCATTAATAATTGTAGTGGCTCATGTGGAGGTAATATGGATGGTAGCTGAACTGCACCTTTCTTACAGCATTGTTCGAAAATTGACCGTACTATTGTGCTTCCTGATGTGCGTTCAGCTAACTAATGCTTTGCATTACAAAACTCACAAAGTATATTCATCCGTCCAAGATCCAGTGCTTTCCATCGTGCTCACTCAGTGATAAGTGCAAGTTGAATTACTGCTCCTGGCACTTGTTTGCGTATTGAGAGAGATACTGCTTGGATTCCCCCTATTGTATTCTATTTCATATCAGCCTTGGTAATTTTAATTATTGCTTTAATGCACTTACCTCTACTGTTAATCATGGTTCCCTTTCAATATCCATTTCTTGTAGTCTTTGTATTGGTCCCCTTCTTCGTTGTACTCGATGCTTCGCCTTTACACTATCTATTAGTTTATGCATCTCATAACTTCTTCCAATATTAACATAAAATGCGCAACTTACTAAACAGTCTCGGCATGTTTCATAAATCTGGCCGCGACTATTTCTATCATATTCTGACATGCATCTTTGTCGTTTACACCTGCTGCATTGTTGATTTGACATTGTGCTATGCACCCTTGTTAGTTACACAACTGTATACCTACTTCTGCTCTCAAATGAAAATATAAACACTTACCTTAGAGAAAAAATAAAATGTATTATAAAATAAAATACGGAATATCTTGTTTGAATAATGTGTTAGAGAGAAAAAGGCAGTAAAAACGTTGTCTAATGTGTAGTGGTCAGGACATGTATGGTAATGTATCTTTAGTATGCCCATTTACTGACAGAATGCGTGCACCAGCTTTTGCACTATTACCTTTGCTTATGTAAGTATAGAAGCCCTCATCGGTTATCAGTTCTTGCCATAATTTCAATACCTCAAGGATTTCATACTTTATATATATTTTTATGATTCAATTTCATATTGATTGTTTTACTCTATATTATTTATTTTTTGCACTATTATTGTTTTCAATTTTGACTAACTTGGAGTGTGGCTTATTCTATCCTAGTTTATTGTGGTATTATGTTGTGAGGCTTGGATGTCTTAGTCGTACATGCCAAGAAAACTACTCCAGTACAATATAGACTAGGCCAGGTTTCATCTCCAATGAGGCCCATTCAGCTAAGGAGCAATCCCGATCAGCGGTTCCTCCAAAACTGGTTTCTAGATGATGGCAGAATCCTTCCCAGGTATGTAGCTCATTGTCTGGCTTAAATAGCATCCTACTTCATTAGGCAGCCTCCTGATTAATGTAATGGTGGAGACTCATATACCAGCTTTTGGCAGAACCTTCCATGGGAGGGATGACCAAGCTAATCTTATCTACATCATCTTTGACAGACTCACAGAAATAATTAAACTTGATTTTCCTATTACTAAGAAACCTTAGAGTGTCATTAACATTTCTGGTAAAAGCCTTAATGTCATACAATTTCACAGGTATCTTAGCCTTTACATTGGAAGCGCTCTTGCTTTCCTTCTTACATGTCTGTAAGAATTTAGCCAGCTTATGAGTTCTGCAGTCATAGTGTCTTTTCTTTGAGTTATTCCAGTTTGACTTATGTTGCCCAAGGAATTGCTCAAGATCGGGGAGGGAGTCGGTGTCATCATCTGAGTTACTAGAGGAATTGGAACCACCCGGATCTCCGCCAGCCCCGATTATTCTACCTGTAGGGGGTCTATTACCCCTGCCCCCCCCCACAGAGCATCATATCCATCAAAGGAGTCCTCTGAACTACCCAGCCCACTAAAGCGTGAACTACCCCTCGATGGTGGGACTGGGTGTGGCGTCAGACGGGGTAAGCGAGTACTATCCAATTGACTCAGAGTTCCTGTTGCTTGCCCAGGTTTGTGCCAGGACTGTTGGTATTCCAAACCGATATCTAGTGCCTGTGGGAGCCCTTGGTGGCAAAGTGAGCTACAGAAATCACATGGAGTTTTTTCAACTTCAGGTCTCCTTTCTCCTGACACATGTTGTCCTGGCAGGTGTCTAACTACCTGTGAAGGTAGTTCAACCCACCCATCGACATGATGGTAGCATCTTTCAAAAATGCACCCTCCCTCAACCCAAGAAGCAGGAGAACACTTACTTGCAAGTGAATGTGCTTACGGACCTGGGACCCTGAAATGTCCAGGACCACTACCCAAAGGTTTAGGTCCTGAGACTGGTGGAATGATTGTATCAGTATTTCATGTGGGCATCTGTGGTACATATCCTGTCAGGACTGGTGTCACACTACCAAAAGGACTTTCCCCTGTAGGTGATCAGACCGCAACCGTTGGGGTATTTCTGGCTCCTGAAAGAGTTGTTAATGTTTCTCCCACCAGTGGTATCTACCTTGTCTTTCTCTCCACCCTCAACATAGGCCTGGTCATAGGACCCAGCACCCTAGAGGGACTATTGTCTCCACTCCTCCATGCATGTAGGGGAGGATTGGATGGAGCCTGTGAGGGTACTTGAGAGAACTGCTCTTCCCAGTCATTACTGATTTCTCGTATCCCTAAAGGGGGGAGAAACTGCCTTTCTTCTGCCTTCTGCAACATTTCATGAAGCTTCAGAGCAAAGTTAGGTGCATGTTTTTCAGTAAGCACTAATGAAAGTGGAGGAGCATCTCTTATAATTGCATCATTGTTAGAGTTTATAGTATATCCACCTTATATTCCCTTCTCTAGAGCTCTGATCCTGGTGTTTAGTAAGTTGGCAGTTTGGACAACCTTACAAAAAGTGGCCTGTTGATCCAACATCCAACTCCATGCTATCTTCACCATATCCTGACAAAATGAATCTTGCCTTTGCTCATTCCAGTAATGTAACTGTTCTTAAGCTGCATGAAACTGGTAACTGGTTTCCTGAAGGATATATGGTTCAATATACTCAGGTATAAAGTCTGCAAAGCTAATACCCTGATTGTGGATACTCATCATCTCAGTAAACTAAGCATCATGGGAAAAGGATTGCATGAGGGCCCTTGGGTCTGCAATAACCGATTCTTGACATGCCTGAGGTACTTCAATAGGAGCAGCTTCAAGTAATAGTGGCACAGGTTCCCATTCTAAATGCCATAGATCTGCAATAATGTTAGCTCGTAGGGTTTGGACAGCATGTTCCTGTGCCACAGGGTCAGTAAAACCAACTTCAGAAGACTTAATTCTTTCCACCCAATGCTTCCTGTACCAGACAAGTGACTTGTACTTGAATATGTCAATGTAGGAAGGTTTTGTGTGAACAGGTTCAAGAGAGTTAAGCAAGGAAGTTGCTTAATGATATACTGTAATGGGTGTACCCTAGGGGAAGATGGATCCTAAGTTGGTGACTGCACTGAAGTGACTCCAAGATCAAAAGCGATAATCAACAGTGGAATAAAGAAGAATCAAAATGGTAAAAGTTAATATTGTTAAGCTGCAGCTTCACTCAGTAAGTTTCTTGGGAGGTAGTTGATTGCCAGAGTAGAGTGGCACTTGCATATAGTTCAAGTAGAATATCATATACTGCCTGTTCCCACCTGTTACTAGTCTAAATTAATCATGAGCACAACTATCTCCTCCGGGCTGGCCAAAAAACACCACCCAGGACAATATGCCTTTATGGATATTGGACCGCTCTGGCTAAATCTCCTTCTGGCATCAAGGGTTTCAGCACTACATCTCTAATGTGACCACAGGAGAAAAACTCTTCACATCATTGACATGCTAGTGGCAAACGATCATGTAACTGAGGAGATATACCACTTACGAACTCCCATACCCATATGCATTTCATCTATGCAAGCCTTTAGTAGACATAGCTCTCATGATTGAGCTGAACCTTCTACTTCATTCTAGTCAGGTCTTGGCCTGATAGGAAAGTCTACTCGGCTCCCCCAGTGGGGTACCTTGGTAATTAGCCTGGTGAGTACTACCCACAGCCAACTCCCCGAAGGTACCCCTACTGTGATAAGAATTATGCTTTTAAAGTTCTCAAACAACCCCAATAGTCTTACAGCACTTGGGCACAAGTTGTATCTATATGTGATTCACGTGCCCAGAGATGCTTCAACATCTTCTGGGCCACTCCAGGACTACCCGGGTGGCTCTTGACTACACTCCCAGTATTACCTCAGTAACTCCTTCAGGTCTTGTCTGTTTTACACATATTTAGTACCAGAAGATAGCCCTTCTTCTGGCGTGCACGCTGTATCCTCTCATATATCCTACGGGGAGCATCCGGTCGCACGGACGGTGACAACCTATATGGTGTTACAAGAGTGCCTCTACTCAATTCCTTTTGTAAGGAAGGGAGCAACTCAAGAACCATAAGCCCATGACGTGCAGTCCTTACGCTGGAGCCGCAGGGGGGTGTTAGGAATACCTCTGTAAATTACTGGGGCATTTGGAGCCCTGTGGCTCCTCCTATATTCCCCCAAAGGCTACCAGGTTTGTAACCTTTGGATTTTACCAGAGTGCCCAATCCTTATAGGATCACCCCCTGACCCAAGTAAGTACCTCTATGTGCTAGGTAGAGTAACTTGGGTGCCATGTCAGAGTAACTCAGACCTTATGCCAGGGTAACTCAGGCCTTGTTACACGAGCCTTTCCTGTGCCTCCCTTTAATACTAAAATCTCATAGCATGTGTGTTGTCCACTATAGTGAACCAAACTACCCTTACCCATTGACCTCAGAGTCTCCAGTATGGATTTAAGAATAGTTTACTGTAAGATACCCTCTGGCGGGTCACCACATCTATATAGAGGTTTCTATATACAGGTTGAAATGAAAGATACTATAATATTCTCCATCCTATTCAACCATCCGTGATGCAGAATACTTGCCCCAGCCAACAGTTGTCACCTGACCATCTGATCTCATGACCCCTCAATAAATCTCATTAAATGTCCTTAAATCAATATAGCTGTTAACAAATCATCACTGATCTGTCTCTGGGATGAGGTGCACCAGGCCTAGGATTGTCCATATGTCTACTATAGTAAACTCTCTTGCAATTTCGCTTAGCTGTACCATGACAAGCCGTAGATCTTAGATATGCATCCCCAGTTAACCACGTTCAATATATGGATACAAGCAACCATGTGAACCATATCTTGTTGCATGTAGTCTCTGATTTTGAAGAGTGCCAGCAGCTTTCTAGGGAGACAGCCCTAGAGTACACAATACATATGCTCACTACCCATCTGTACCCAAACCCAATCATAGTAACTCACCTGGTTCGTGAAGAGCTGGGTACCAGTGGAGCATGATCTGTAGATGTCATAAATGTCGGTTTCCTGGAATGCTCAAAAGGGGATTTCAAGTTGCATTAGTAGTTCAACCAGAAGCAATTGAAGTATAGCAGGATCTTCAGGAAGGTGGCATTCAGTGGGCAGGCTATTCCAGCTATATCAAATCAATTCCCAAGAGATGCTCTCCAGTGAGATACCCAAGACCTTGCAAAAATCCATCATGTTAGAAACATGATCACAATACCTCTACAGGATCCTATGAGTGGTAACTTGCACTGATATGGAATTCATTTTATCCAAATGTTCCATGATATCAGAAGGGAGATCAGCCCCATGAGGTTGAAAGGAATCCTTGTTCAAAAGTCTCATTCTGATTGCATGCTGGAGACCATAACTATGCAGGATCTGTCTTGCAGTATCGTTTTTATTTGAATGGTGCCACCCCTCCTTGATTCATTCCTTATGCGCAACTTTGCCAAACTCTGTGGAATATATCTGAATGTTGCCAAACCTGTATATGTGACCCTGAAAATGACTTAATAGATGCATCTCAATGAAGTGGAAATAAGATTCCATATGGATTAGTTCCATATGTTGGCCGATCTCTTGTTCACGATCTTGCTGCTATATACAATGCTAGTTGAATTTTACAACATATTGGTTTACATCTGTTCTCTGATGTTGTAGCTTCCTTCAATGCTTGTCAACCTTTACCCATGTCCTCTGCGATATTCCAAACTCCAAGATGATATTTTTTATATCATGTAACTGATTCAGATATTGTTCTATATAATCTAAGGTCTCAGGTGTATGGCTTCGATATTTGGCCATCAAATGAAATCGAGTAATGACCTGATGCATGTGAGCTTGTGTTTAAATGATAACACTTGCATACTCTCAGGCTGCCTCAGTGCCACAGTGAGAACTCCCAAAAGACAATGCCCCAGGTTCCTCATCTCCTTTCCATGCCACTGTGTAACCTCACTGTATGCCCTTTTGGGTACAAAGAATCTTGGTTATGGTGGTAAAGCCTTCCAAGCATTCTCAAAAGCCTGCAGTGGGTGTGTTTCTTGAGGAATCCCTGAACCCAGTCTATCCTATGCGTGAAGAGTACCAAATAAAATGTATGGAGCAAATGCAGCTTTTGCAGATTGGGTGCTGAAACCCATTGAAGCACATGAAAAACATTCTATCCCATCTTGATACCAAGTACATCAAACGTAGCTTTCATGTCTCCTGACCCACAGTCTGTCGACCGATCCTCATTTTCTTGTTTGAGATGATCATACTTGCCATAATCTTGCATCTGATACATCTCTTGTGCATCAGTTCCTAATGCATTAGGAGGCACCTCACAATTCGGACAGGTGTAAGATTTGACCCTATGTAGTGCAACATTTTCTATATGGTCCGCAACCTACATAGACAAGATAGGGAAGCACCTCCAGACCTTCCCATCTGCATAGTCAATTGAGACACCATTAAGTGTCACATCTTGCAAGAGTGGGGGTGTGGGTTCAGATGTGCCTTGTGGTGTGTCAGCATTGATTTGTCTCTATAGCTTGTCTACTGAAGAGAACTCTGGGAAATTAGGCAGGATGGGCAATAGTGGAAAAAGGAGAACTACCATTGTTATAGGTTTGTTACGCCTAGTCGATAGGAGATTTCCGGTCATAATATCATCAGGCTATGCTTTCTTGTTACCCCAGAAGTTGGTAAGATGCATCTGATTGAACATTTTAATTATTGGAACTAGAGTTGCACTACATAGAAGTATATCCTATAAACAGTTAGACTGTGCCCTGATGAGATTGGTGGCAAAACAGGGTGTACAATACTTGGATGTCCCACCACCAGTCCACCGTATGCATTTCGACATATATCCTATGTCCATTCTGGTGATATTCACGCTATGGTATGTAGACCAAGTCATCCCTGCATGCTATCTGCCAAACCAGGTATCTGACACAGTCAAGGACATTCTGATAGAAGAAATGCTGCATTCTCTTGCCATCGTTAACTTCACCTTTGAACTGTTGTAGATAACTACTGTAAGGGTCCAATTATTGGAGATGATTCTGCACCATATGCATTGAACAATAGCTAACTGAAGCAGAACTATCCAGACCGCTAGAAAAGAATTTATTGATTTGAGACTTTGAGAACTTACTCTGAATGAACCAAGATGCAAGTTCAAAATTGGGAGCATTAGCAAACAGGGTCCATGGATCCTTGGGTAGAGTACGGTATTCATCCTCAAAATGGCTCACATTGCCAATCGCTTCTGTAGCACCTGGGTAATGCGCTTGTCTGCCGACAGTCACTGAGCTATTGTGGTTGAGTACCTCAGCATCAGACTTGTGTGAGATGTCATCATTCAATGCATCAGCATCACATCCAGTGGGGTCTGGATTAGATTCATAGTCTGAATTGACCCATTCGTTCAGATAATTTACCTCCAGGTCAAGGAATAGGTCTGTTTCCATGTTATTAATAGAAGTCACGGAAGGTGCATGTCATATGGTAGAGGCAAGTATGATGTTCAGATTTCCATGTGTAGTTCATAGGTTTTTTACTTTTTTTTATTTTTATTTTTTATTTTTTCATCTGTTTTTGTTTTTGTTTAAGGTACAAAAAATCCGCATGTAGCCTCAATAGCTATCATGTAAAAAAACCTCCAACCCAGGCCAGGCCCCGGAAAGCTACAGAAAAACCATGGACTGAAGGCCTGGTCGAAAAAACTATCCTAACAAGCAACCACTCCTGTGAACTACGAAAGTATGAGATCCCACCAAAATCGTGCAGTAACTATGAAAACCACAATCCCGACAGTGCACCTAACAAAGAAATCCTAAAACCCAAAACCTAAGGTAAACCAAACCGGCAATGTTGCAGCCAGCCCTACCAAAAGTTGGAGAATAGTATCCGTGGATGAAAAGGTCCGAGCAGAAGGGTCGAGAGGGAGCCAGGTACCTGATAGGGGTGTGGCAGAAGTGAGGAACCCCAGGAACCTGCCTGAATAGAGGTGGTGGAGTTGGCAGTAGGGTACCAGCCAAGGAGAGGATGCAACGAATGGTAGTAAGGTACCAGCTTGTGTAGAATCTAGGCTGACTGACCATATTACTGCGTCTCTCATGTAGTCCCTTGTGATAGGCGAGATGGCGTCACTTCTGGAAGGGATCCCAGAGTGAGGAAGGTGTAGGAGGAGTGGGTAGGCGGGCAGTAGGGTGCTAGCCGATCGTCTGGAGATGGGGACATTGGGAGGGGAATGTTCACTCAGTGGGACGTACTATCGATTATCGTGCTCATGTCTGACAAGGCAGCCTCCTATGAAAAAGGAGAATAGAGAAATCGATCGTGGCCTGTTGAAATGTTTTGTCCCACTACTAACTGTATTCCTGGCCATCTGTAGAAAGACTGAATGGAAAAACCCAACTGTAGCAATCGCTAAGCCAGGCAAAGCAAAAGTGGGGTAAGGGAGGTAACTAATATCGTGAGATACCGGGAGAAGGGAAAGAACATCCTCAGGAGGGTAGACCTCAAGAGGGAGGGATGGAAGGGATGCCAAAATGCAAACAAGAGATGGAAAGCAAGTTCTCCTTCCCACCCAAGATGGAGGGAGAGGAAGAAAGGTTCGTGATGTTTTCTCGGTGTTCAGTCATTCCCAAATAGGAAATGAATTTCAATGACTGGAGTTGTAGTGGAGATGAAAGATGTGCACAGTTCATAGGTGTTTTTAGATATATGTACCTGCCTGCATATATCTTCGGTGACAAAATAGACATTTGAAAGCCATGGTGAAAGTCTACCTAGTCCATCTCAGGGGTCCTCTATATATTATGAGGTGCAGGAGTACTGTATAGTGTTGATCTTGATGCATGTCAGTGGAATACTGGGTCAAGGGGTTTGCATATAGTGAACTGTAACTAGTATCCAAACAGGCTTAGCACTTGTATCTTGACACCTTGTATTACACCATCTTATCAGATCACCTCATCCTCTCTGTTGTAACACACAGTACTTCCCCTTCATGGTCCATCATGCAACGTCACTTCCTATCATGACACTTGTATAAATTAGAAGCTTATTTCATGAATATTAGTTACACATCACAGCAGGCTTAGGAACAGTGTTACTGGCTACATTATCAATTGCTCTCATATTATCTTTGTTTTTCTGATCTGCGACAAATCTACATATCCAGATATCCATACAGCCACATGCCCTCTGGGTAATCCAAGACAACAGAGGGCAGATACATCCCATCAAACAAATAAGCTAAGTTAATTTCTCAGAAACGATTCAAAATTGGAACCCACATTCTGGACATCAGGGAGAGCTGTGCAATTCATGCAATCATGCTTCTGCTTGCATGTCTGCCCCCTACCGGCAGCTCCCTCTGTCTGACTTACCAAAACCTTCCACAGTAGGGAGCAGTGCATAGTCGAAACCAAGCACAGTTGGGAACCAGTTCAGAGCCTTGTAAAGTGGATTAGCTTGTGACTAGGGATGACTGAGATTGAACAAGAAGGAAAGGGAAAGCACCATTCCAAATTGAATATGCAAAACCCAGCCCCTTCAAACTGTCCCAATAGTGTACCTATCATCCAGTCATAGTCACCCCGATCCAGGTGTGGCTCCATTATGATGTTGATGTGGCGCACATGTAGGGAAAAGCACTCGTTATCATAATGGTCAAGAGACTCTGGCTGAGATAGGGTAATAGCTCAATAGCAAACTGCATTATGTCATGTTGTGGCCTCTTGATAGCCATGAGAAGCAACCACTTAAGCTGTGTGATATTCTGAAATGAGGCAAGGAGTACTTGTAGGTCTCCAGGTGTATTTAAACTCACTTCCCTATTATTCTTAGCCACAGCAGCTCCTAGGTCCTCATATCCCTATTGCAACCAAATGGCCCAATGGAACACTCCACAGTGTGAGTTCGTATAGGCATAGTGTCATGGATTTTGCAGGACCTAATCCTCAGTATGATTGTGCCTTATACTGCATGGAAGCCTCGGAGGCTGAATCTCAAAGTACCTGGTAATGTTGTCTGTAACCTGCTTCATGATCCTTACCCCAACCTCCTCACAGTAGATAGTGAAGGCTTGATTGGCAAATATAACATGAAGGCGATGATAGTTGTGATTGAGGGCCACATACAGCTCACCTACGCCAATTTTGACTTGCTGATATGAGGTGCCAAGTGCATTACATTGGTCCAGGGATAACACTTGCAGGCTGGCCAGGTGTGGATAGGAATTGTGTGTCTTGATATCTATATTGAGGAGGACTTTGATAATGTTTCCTAAGAATGTGTTGTTTGAGAGTGCCACAACAGGTACTACATGACTGCTATTGCATACCTTGCTTGCACTGAATAATAAGGAATATCTTCTTACCCCTCTCCTTTCCCTCCTCAGGTGACTGCCTGGTCCTTCCTTGTCAGAGACATTCTCTTATCAAACCAGCCTTCCATTTCGCTATCGGTCCTTGGTCAGAGCCTTGGTTGCTTACCCTGAGGCTGAAAGAGCTTCATCGAGGCAGAGCCCCTATTGACATAGGACTTCACCGTAGGATACAGAGTAGTATCAATTGTTACCAGCTCCTTGCTCCTAGGCCTTTGTCTAATACTGGTGGGTGTTTAGTGGTAGGGGGGACACATAAGGTTTCCCAGTGTGCTATTATTGGTACGATGCCGGGGGAGTTCAGAAAGATGTAGCATGATATAGTGCAGTTAAAATCATGGAGTAAAAGGTAGTCAGTTGAGAATATGGTCAGTTCTAGTATCGTGAGTATCTACACAGAGGAGAGGTTCCACAAACAGATGTAGACAAATCGGAATACCAATTCTTGCAACCTGAGAAATCTCACAACACTGTCCCATAGGTATACCAGCAGTGAAGCCCTATATAGAGAAATGTCCACTGGTTGGTAACTTTCTCCCTCTGCTGCCCCTGAGTGGTTGTTTAGAAATAAGATTCACAGAGGTTATCCCAAGAGGCTGGTGTATGTACAAATTGGAATGACTTGATGCAATCGTTTGGCAGTGCGAGGATGTAGCTGGAGTGGAGACTTGTAGAAGAGAATATATGGTAGAAAGGTTGGAGGTACACTGGAGAAGGTGCAAGGATCAGGGTATGAGTACCAGTGTCACAACCGTGATGACAGGGGATGCCAGGCTGTCACAACCATGATGCAATAGAATGTCATACTGTCACAACTATGATACCATGGGACGTCGTGTGGTTGCGATGTCACACAGTGGTGGTAATGTAGAAATATATTACTGATGCCTTTTGGTATCGCATAAATAGTTCAGTGAAGATGAGCAGTTTGTATAGTTCTCTTGTATTGTATATGATGTGTCAAGTCTAATACACAGGGCTCTGGGGGGGGGGTATTGGATCACTGACTATTACTTGTTATTGAAGTAAAAGGTTTTCCTGCAAGATGTGTTTTTCAGAGTGTTCAATATTATGTTCATAATAATCTAAGCATTCTCAACTATGATTGGACTCAAGACTCTGGCATGAAAAAGTTAGACAAAATGAGGGTGTTGCTGGGTTGGGTAGCTTAATAAAATCTAGCCATGAACAGTATTGTTTACCGACACTATTGGCACCACAGTATTCTTGTGTTGCCTAACTAGTACTAGAAGTGTCTGAGATACTCTCCTGGCATTGAGTCAACAAAACTTGAACACCCAAGAGGCTGAATTCACGCAATCTAACCTACTCACACAAGGATGTTAGTGATGAGACAGACAGGGGTTGTAGCCCACCCATTTCTGACCAACTTCAACCCCCAGTCCATCTCATCATTAACCTCAATACCCATGTAGATAATTGACATACCATGAGCTGACTATTGGCCAGTTAACGATAGACAATACGAGACGTGCCAAATCCAGAAAACACCAGATGCCAAAGTAAAGGGGCATGGTACTATCACTATTATCACATACCAGGCACTTGAGATCAACACCACTAGCAATATGAGAGGCCAAAGCAAGGGCATCTCATGGTATCTTCACTATCATATAGAGGCACTCAACATCACAAAAGATCTCACATTAGTTAGTACATTTTTAACTTCTTTTTTTTTAGACTATGAGATAAAGGTCCCTATCTAAAAACTACCTAATAAAAAACTACTTAGCAAAAGAAAAAGCAAAAAAGCAACAAAAAAAGCTACAAATGGATAATTTGCAGGGATGCTGATGTCTTGCTCCTGACTAGGGTGCATGGAGGGTCTCCAGGGTCAGAGGAATTGGGTTGGGGGTAGGTGGGTGAGAGGCAGCCTGCAGGGGGGCCTAGGGCCATCAGAGGGCTGAGGGCAAACAGGGGGCTCAGCACAAAGGGGGAGGCATCAGCATATAGACAACTGGTCGAGCAGGGAAGGAGGCAGCAGGGGGAGAGCTACTGACAGTGCCAGGAGTCGTAAGGAATTCAGACATCTAAGGCTGCTGACAGACAAGATCAAGCAACTTTCAGTGCTTGTCTTGCTCCCACAGGCCAGGAGGCTTACTAGAAGGGATGGGGGGGGAGTCCAGGCTCCTGGTGAGAGGAGGTCTCGAGGGACCTAATTCCTCATTGATTTCTTCATCCTTGTCCTATATGTTTGTAATTAGCTAAGATGGTAACTAAAATATGGTTATAGTTAGAAACTTACGTCTTCGATTATAATAGCATGTTCACCAGGATCTTGCCCCTCCTTCTCCTCCTCCACCTCTGCCTCCTCCTCCTCCACCTCCTCCACCTCATCCTCCTCCTCCTTGTCCACCTCCTCCACCTCTACCTCCTCCACCACCTCCTCTTGCATGGCCTCCCCAATATCTCCAGCCCGCCTACAGTGATCCCAGACCTTGTGGTCGAAGAAGGGATATCTGCCATGGGCATGCACAGGGGTCTGGTCATTATCCTCTCCCTCACCCAGATGTGGCTCCAGGACTACCAGGTCCAAGGGGTGTTTGCCATCATTGGAGAGGAGCCATGCCAGGATGTACTCATCTTCATGAAGAAAGGTGAGTTCCTGGAGTGGGAGAGGTTCGAAGGGCACCCGACTAAGTAACTGAGCACCCTCACTAGTCACCTGGAGGAGATATCAGGTGCATTGGATTGCCCCCTGCACATGCTTCCGCTTAACTACCCTGAGCACACTTTCGATACTCAGTGATGCCATGACTCCCCAGGTGATTCCCTTGTCAGAGTCATCAGCACAGGAGTGGTAGCCAAGGAATGGGTGTCTAGTTTCTCGGGCACCTGACCAATGAACCATAAGGATCGTTATTGCCTGTGGGCAATAAGGGGAAGCTCAATCCCATTGAGTCACTGACAATATATGTTAGCATGAGGATAACATATAATGAATATGAGGGGGCGATACTCACTCAGAGGTCACTCGACCTCACTACCAACGTTCTTTCCCTCCAACACGTGATGTACATTCGATATCCTCAGGTTGTTGACTGTGTCACAGACTAAGAGCATGAGTTGGTCCTTCACTTCCCAGATGTCATCTGCATGGTGCTTGTCTGTAGCAAGCATGAGCCATGCCATGACCTGGGGAAGGGAGTGAGCACACCCAAAGACTGAATCCAATTCAGATTCAGTCAGGCAATGGAGGTCCAGTGAGTGACCAGTCAAGTACTGCTTCATATGGTCGTACCAGGCACTGTATGCAACAGTGAACTATCATGGGTGCATGAACCCATACCAGCCTTTGGCATATGCTATGTCACCATAGTATCCCCTATTAGTATTAGTTTCAATCTTTCTGACAGATGAGTATAGGCAGGGTTTTACCTAAAAGGAATCCTCCACTACAAGTTCGAAGAGTAGCCTGTCTGATGAAGTCGACTGGCTTAGGCAGTACATAATGGTGTGTCCCAGCGCTCTCCGTTTCCTACTCCACCCATGTGGTTCGACAGGCTTGGCAGTGGGATCCCTAAGAAAAAAAGGGAAAGGTTAGTAATTATCACATGATAAAACTTAGACAGACTCTACTTGCTTCCCTATCTGCACTTCACTTCCCCAAGGTTGAACAGCAGGATTGATGAGGGTGGCAGGAACGACAGAGATGGTGGGACATCCAAGAGGAAAATTAATGTTAATATTGCTCACTCTAGATAGTGAATGGTGTGGTGAGGTGTACCTCCTTTCCCTTGTTCGACTGTTATCTGATCAATGTCTAAGGTACCATTGGGGTCAGAGGATGAGGAAATACAAAAAAGTAAAAAAAAAAAAAAGTAAAAAGATAATTGCAGGCAGGAGGGGGAAGAGCCTCTTGTTAAGAGATGGAAAGAAGAAGGGAAGTAGAGAAGGAGAGAAGGAGAGAAGAGGGGAAAGGGTCTTCTTCTTATCGTCCCCTATGGTAGAAAGAAGAGAAGGAAAGGAGGAAAGGAGGAAAGGAGGAAAGGAGGGAAAAAGGGCTGGGTTAATATACCATACACACATAGGGTGTGCACCTGACGTGTGCAACTCACATGTGCACCTTATGTGTGCACTCCATGTACACAGGGTATATAAGAAATGATGCATATATATTTCCTGGTTTGTTTGTACACCCCATTGCACCCTCAAACAATTATTGCACATCTGATAATGTCTGAGCATTGTTTGAGTGTACAATGGGGTGTACAATCAAACCAGGAAATACATACACGAGGGATAAGTATCTATTCTTCTGTATATATAATATATTTCAAGTTAAAAATTAATTGTAATATCCATGAAGTCTAACTTGCCAACAATGTTGGTAAAATGAACTTTCAAGCTGCACTAGTGATGTGACACCAAGGGGTCACTAGTGCAGCTTCAAAGCTTATTTCATGAAACTATATATGCAGCATAATGTCCCCAACATCGTGACAACTGTGCAGCTATAAGTTCATTTTCTTTTTATATTGAAAAGATATTTATATCCCTTTCATGGTATACAAATATCCGTTGAATATAAAAAGAAAATCAGCTTTTGGCCATACTGCTATCATGATACCAAGAGGCATTGATAACATATATTTCTATGTTATCAACACCTCTTCACAACATTGCTGCATGACCTCCCTGGTGTCACCACAACAGTCCAGTGAAAAGCCAATTTTTGTTGTATATTCAAAAGATATTTGTATACCTATAATAGTATACAAATATCTGTTGGATAAAGAAAAAAAATCGGCTTTTAGCTGTACTGTTGTCACGATCACAAGAGCCATGAATAACATATATTTCTGTGTTATCGACAACCCTTAGCAGCATTGCCGCATGACATCCATGGTATCAAGACAACCATACGTCAAAAAGCTGATTTTTGTTGTTGATTCAAAAGATATTAGTATACCTATAATGGTATACAAATATTTATTAGATAGAGAAAAATAATCGGCTTTTAGCTGTAGGGTTGTCATGATATCAGGAGGGATCGAGAACATATATTTTTAGGTTATTGAAAGATCTTGACAGCATTGCTGCATGACATCCCCAGTGTCGCCAAAGTAGTATGGCAAAAAGCGGATTTTTGTTGTCTATTCAACAGATATTTGTATACCTATAATGGTATACAAATATCTATTGGATATAGAAAAAATAATCAGCTTCTGGCTGTACTGTTGTCATAATACCAAGAGGGGTCAATAACATATATGTCTCTATTATCGACACCTCTTCGCAACATCACTTTCGGATTTCTCCAGCATCGCCACAATAGTATAGTGAGAAGCTGATTCTGGTTGTCTAGTCAAAAGATATTTGTATACCGATAATGGTATACAAATATCTATTGGATATAGAAAAAGAAATTAGCTTTTGGTCATGTTGTAGTCATGATACCAAGAGTCATTGATAAAATATTTGTGTGTTATCGACACCTCCTCACAGCATCGCTGCATGACCTTGCCAGCATCATGACAACTGTATGGTGAAAAGCCAATATTCTTTTTTTATTGAAAAGATATTTCTATACCTATTATGGTATAGAAATATCATTTAAATATAAAAAGAAAATCTTCTTTTGGCCATACTATTGTCACAATACCAAGAGGCATCGATAACATATATTTTTATATTATCGACACCTCTTGGCAGCATCACTCCATGACATCCCTGGTCCCACCAAAACAGTATGGTGAAAAGCTGATTTTTGTTATCTATTGTATATAGAAAAAATATCAGCTTTTGTCTGCACTGTTGTCACAATACCAAGAAGCATCGATAACATATATTTCAGTTTTATCCAAACCTCTTAGCACCATCGCTGCATGATGTCTCCAGCATCACAACAACTGTATATTGAAAAGCTAATTTTCTTTTCTTATTGAAAAGATATTTCTATACCTATTGTGGTGTAGAAATATCTTTTAAATATAAAAAGAAAATCTACCTTTGACTATACTGTTGTCACAATACCAAGAAGCATCGATGACATATATTTTTATGTTATTGACACCTCTTGGCAGCCTCGCTCCAGAATGTCCCCAGCACTGGCAAAACAGTATGGCAAAAAGCTCATTTTTGATGTCTATTCAAAAGATATTTGTCTACCTATAATGATATACAACTATCTATTGGATATAGAACAAAAATCGGCTTTTGGCCACACTGTTGTCGCGTTACTAAGAGACATCCATAACATATATTTCTGTGTTATCAACACCTCTTGGCAGTATCGCTGCATGACCTCCCTGTCATCATGACAACTCTATACTGAAAAGTTGATTTTCTTTTTTTATTGCAAAGATATTTCTATACCAATTATGGTGTAGAAATATCTTTTGAATATAAAAAGACAATCAGCTTTTGGCTGTACAGTTGTCGCAACCACAAGAGGCGTCAATAACATATATTTCTGTATTATTAACACCTCTTGGCAGCATTACTGCACAACATCCCCAGTATCGCCATAGCCATATGGTGAAAAGCACATTTTATTTGTATATTGAAATGAGATTTCTATATAATGATATGTATACAAATATCCATTGGATATAGCAAGAAAATTGGCTTTTGGCCATACTGTTTTTACAATACCAAGAGGGATTGATAATATATATTTCTGTGTTATTGACACCTCTTGGCAGCATCGCTGCACGATTTCCCCAGCATCACTACAACAGTTCAGTGAAAAGCTGATTTTTGTTGTATATTCAAAAGATATTTAGATACCTATCATGGTATAGAAATATCTTTTGAATATAGAAATAAAATCAGCTTTTAGCAGTACTGTCATCACGATACTATCTTATTTGTGTATATAAAATAGTCTCATAATATGTACAGATATCATACGATGACATATTTTATATATGCAAACTAATTTTCCCCCACTGTAGATTCTTTGTTTTCTTAGGTACAATTTTGTTAGTCTCTGTTTTTTTTTTTGCGATGCAATTTCGGAAGTTTGGTTTTATTTTTGTTTCCCATTTTGAGATTTGTTTACTATGTTTAGCTAGTAGTTCTTAGCCTGGACTTGTTAGCTACTAATGATACCAATTGATACCCCCAATGTCTCCTATCAGTAGATGTTTCAATCTCGAGTGCCTGGTATGTGATACTAATGATACCATTGGATGCCATTACTTTGATGTCTCTCATTGCTTGCCATTTCAATCTTGAGTGCCTGGTATAGTACAGTAGACTACAGTATATGATAATAGTAATATCATTCAGCCTACTTACTTTGGCATACAGTGTATCACCTAGCATTGGCCAACCATCTGAGACAATTATCTACTAGGGTATTGACATTAGTGATGACACAGATGGGGGTTTGAAGTAAGTCTAGAATGGCTAGGCTACAACTCCTGTCCATCTCATCACCAACCTGTATACCTGAGTAGATCAGATTGCTTGAATTTAGCCTCTCGAGTGTTCAGCTGTATTAACTCAACATCAGGAGACAATTTCAGACTTTTCTACTGCTTGTTAGGCAATGTGAGAATACTGTAGTGCCAATAATGTCAGTAAACAATACCCTTTGTGGCTAGATTTCATTAAGCCACCTACCCTAACAACACCCTCATTTCGTCTAATTCTTTCATGCTGGAGTCTTGAGTACAATCATAGTTGAGAATGCTTGGAATATTATGAACATAATGTTGAAGACTCTGAAAACATCATTTTGCAGGCAAATCTTCTGCTTCAATAATGAGTGATAGTCCGTGATCCTTCACACCCCCTCACTCACCTGGGGTGCCCCATGTATAAGACCTGATGCATTGTATACAATAAAAGAAAACTATATATACTTCTCATCCGAGTCTTGACCAAAATGTACCTGAGATACCTACAATTTTACTCCAGCCTGAATCCTAACTTACCTTATACTAACTACCCTATTACACTATGAATAAGTAACAAGCCAATATACAAAGTCAGACAGCACTGTGAGTTGGCAATCTATACAGAGGTAGATGCAATGTGCAACCCGGTACAATAGGATCCAGAAAAGTGAGATCGAGAATGTGTCAAAATGAATCTCAAGATGCATCCTCAACTTGGGATTCTTCTCTACTCCCAATTGCAAGCCTACTAGGAACAGTACTGAAGCACCAAGTGAAGGGCACAATGCTGACCAGGGTGCATTCAGAACCTGAAACCGAACTCAATGATCAACCAAATATGCAAAAAGTGCATCTATTGGACGATAGTAGTGATGAGTACCAAATCTTACATGAACTAGACAAAACAGAATCAGACACTGAACCTGATGGACAAGTCATTGATATTGCAGATGACCATGGATCAAGACATGATCATGGCTCACAAGTAGCTAACAGAAAGATAGACAATCAGACAAGAACTATATGCATTTCAACCACATCAGGGTCTCAGGAGATAGGTCCTACTCAGCATATGACCATGGATCTTGGACACATAATTCGATAGAGAGCCTACAGTTCTCCAATGTTCCCATCCTTGAGTAATGCATGGTTATCATCCCTACTGGGTAGCCCATGTGGTCCTGCATCTGGTACCACAATCTCTTGTCCAGCACCACAATCGGCTATATGATCTCTCCTTTCTTATATCTCGCAACAGGCAATGATCCTATCGTTAGCTTCTTTCTGAGATAATACTTACCTATCTCTTGTTGTATTCTCCTTCCTTCGAGAATTCTTGGTACTTGTTATCTTACGATACGTCTTGAATATTGACCGTTGTCAATACTAAGTCCTTATAGCACTAACTAGTATTTGTTTCGTCTCTTCTTCTCAATTGTTGGTCTTCGTGATAAAGAGCGTAAAGGTGTTTTATTGATAACTTATAAGATAGGAAATAACTTAGGTGGTTGCATGAAGAACTAACTATCAGGTCCTTCCAACCTCCTTATATAGTTCTTCCAGCAACCCTCTTACAAATTCAATGAGTCACAACTGTGACTCATACACTCGTGTAACATATAACCTCATGACCATATTTGATCATGCGCAAAAGTCCCATGACCTTAAAGGGGTCATGTGCGAAACCTCATGACTCGTATAAACGAAGTCATGCCTCTTAGTCCTTATGACTCATATGCACCCATATGAGTCAATGCTCAACATACCAATCAAATTCAAACATCAACAACTATGACTCATGACTGTAAGTCATGTGAAACCCTATGACTTGTATGTGAGTCATAGTGTAAAAACATAACATCATATAACTTAACCAAGTCATCTGCGAAAAACCTTTAACAAATGAAATACTATGACATATAATCGTATGTCATGTGAAACTATTACAAACCATGCCAGGTTTGTAATACTAGCTCCCCTCTCCCTAAATCCTCAGTTCCTTGAGGATCTATGACTATACCTTTCATAGTATATGTCTCGATCCACATTCTCTTTCAATCTGCTCATATCGTGAGCGATTCCTGTAATCCTTCTTTCCGTCTCTTTTCTAGCATATCTTTCTCTCGCTAGTTCCTTATCCAAGGCCTTATTTCTGAGTCTTAGGCCTTTTTCCTCCTCTCTTAGTCGTTCGATGGTACCTTCTAGTCGTTCAATCGCTTTTCGCAGGTCTTTCTTCAATACAAACTTTTTATCCCCCTCTTTTTCCTCCAGTTTCGTCCCTGAAACTTGGTTCTCTCCCCACCTTACTTTCTTAGCTCCTTTCCCATGAAAGGAACAGTGTGTTCGCATACAATTTCTTGCTGGTATTTTCTCATGCTTTGGTTAGTCAGGGATTGGTTCTTTTGGTGTGAACGGTGGGAATGTTTCCCAACTTTTTTCCCAGCTGTTGGCATTGCTGGAATCATTCGAGCTAGTAGTTGCTGTTCAGGTCGTGGGCCAGAAGTCGTGCCTTTCTTTCACATCCTTATGGATGGGGCATTCATTGTCCATGCATGCTGTGAAGTGGTACGCCGCATGCTCGTTTTTCCTTTCTTCGAAGTATATTTTGCTCCAGTCCTCATTCTCTGTTTCTTGGCTTATGCGGATATCATTGGTGGAAGGTGGAGACTGCATTTTGGGCATTGGTGAAGTTAGTGGCGGGGTACCACTCTCAATCATGTTGTGCAGGGTAGCCAGTCCACTTGGCCTGGTATTGCAGTTTTCCATAATATAGTCTCAAATCAATGATTTGCTCGAGTTTGTATTCGTCTTCTCCTTCTATCTCGATAGGAGGAGGGGGGAGTTTCTTTTGTGAGGGCGGAGGATTGTCTGAATAGAGTTCCAGTTTGCTGATGTGGAAGACTGAATGTTTTGTTTTCATTGAGGCTCGGAGGTCTAGTTTATAAGCTTTTTCTCCAACTTTTTCAATAATTTCGTATGGTCCAATTTTTCGATAATCCAGTTTCTTCGATGGTCTTGTGATATGAATATCCTTTGTAATCAATCAGACTTTGTCTCCTGATTCTAGTCTTGGATTGGGTTTTCTGTGGTGATCATTGTTTTCCCTCATTTTGTCTTGTGCCATTCTTATTTCTGTCTGAATGAGTTCATGTAGTCGGCTGATGTCTTCCTTTTTCAATATTCCTGGTAAACCTGTGTGTCCCATGGGTTCGTTGATGGGGTGATGTCCATAGTTTGCATAGAAGGGTGTTGTTTTAATGACGTCTTATCTGATGTTGTTGTATGCAAACTCTGCAAATGATAGCTATTCTTCCCAATCTTGTTGGGAGTATTCCACATATGCTCTTAGGAATTGTTCGAGTGAGGCATTCATTCGTTCTGTTTGACCATCCATTTGGGGGTGAAATGCCGTGCTTATCTTTAGTGTGATGTCCAATCCTTTGGTCATCTCTTTCCATAGGTCTGATGTGAATATTGATCCCCTATCGCTGACGATATCTTTCGGTAATCTATGTAATTTGAAAACATTTTTCATAAACAATTGTGTAAATTGTTTGGTTTTCATATCCTTCCGACAGGGTATGAAATGAGCCATCTTGGTTAATCAGTCCACGATGACCCATATTGCATCATAGTTGTTCGATAGTGGCAAGTCTGTGATGAAATCCATATAGATGGATTTCCATGGATTTTCTGGTGTTTGTAGTGGTTGCAATAGTCCATAGGGTGCGTGACGACTTGGTTTTGTTCATTGACACATGTCACAGCTTTTGACATATCGCTTAATGTCTTGGCGCATTCCTGGCCAATAATATGTCCGTTGTGTCAATTCAAATATTTTGGCTATTCCGCCATGTCCATTTTGTGGTGTGTCGTGATTCCTTCTTATCGCTTCAGTTCTTGTTGGTTCGTATTCTTGTAGCCAAATTTTTCCTTCATACCACATGTATCCTTCCATCCAGTCACATGGTCCTAGTGCCACTTTCAGGTGTTCTTTATCCTTTCTTTCTATGGATTTTCGAATATCTCGGAGTAATACATCCTGTGATGTTTTTTCTTTGATATTCTTTTCAGTTCCTTGGTCTTCTATTGTCCATAGTTTCATAGTATTAATTTCTTCTGAGCCTGAGGTGTATCCTTCATCCACAAATAATTGTTCTTTTAGTAACAGGATCATTTGTCGTTGCGTAATGCGATCATCTCCTTCCGTTGGTATGTCATTGGTCCTCCTTGTAAGGGCATCCAGTTTTGCCCCTTCCTTGCCTGGTCCATATTCAATTTTGATATTGTATTGGCTGAGCTCTTCACTCCATCATATTTATCTTCCATTTCGAGCCTTGGTAGTTGTGAATGGGACAAGGTTCTTGTGGTCTGTAAGGATCTTGACTGTGTGAGGGCTTCCTTGTGCGTATTTCCTCCATTCCTTGAGGGCCTGCATTATTGCCAGGAGTTCCTTGTCATGTATATCATAGTTGCATTCTGCCTTGGTCATTGTTTTTGACCGATAGGCTATTGGTTTCCATAGCCCTTCCTTGTCTTGTTGTGATATTATTCCAGAGCAGATGTAATTTGATGCATCTGTTTCAATCATGATGAGTGCTTCTGGGTCGAAGTGTCTTAGTATTGGGGTTGTGGTGAGTCTTTCTTTAAGACCTTCAAAGGCTTTTTGCTCCGGCTCTCCCCATTCCCACTTCTGATTTTTCTTTGTTCTATTGTAAAGTGGTTTTGCTATTCTGTTGAATCCTTCTATAAATCTTCGGTAGAAATTGCAGAATCCCACAAAGCTCTGGATGGCTTTGACCTTTTCAGGTGTTGTCCATACTTTTATGGCATCTGTTTTGGTAGGATCCATTCGGACTCCCTCAGAGTTAATAATGAATCCCAGGTATTCGGTTTCTTCTTTGTGGAATTCGCATTTTGTGGGTTTGAGTCGAACTCCAATTTCCTTCAGCTTTGCTAGTATCATGGCCACATCCTTTCGATGTTGTTCCATGGTATCCGAATATACTAATAGGTCATCTAGGTAGGCTATGCAGTTGACGTCCAAGTACTTGCTAAGTGCATTATTGACCCATCGTTGAAAGGTTGCTGGTGCATTAGCTAATCGGAATGGCATGACCATATATTCATATAGTCCGTATCGTGTTCTGAATACTGTCTTCCATTCGTCTCCTTTGGCAATCCTTATATGTTGATAGGCATCCTTGATATCAAGTTTAGTGAAATATTTCGCTGTTTGCAGTCGATCCAAAGCTTCGCTTATCAACGGTAATGGATATCGATCCTTTTTTGATACTGCATTTAGGCCCCTGTAGTCCACACAAAGCTTTAATCCTCCATCCTTTTTCTTGACAAAGAGTATGGGTGCTCCTGCTGATGAGGACAAAGGTCTTATCCATCGTCTTTCTAGGTTCTTTTCTAGGTATTCCCTGAGTTCCTGGAGTTCTTCCCCTCTCAATGGGTAGAGTTTTATAAATGGTGGCAGTGCTTCTGTTTCGATCTTGTGGTCCGCTGCCCAATGTGGTGGCAACTCGATTCTTTCTTTTTCTTCAAATATGTCTAAGAAGTTGTGATACTCCTTAGGCACTATTTGTCTTAAGGTTTCTTTTCCACCCTTTCCTTTTTTCCACAAGGCCAGCTCAGTGCTAATTGTTATAGCTGCTAACATGAGCTTTGCATCGTCCCATTTCAGGATTCCGGTGGTTTCTCCCCTTTTGTGCAATCTACCGAATGCTTGTGCTGAGATAAAGGCTATTGATAGCTTTTTCTCGTTCTGAGTCATTTCTTCTTTGTGATCGGTGGTGCCGAATCCTTGGTCGCCTCTCTCTGTGGTTTGAAGTTATTGTACTTCCTTGAAGGGTGTTGAAACTATTTTTTCAATGATTATCTGGGCAATTCTATCCCCTTTATGAACTTTGTAGTCCACTTCTGACAGGTTTACCAGTAGGACCTGGATTTCTCCTGTATAGTCTGCATCTATAACTCCAGCATTGATGGTAAGGCCGTTTTTGCTTGCCAAACCACTTCTGGGTGCGATGCGGGCATATGTGTTCTCTGGAAGTCCCATCAAGATTCCTGTTTTCAGGAGTTTTTGTCCCCTTGCTGGGATTATGGCTCCTTCTATGCTGAACAGGTTACTACCTGCAGCCTTTTGCGAACCTTTTCTAGGTATTTTCGCATCTTCTCTCAGCTTTTTAACCATAACTTCATAGTTTGGTCCTTTTTTAGTGCTGATTCTTAAAATCCGACTTTTCAGATTTTCCTGAATTGCTTCCTTTTCTGGTACTCCGTATACCGTTGAGGAGGCATCAAGGCATACTGCCTTACACTTATCACTATCGAAGGTGATTTCTTCATTTCTCCAATCAATCCTTGGGTTGTGGTCTTTCAGCTATGTCATGCCAAGGATGACTTCATGCTTGACAAGGTTGGCCACTTGGAAAGTTGCTTTCTCTTTGTGGCTTCCGATGTCCATGGAGATTTCCATGACATGGGTGATTGGTCCTGCATCCGATACAGTTCCATCCACCATGTATATATCTCTTGGTTTTTCGATTTTCATTAAAGGCAGTTGATGTTTTATAGCAAAGTTGCGGTCTATAAAATCTTCAGTTGCCCCCAAGTCAACCATTGCATTGGTTGATATCTGTTGCTGTTTGTTATGGAGTTGTACTTTGACCATGATGTGGTCCGATTCAAGGTTTCATAGTTCTTTGTTGGTTAAAGTGGTGTTGAGGTATGTGGTTTTGATGTTTTTTGTCTTGTTGTCCCCCGGTCCATCTCTTCCTGAGGACGTCTTCATTCTTTTGATGGGTTTTGTTCGGTTGTCTTCAGGACCATCTATTCCTGGAGACTTTTGTCGTTTAAAGCCTCTTCATGCTCTTTTTTCACATCCAGTTCTCATATCTTTGGTCCTTTGTTATTGGCTTTCTTGACTCAACAGTCCTTTGCCATATGTCCCTTTCTTCCACATTGATAGTACAATCCTTCTTTCATGCGCTTTTTCCATTCTTCTTGGGGTAGTCTTTGATACTTTCTTCTGTTTGTGGCATCCAGATCCATAGGGTCCCCTTGCGGGATTTCCTTGGGTGTTGTTCCAAAAGTGCTATCTTGGTTTCTCGGGGTGCCGTATGTCTCTGTCTTGAGTTTCTTTGCCTGGCGCAGGTGTTTGAGTGTGGCCAGTCGAATTTCTTTGTTCATGCCCCATACTGCCAATTGGTCTGCTGCCGTAATTGTTTCATCATAGTGATCAAATTCTTCTTGCAACTTTGGGTTCATCCCCGCGTACAGCCATTCTCCTGCTGTTGTGTCGTCCAATTCTGCTTCTGTCAAGGCCAGTTTGAACTTGTTCCAGTATTCCATCATAGTCTGAGTCCCTTGGACCATATTTTTGAGTTGTATTCTCGCTGTTCCCCTTGGATCAATTTCCCCAAATTGGTTTTTAATCGCTTCTTTGAATTCTTCCTAGTTGTTCCAGGGTTTGGTTCTTATTCCTTCTGTATAGGGTGTGAGCCATGAGCTTGCCTCTTTCCTCAGCATGCTAGATACATAGGTGATCTTTTCTTCATTGTGTTCCTCGGCCCATCCCACTGCTTGGAAGTAGATTTGCAGTTCTGCTAGCCAGTTCCTGAGTTCTTTTCTATCACCTGTGTAGGTGCTTGGTGGTTTGACCTTTGGTTTTAGAACATTCATGGCTTGTAGTATCTGAGCTAGTTGTCCAAGTGGCTCTCCTCCTGCTGGTGGTGGATCTGCGGCCTGCCCCGCTGTTTGTCCTCCTACAGGTGGTGGACGTGATGGGCCTGCTACCTGTCCTTGGCCTGACATTCTTTCTGTTCTTTCTTCTTCCTCGCTTGAAGATTCACTGTGTCGTGACCTTTCTTCTGATGTAACTGGACTTGGTGTTCTCTCTCTTTCCGAGGCTGTTCTTGCAAGCTCTTGTGCAACCTCTAGGAGTTCTAAGGACTGATCTTCGTATTCAAAATCCGTGTTGTCATTGGGTGTTGCTTGAGGACGCAACCAAATATTACAATCGGCTATATGATCTCTCCTTTCTTATATCTCACAACAGGCAACGATCCTATCATTAGCTTCTTTCTGAGATAATACTTACCTATCACCTGTTGTATTCTCCTTTCTTCGAGAATTCTTGGTACTTGTTATCTTACGCTACGTCTTAGATATTGACTGTTGTCAATACTAAGTACTTATAGCACCAACTAGTATTTGTTTCGTCGCTTCTTCGCAATTGTTGGTCTTCGTGATAAAGTGCGTAAAGGTGTTTTATTGATAACTTATAAGATAGGAAATAACTTAGGTGGTTGCATGAAGAACTAACTATCAGGTCCTTCCAACCTCCTTATATAGTTCTTCCAGCAACCCTCTTACAAATTCAATGAGTCACAACTGTGACTCATACACTCGTGTAACATATAACCTCATGACCATATTTGATCATGCGCAAAAGTCCCATGACCTTAAAGGGGTCATGTGCGAAACCTCATGACTCGTATAAACAAAGTCATGCCTCTTAGTCCTTATGACTCATATACACCCATATGAGTCAACGCTCAACATAACAATCAAATTCAAACATAAACAACTATGACTCATGACTGTGAGTCATGTGAAACCCTATGACTCGTACGTGAGTCATAGTGTAAAAACATAACATCATATAACTTAACCAAGTCATGTGCGAAAAACCTTTAACAAATGAAATACTATGACATATAATCGTATGTCATGTGAAACTATTACAAACCATGCCTGGTTTGTAATATCCAGCTCCTCACTCTTGGCGAAATCTAGAGACAGTTGCAAAAAGGAACATATTGGATGATGTGAAGACTCTGATTCTACGGTACACCCTGTTTGAGCAGCCACTCCTGAATGTTGTTGCTCTGATGGCCCAGGTGCACAAAGTTTGGGATGCTGTGCTTGCTAATATTGCCGATGTCGAAAACCTCCAACTGTCACAGCAGTGCATAAGTTTGGTAAGTAGACTCAGGCAGATATGACACAATGCAGAATGCAATACTAACCTAGAAAGATATGCCAAAAACACTCTAGGGTATGATCTCAGTTTGTACAGGAGGTGAAGAAAGAGATTGTGGAGTTATACCGTCTGCCGGATAATCCCACAGCTGTGGCATGCAGAGTCGATTATCTGCTTGAACGGAAGAGGTTTATGTCTGACCTGAGAGGGTACAATGTTTGTCTCCACCTGATACCTACCCTATAGTGACCACTACTGACTGTAATTGGATGTAATCCAGGGCCTGATATCATGATTCCTTGTGCCTCAGATTCCTGAGGCGATTTTCCATAAGTACTTTGCAGGGAAGAAGATGCAAGGTATTGTGGATCCGGGATTTCTTTCATGCATCAATGGTATTATGATCTGCTTGACATGCACCATAATATGCCACACACTGTGTGCATGGCAAATTGGGATAGATCTGGAGCCCAGGGACTTCAAGCCTGAGGCAGCCAGGGGTGAGTTTCCAAATCATCCAACTGTTGTAACAGGTGGTAACCTGTATGAACTAATACAATAGGGATCAGTGGTAGTCTGCTAGCTAGTGTTCCATTCTTAAGGGAGACTAAAGAGGGAAAGACAAGAAGGTCTTAGAAGAAGTGAAGGGGGAAGGGAGCAAGAGAATCGCCATTCAACCAAGTATATTTCTTATCTAGGTTCTGTCTGAAGTCTGGCATTTCCTGCTAGTCAGGAAGTCTGTCTTAAATACTTGATTTCCTCCACCCAAGGTAGAGGTTCCAGAAAACCCGGAACCACTGTCATTACCAGTAAGTGCACACTACCGGAATCTTGTGATCCTACTGGAATCCTGATAGCCCAAGGTAATCCTTCACCCAAGCCTTATCTCTACCACCTGTATACATGACCATTCCTTCCCTTGGAATCCTTGAGGCAAAAGCTTGCTGGTACAAGAAGATAACTAATACAAAACATAACAAGTTACCAGAATCCTAATGATACTGGTAGTGAAACAAGCATTCACTCAACATAAGCAAGAACAAACAAAATAACATGACAAAGGAATACACAAGTGGAACCAATATACAGTTGCCGGTATATGTACACATGTTACAACTGTTCATTCATGATCAGTGCAGCTAACCTGTTAATAAACATACAAGACCTTTTTGACCAGCAAAAAGAAACTTGTGGTAAGTGTCCGCAGAGGATCCAGGATATGATATGTCGAAAATATTTGAGAAACAATAGACAAGAGGGTTGCATAGGTTCACAGGGTGCAGTGGGACTGCCGTGAAGGATATGATGATGATTGGGAAGCCATAGGCACTGAGCTCGAGAGTCAGATATCCAACTACACTTCTAGACACCCTGTACCACGATACACTAATCACCTGAACATGGACGTAGTGGGACATCAGGAATGTTGGAATCCATCACCCAAAACTGACAGCTGGTTTGACTTGAGCCAGATGTCAGTAGCCTGGGAGCTTCAGTTACAAGAGTTGGGTCCTCTGAGTTTAGATGATTCTCAGGAACTGTAAGCAGCACCAGTGGGGATCACTTCTCTATCTTAGGGGGCCTTTTTGAGCCTTGAGGATTCTCAGTAAGTGCTAGCAGCACCAGGTGGTATTCTTTCTGTATCTCAGGGGGTCTCCTTAAGCCTTGGAGATTCTGCGGAAGTACCAGCAGTACCAGTGGAGATGTTATCTGAGTCATAAGTCAGACAATGATGAGCAGGAAGGTGAGACTGTCACTGAGGGTAATTAATGGGAATTAAGAACATGTAAATATTATGAGTAATAGATTTAATTTAGCTTACTATGATGACACTACAATAGAAACCAAAGAATGTAGTATAAAGGAATAATCAGGTGATATTGACTGTAGAATCTATGTTGAGCAGCCATCTGGAGGGTCTTAGGGTGATGACATTGTAGTATATCGGATATGAGGAGGGAGTTAAGAAGATTGGATAATACCAGTCGCAACATGCAGACAACGTCAGGGGTAATTCACTACACTTTGGAAGGCATCCTGAGGAGATCCAGACATGCAGTAGTAGTATCAAGATGAGATGTCATGGTCAAGGTGAATTCTGGACACATCATGCATGCAGGGGGGGATCCAGATGAAAGGGGCATCATGTAGAAAGAATCTGGATGGAAAAGCCTGATGATAGGTAGTGCCAGGTCACGCATTGTGAGTATTGTAGAATCTTGATGTACAGAGGTGAGGATGTGATGTCACGGCAGAGGATGCCAGAATTAGGCATCGCCACAAGGTAAGAGCTTAGGATCAAGTAGCATCCAGACACAATAGGCTAGGATCAGATGCGGTGGAGATGCAAAACCTGAGAATCAGACATTGTTAGGATGCAACACCCGAGGATCAGACATTGTTAGGATGCAAGAGTGCAGAATCAGATGTTGTCAGGGTGCACCTGGTGTAGGGGTCCATGTCTGGATAGCATCAGGATGCACTAGGCACATGACTCGATGTCACAATGTGATGTCAGTTCAATATTACATCTAGGTTAACAGTTATCATTATGGGCACCCTGTGTGTCCAATGCACAGGACCCACTGGTCACAAGATAATATTTTTGGTGATGTTTATTTGGACAAAATAATTAAAAAATTGTATTGAAAGGTCAAGAACTAGTACTGGCTGAGACTGTAGGTGCTGGAGAAAGTTCACTCCTCCAGAGTAGAACAAATGGCAAGAGGAGAATCCCTACTTAGAAGGTTAACAAGTAATAGTATTTCTTGTTGAACCTGTGTGAGGTGTTCTTTGGTAGTCTGTATGTAAAAATCAAATGTAGTTGGTTCTTATATAGGAATCTACAGTTCCAGAACCCACAAAATGAAACCAAGTCTCAATAATACAACTTTAACACAACTCCCCAATGTTACATAATTAGCTCTAATATTTCAATATAATATCTAAACTATTTGTTTATCATCTCAAAATGAAACCAAGTCACAACAAAACAACCTTACCCCAACTCCATAGCACTACATAATTAGCCCTAATCTTTCAAAGGTAATATCTAAACCATTATTGATCATCCCAGAATCTTATTTACTTTTTTAATATTTTTGATGAAGCAGAGTAGTTACAATTACTATTTAGTTATATGAGGAATTGTGAATGTTAATCAGCAGGAGAAATAAAGATTTGGGAATATTATTATACAATCACTTATAGTAGTGATCAAAATAAGAGTAGATATAAAGGTTATCAAAATTTATGATAATGGAGAGAATTAAGTATAATAAATTCTGAATACTTATCAGGTATACTATTTTGATCCCCTTTATACAAATAATTGGTCCTATTCATTCACTTCAACTTTTTTTCTTTTTTTTCTTTTTTCTTTTTCATTTCCCCCTTTCTTTCTCACTTTTTTTTTTTTTTCCTTTTCCCCTCTCAAATTGTTTTTTCAAGCCCCCACCTCTTTCCTTGTCACCTCTACTTTGTTTACTTATATTTTTTTCCCTTCTCTCATCACTTATCTTCCCTCTTTCACCTCTCCTTTTTCTTCTTTTTTATTCTCTGTTTTTAACTTTTTTTTTTTTTCTCCTTTTCCCTTTCTTTCTCTATTCCAATTTTTCTTCCTTCCATTTTTTTCTTTTTTATATCTCTCTTTATTCTCTTCTTTTTGTTCTCCATTGCATATTTTTACGTATCACCCTTTGAGTCTCTTATTTCTTTTTTTTTTTCTTCCCAACTGTGGTTTACGTTTTGACTTCATTATCATAGCAACTACCCCTTATCAGATGATCCAGACATGACATTGACTAATCGGAGTACAGCACTATATAGACTCATCCTGTCTGAAGGCAAAGTGTTACCGAAGTCCTGGCCCAAAGGGGTCCTGAGACCGGAAAAGCAAAGAAGTGAGTGGGAGGGCAGGAGGTAGTAGTCTAGTGCACAGAGCGGGGAGGGGAGTTGCGGGCACTGGAGGAGTAGGGATCAATAAAATGGCAGAGCATGGGAAGGGTATTGAGTGGGGTCCTCGGGGGCGGGAAAAATGACCTATACTCGCAATTGACACATTAGTAAAGAAATTAGTAGTATCGAGGATACAAAGGAGACTTGCATAAATGGGAGTGGGTGGGCCACCAAGGCGAGCGGGATTTATGGTCAAAGCAAGTCAAATCTGGTTCTCATGATTGGGCCGATAAAATTTGGCATATAGTACGACTCACACTGCTCATCTGGACCCTAATTGCCACACTCTAGCATCTCGTCGTAGTTCTGTAGCAGACTCAGTCCAGCCTGACTCTAGGACAACAGAGGGGAATGCTGCTCTCTGTACCATCTCGTGACCTACAGGCGGTATGAAGGTTAAATCTGCTTCCTTCACTGAGGTTGTAAATTTGCCAATGAAATTATCGTAAGCTAGTAAACCTGATTAACTAGATTTTAGTAGTTGAACACAGAGCAATTGGCAACAAATTAGGAGAAGGCGTTATGTAAATCGTTTCATCAAAAGCTTCAGGAATAAGCCTTTGCCTGGAGGCTTGCCTGAGCATTTTGATAAGCCACCCTCTAACACACTTGTGCAACTGCGAAGGCATTACAACTTTTAATCTTTTGTCGAGAGCAAACCAGTGGATTCTGAGGGAGTTAATTAGTAATGAAGAATAGAGGAGAAGGGGTGCCTCACCGAATGGAACATCTCTCAAGTTGATTGTTTTAACATCATAAGCCCTCCTGGACATCGGCAAAGTCATCGGGATCGACATCATTGAAGATCAACAGCTGGGGACTACATGCATCAACCGCACGCATAATTTCTCGAAATATTTTATCTGACGTAATCACGCGACCAAATGTTGACATGCTCGAGAGAAGTGGAGTGAGAGAGAGAGAGAGCTCAATGTGAGTTGTAGGAGATGTGCCAACGTGGAAGGTAAGTCGTGGGGTCGGCAGATGGTTGCAAGAGGAGATCTTAGGCAAACACTTTATACCTGAGGTGGGCACTGTCTTGGATCATGCGCCCCAATCCCCACCACATCTGAACAACCTTTCAACTGTGGTTCCGCTCACGTTTTACTACTTCCCTCCCTCCTACTACTTGCCCCACTACAAGAACATCCCCCACCCCACTCCCACTATGCAATGAAAACTTTCCCCACTGACGGCCAGTTTGCTCCGTACCTCCTATTGTTTTACAAATGAAACTTACTCTCTATCGAGAGCCCAGTAGTTGCAGCCACAGCTTAAAGTGCTGCCACTCCAAATTCCAAATGCCACTCGAGAGCCCGACGCCTATGGATCCCCGACGGGTGAGGAGGAGATGATCCACCATATCCCAGACACTTTTCTAACAGTCATTGAGCGCAGGAATCAAGATAAGATTATATTGAAGCCACCACCATTGCTGATGACAACAAGGAAGAAGAGGAGAAACGAAATACGCTAATGACAACCTGAGCTGTCTGGACTCTGTAGCTTCCAGCTACATCCGGCACCTTTATGCCCATGCAGCCGGCCTTGCCCCGAAATGTTCTGCACCCAGGCCCCCGCCTCAAGTTTCCATCGACACCGACGGTGGCAGTGATCGTTACAAGACTATCTGTGGATTCAGTAGACCTCGCCTCTACAATAACTGACCGAGTCCCACCACCCTATGCTTCCTCTCAGGCCAATGCTCTTTCATCCTGAAATATTAGCTGCTTACCCATTTCTTCCCTCACGGGCGTGCTCAGAGCTTACTCCTAGCACACAATTGCTGCCTAAGGTGGTTTTAGTACTCCTAACTGGCCTCCCCTATAGTAACTATGTCTTGTCAATTAAAACCAATATATGGACAGGAAGCACAAACATTTCCATTCTCCCTGCCCCATCCTGGCTCCGAGCAATATTAGACACCAATAATGTCTTAACATTCATACTGCCCTCACCAAACCTATATCTCATTCTTCTTCATCCCTATGTCTGTTCCCAAATTTCATGGTTCTTTTGGTATAAAAGCTATCACCAAAGAAGAATTGCAGATTGGGGAGTGTGAGAGAGAAATGAGTAGAACATAAGTCACAGGGTACAGAAGGAGTTCAGATTTTGGTGGCCCCTGAGGAGTGTGGTAAAGAACTTGGAGCCATTTCATTTTCTGGTATAATCCCCTAAATAGCACCGGATGATGAAATCAAACCAGCTGACTGCTCACATCAATAGCTTTCCGAAATGGTAACTGCACCCTCTCCTAAAGTAGGTGCCTGTGCAATACCCTCTACCTTCGATGCCTCTTTAACAAGCGCATTAGTTGACAAAGAGATATATCTCACTGAGGGGCGAGTAGGAGCAGCTATGAGGTGATAGGGGATAGGATTTGGGAAATTGTCTACAGCGATTTTTGGGCGTGTCAAGGAATGTTTCGAATTGTGGCGGAAGGTTGGGTTGTGGGAAGTTTGCATGGGTTTCAGGTGTGTCTGCTGTTGCATTGTGTTGTATTGTTCTTCATTATTCTGGGATTATGCCTGTAAGGATGTAGATTCCCAAAACTTATTTTTGGGGAATCAGTCCTTGAACAATCCCTCCTGTCCACTATAAAGATATCTTTACATCTGTATCCACTGCGCATAATTCTACAAGGCAGGTAGATGACCTGGCTGGGTGATGTACAGAGCTCCTACAAGATGAAGCACTGCAAGGTCAAGCGGAACGCGATCCGCTAAGTCCATTGTAAAAGGGCAATCTCCTACATAGAATTCATCCAGTGAGATAGAGGGGTTTTGTTGGGGATCCTTAGGGGCGGGAAAGATGACCTACACTTGTATTGACACATAAGTAAACAAATCAGGAGTATCGAGGATACAAAATATAACATGCATAATGTTCGACTATAGGGAGGTGTTGATCCAGGCAAGCATGGTTTATGGATAAAACAAGTCGCATATGGTTTTGCTGCTCAGCCTGATGCTAGATTTCTCAAGTATCCCCTCAACTGCTGTAACACCCCATCTAAGTTTAAAGTGCTCAACAGTGTCAACACTAGCCTCTGTTAGTAATTGGGAGTAAATATGCATGGACTTTCGCCTGTGCAGGATTGATACCGATAATGTCCAATGAAGACTGTATTCTGCTCCATTGGTGACAAGACTACGGAGATGTTGATATGTAACTTATCATGTTCCCATTTAGGATTAAGGGAGGAGTTTGATTGATGGTTTGCATGTGGTTTCGTGGTGTAGTTAGTTATCATACTGGTCTAACACACCGGTGTCCCTGGTTCGAGCCTGGGTGAAATCACTTTTGCTTTATATTCTTGCAGCTCACCCGCAGTGCCTTATTCTTTGCTGTTGATTTTGAAGGGTTAATGCTCGTTGTTCACTGACTATCAAATAGTTCCTCTGGCTACCCAGTAAACAACACTGGGTGGGCATTCTGTTCCTGCTGTCGATGTCTTCGTTGCAGTTCCCCATATTTCCCTGCCCTCGGTTGTTGCTTGTCTGTTGTTCGTTGTTCTGTCCTAGTCCTCTATTGTCCGGTGTTTGATGGTTGATTGATTGCTCCGGATGACGAAGGGTTGGTTGATTGATGGCTGACGACCGCCACAGAAAATTTCCCAGTGGCCCAAGAGGCCACAAAAACAGACTAGCTAAGAAACAAAGAGTGACAGCGACAAAGACCTAGCTACAATACTGGGTATACCACCCAACTCTAGCTTGACACAAATTATCCTCCACAGTACTCAAGTGACCTAGCACTATTGTCGGCTTTAATCAACATGGCCAAATGACAAAGATCACATCGTTACAGGACAGGCTTACTTTGCCTGGTAATGAAATTTACTGTTACACACCTCCCAGAGAATAGCAATGTCAGATCGAACCCCGCTACCCCATCCTCCGATTGTGCAATCAATTTATCATGTCTCAGATAACGAACAGTTCAGTCAAGTTGCTGAAGGTATGTAGCTCGTCTATTGCTGTGATGAGCAGTACTGTGAGGGTCAAAATCTGGCCGTGTATTTTTAGCACTTTGGTAGCTATTTTTACATGATCCAAATGACTGTTGGTGATTGTGTTTCGTTGAGCTATAAGATTGGGAGATTGCATAACTTTTATATATAAACTTTGGATGTGCGGGTAACCAGTTAGCAAATTGTATGATGAAAGGGCTATGTGAGGTGATGGAAAAGGCAGAATGGGCGGAAAAGCGGAAGAAAATGGGACAAAAGGAGGCTTCGAAAGAAAGGATTATTGGAAAACAATGGGATAGTTGGTTTTGGAGAATTTCAACATAAATAGTTGGGAAATCAGGATAGATTGAAAGGAGAGCGGAGAATAGAAGAGATTTGGTTTTGTTTTTTTTTGTTTTTTTCTTCGTCTTTATCATTTGGTGCCTTGAACCTGACAGTTGAAATTTTGTTTTGTTTTTCAGTATCTTGTTTATGAAGCAGCCAAAGTCCGGAATTTGAAGCTGCAATTTGAGAGACTATGTCCACTTATTGGTAACTATTATTCATTGCATTGTGGCTTGCAATGGCTCTGGTCCACTCTATTGTATAGACAAATTGCATTATCTGATAAATAACCTGCTGCAAGACCTTGCCAACTGATCCACAACTTGAAAAGAAATTGAATATAAACATCTACAACACAGATTTGAGACAGCAAGTATCTGCAGTGTGAATGTAGTGAAAATAGAGAAAAGACACTATCGAAGCTCTAACCACCTGGCTCAGATACTCCATTAACGAATAACAGGAAAATCAGTTCAACTGCCACAACTGTCACTGCTGCTACTCTGAGAAGAGAGGAATGCTCACAGGAACTAGAGCCACTCATGAATTAGCTTCCCGTTGCTGTCCCAGGTTTCATGTTCGTACTGGCAGAGGGGTTTAGGTAACTGAACTATATCTCCTAAACACTGGCAACCAGGCGATCACATTCCTCAGAGTCTGTGGTATGAGATAGACCTTTGGCCTGATGTTCATTAGAGACATCCTTGGTGTGCAGGGCATGAGCTCGAAGATTCATAATGGCGATGAGGCCAATACTGGTTAAACTACCAACCAAACTACCCAACAAAACAGAAATAACACTGTGGAGCAGCATAGAAAGAATAGCTTAAAAGTATAGGAAGACACAGTCAGCAAAAAGGACCTCACAACACTCTAGGATTTTTCAAACAAACCAAAAATCAGTCCTTGTATCGTTTATACCAGGTATGACAGGGGAAAGATATTTGTGTTGGTTGTCCGGATATTTCCAAGGCACTGTGGAACCAAGCCAAGTTTAAGTACCCTCTCTCATCACTATGGTTACGTGGCCTCTACATGTTAGCTGACAGGAGGAAGAGGAAATTTGTGAACACGAGTCATATTGACGTAGCAACACTGCATTGAACTCCAAAGATACTGGTTACCTGCATGCTCTGTAACCACCTTGTATACTTCCTCATATGGTAGATGATCAGTGTGATGAAAATATGTCTAAAGGATAAAGTATTCCAGGCCATAGCGAGCCATCAGTAAGTTTGGGCTAAGTAATTGGTGAAACCTCGATTGAGATTTAAATAGTAGCTAGTATTTGGGTGGATGGCTTGCTATTCCTTGGGCAGTGTGATACAGTAAATTTTGATACTAGGTACGTTAAGCCTGTCCTGTAATGATGTGATCTTCATGATTTGGAGATCATCATTGGGACTACCAATGGTGCTGGGTCACTTGAGTACTGTTTCCTCTCCCTCTAGAAATAGGAATTTCTAAAGGCTGAGGGTTGGCACGAAGCTCAGTTACTTTCCACATATATAGGTAACTAAGTACTATAGTAAACGAGAGCCAGACACAGAAACTAAAACTCCCACTAACTAGGTATGCTTCTATCTCTCCCAAATTATTTCTGTCAAGTGTAATCATAGAGAGGAAAGAAAAAGAAAACAATCTCAAGAATTCTGTATTGTGAGGCTCTCAATATCTTCATTGCTATTCCTGATAACTCTCTGTCTGTTGTTGTTGCTTTTCTGGTGGTCTTTGTTGTTCTACTGTTATCCTCACTTATGTTGTCTCTGACCTGTTGGTTGACAGTTGTAATTTTACACAAAATCAAATACAGTACCCAATGACAATGAGTGCTGGTATCTCAGTGCAGGAAAATAATAGAGAATAAAGAGTGGTGATTCTTTCTATAAAGACAGTAAAGAATAATGAGACAAGAGAAATAAACAATAGCTACAGTATACAACCTGATCTCCCTGTGATAATGAATAGATGAATGAAAAGCACTATAGAATAAAAGAGAAAGGAAATATCCTGGACTTATATAGACATTCCAACAAGTAATAAATCCTTGGCATGATAAAATTCCTTCCATTCCATACTTGCAGTATTACAGTAGAGTAAGATATTTGTGTTATACTACTGTTGGAAGTGTTTCACTAACTATGCAAGTGTTTCGCTAACTATGCAAGTGTTTCACCAATGATGCTAATGTTTAGCTAATGATGTAGTAGGTTCTTCACCAACTTTGAGAGTGTTTTGAAGGAGCGAGATTTTGTCCATGATTTGGAACATATAGCTAAAGTATGTTGGGCAGCTCTTGATACTTTCAACATGTGAGAGGAATGATTCACAACTGCCATAAAGAATTCACAAGTCACCCAGAAGGCCACATGTATCACGTCCCCTAGCAAGAAAATCCAATTAGTAAATAAACAAATATCCTAGCAACAAAGACCTAGCTACAATACTAGGTATACCAACAAACTAAAGTTTGACAGCAATGATCCTCCACAGTATTGAGATGACTCAAATTAGATTTCAAGACTAAGTACAACTAACTACTGCCTATTCTTGCCTTAGTAAACCTGTCATTAAGTTTTATGATTTATGACTGCCCAAGAGATACTTGGGTAATGTCCATGAAAGTCTGATAGACCAAACCCGCTATCATGCAAGGTGAGTAAGTTGATACTAATAAAATATGGAAACTCTGAATAGGAATCAGCAATTCAAAAATGTAGATCACACAGAAAAGATTAAAGAAAAGAACCAAAAAAAAAGAGTGCTGGGAGTTACCCTGTCTAATCAAATGAATTATCAGGAAATATATAGGTGATAGACAAGTAATCAAATCTAATAGAAATTATGAGGTCATGAGCTTGGTAGCTCCACATAGATACATGGTCTTAAATGGTAAAATATTAGACTAGAAGTCAGATCAGACCTAGAAGTGAGTCACTTTGTATGTAAATTTTCCTGACATCCTTATGTCCAAAACTTTGATGAAATCAAATGTCTGCATTTGGCAGAAAAAAAAAAATGGTAAATCTAATACAATACTTCATCAGGAATACCTCTTAATCTTGTATATTCTATTGTATTAGTATTAGGTATTATTTAAGATTTTTAGATTTTAACTTCTTTAATATATTTTAGCTAATTTACTTGAATACTTGATTAGCTTTGCTGGTAAACTCATTAGCCAATATATCTTTATCCTTCTAAGGTTTTGGAAATCCAGATCCTATTCCTGCATCATCCTGAGTAAAAACTCAACAAAACTATAATCACCATTAAGATCTCTCATTTCCGAATTTAGGGGCTAAATAAGTAGTGTAATATTTACATAACATTGTATAACATAAGTAAGCTGCAAGCAGTTCACACTACAAAATGGCAGCCACAAGTTCATTTACTTGCTTTGGCAAAACTGATTACATGTACACAGTATGAATATCCATAAACTTGTCACAATATTTACCATGGGAAATCAGATATAAGATATCACCTGCCTGTTTTTAAATACCTATACATGAAACAAGTACTATTTAGTTCATCCAATATCTAATGTTAAATCTCTAGAGTTGATACTATAGTCTACTATCTATCATACTCCCTTTGCAAACAATCATGATTGATCACTCATTGAATTCCCCACTTCTTCAAGATGTATAGCTCTATCACTAGGTCCTACATATAACTCTATCTCACAATCCCACTTATCTATCTTTTGCTACACTTAACTTCTAATTTTTAGACATATGACTTAGGATGTCCTTATCTCTACACTGGGAATCAATTGAGATTTTCATATTTTGAGACTATTTGCACAATTAGGGGATTCATCCTTCATCTTAGCCAGCCCTAATCTAGAACCTTAGCTTCTGCAATCAGCTGAACTACACATAATCCTAGAGTGGAAATATTAAAGAAATAAATTCAATAGTATGTCAAGAAAATACAGCACCAAAGTTGGTATATGTGTTTATATTGTAGTTGGTTGTACACCACATAGTAGTTGAAGAAAGATGACTTGGTCCCTGCAGAATGCAACTTTGTAGATCCTCATAGAGAACAATCCTTGCAGAAACCAAGCCTCATTACTTAATCTGTTTTGTGGCAATAGCTTCATTCCACCTCCTAGCTCCAAAATGTATAAACAATAGTTTCTCCTCAACAACAGGACAGTGAAGTGCATTGATTGGCTAGTCCAGCTTTTATTAAGTGAATCTATTAAAGGAATATAACATGATCTTATCACTGATTGAACTCAACATAGATAAGATAGGCACTGGTTCGTACACGGCTAACAAAATGGCCCGAATGTCCCTAGGGGCTCAGAAAATAATTTGGTTTCTCAGCCCCTAGGTTTCTTAGGTTTGGGAGCCCACCCCCACAAAAAAGAAAAAAAAAAAGGTTGACTTTCAACCTGCAGCTGAGATAAATAAAAAAGAAAAACACAACTGAACTTACTAGGAGAGGCAACTCCAATGCCCAAGCGTGAGGACCGATTATTCCAGTTCTTACACTAGATTAATGGCCTAGTGACAGCAGAATTAGAATAATACTATCCATTTGTGAAGCAAATATCTTGCCAGAGCCTATCGTAGAATTGGAAAAACATCTATATGGTCGAAGGGTATTTTGTCTTTGCTGACTTCTTGCCCCACAGCGATCAAATTTCATCATGTCTGAAAAGCCCTAGTTTACACTACTTCCAAGTCTCGCCACCCACTTGGGTATCCACAAAATAGCCTATTTTCCTACCACCTAAGCCTCCATGTGCAAACCCTCTAACGTTGTATCATACATCCGTAAAGCAACCGTCAACCAACAATTAACCAACAATCAGACACACAACAACCGCAGACAGAGAGACATCAAGAATCACCATGAAGTCATCGATAGGTGCAACACAACAACCAGCACAGGGAATTCGAGCGCTTGGCCCTTTTTCTTTCTCTTTTTACCTTCACCCTTTACGGAGATAGTTTGAGACAGGGAAGTATACCCAAATATCGCGAGTTTTTAGTTTCTGTGTCTGGCCCCGGTTTGCTCCAATACTTTGTGACCCTGTGGAAAGTGATCGAGCCTCGTGCCAACCCGCATCCTTGAATCGCCTACCTCCGGAAGGAGACGAAACAGTAGTGGTGGGGAATATGCCCGTTATTCATATCACGGCTAATGTTGGGAGATGCCAAGATATCTTTTATTTTTAGTTTAGACGTGGTGGGGAGGAGGAATTTTCGTGAGTGGGGATATAATGGTGTTGAGTAACTTAGACCCATGATCTATTTCTCAGGATTGATTTGCGGGTTCAGGGTAGCTAAGGATGTCTTCTCCACTCTTTCGGACAATATTTTTGTCACATCCGAGATAAGCCTGACTATCCGGCTACCGTGAGTCAATGATTGTGAGCGGAAATATACGTGGAATGTGTGTTTTTTGCACTAATTAATATTAGCGTGAGACCTTGAGGATTATGTGTCTTTGGTGTCGATGTTTTGGAACACTGGGAGAGTATTGGATTATAGCAATTCACAGGGATGCCCAATGGAAAAAAAAAGAAAAGAGAGCACCTGGCGTACAGTATGAGGAATGGGTTAAACATACAACTGATTGATGGTAGACCCGAGGTCGCTATTTCGCATTGAATATTCCCACTCCAGATTCAGAGAACCGGAGATTTGACGATTACCGGGAAAAGAAGGACTTTCCCAGAGTTTGAAAGTGATATTTTGAGGAGACGATGGTTAGCTAATTAGTTAGCTTCATTCCAAGTTCCACTACCCCTGGTTTCAATCCCAGATAATAACCAACCTCGAATGAAACGAATGGGACAAGGTGGAAAGGTTGAAAGAACAAAACCAGTTGTAATCTATAAGTTATCCCAAAATTATATTTTATCGCACATGGTAATCCCACAGTGCTCAATATGCATGATCAACACAATTCCCTGCGTGCACACCTCCATGCCTCCGGCTGTTCCGATTCTGATTCTCACTGAAATTCTGAACCTGGGCATACTCAGTCTTCGCAACCCCCGGCTCCTCCCTCAAAAGCACCAACCCGGTCCTGCCCCCACCAGATACAACTCCACTATCATAATCATAATCATACGCTGGACTGTGGATGACTTCCGCTTCCTTCCCGCCTGTCATATCCTCCCGCACCTTCACTCACAGCTTAGCGGGGCATCTCTCCGGATCGCTGCTCGGGAAGTAGTTGACGAATAGTGTGTCTTCCATGCTCTGTAGGATTAGTGCCTATGGCACTTACTTCTTTTTAGTGTCCTCTCTTATACCGGGAGTGGGGGTTGTTGGAATATGCTGCTCGGCATGCTCGAGCATGATGGTTTGCTCTTGGGGTTCGTGATCATTCATTTGTTCGCCGGGAGCACGCTTTGGCTTCGGGCGCAAGCGGCAGTTTAGCTTTCCGGGAAAGCATTAAGGCACCGGGAATGCACCGGGAATGCACCGGGAATGCACCGGGAATGCACCAGGAATGTGTGCGAGTTTGTGCGAGCGGAATGGCCGTAAGGGCGAGCGGGAAAGGTGGACGTACGGAGGCAATAAAGAGCCGGAGTTTGCCTTTCCTTTGTGTTTCCTTTTGTGTTAGCTTTTGTGTTTGCGAAAGGGAGGGGGACACACCTGAGAGAGAAAGTGTTCAGGAAGAACTGGAGGACATTGTTGTTTTCCTATATCTATCCTGTCATTACCGTTAGTTAGAGGAGTTAGTTGTCGTTGAGTTGAAGAAGAGTTTTCCCCCCCTTTTCTTGTGATCGCTTATAGTGTGAATCTTGGCATTTTTCGTTTTGGATCGTTGTCGCTATTCGATCGTTGCCGTGTAAAAGGGGTTGGGTCATTCAGGTCTGGACACCTTTCTTTGTCACCAACGGTGTCCGAGAGCCCTATGCCGGAGAGATGCAGTCCCATGCGCATCTTCCAGAGGGAGAAGCCGGTGCCACAGGTTAGCTGCGGGCAAGGGTAGAGTGCGGCAGTTGCTCTGGAGGTGCTGGCAAGCTATATACCCCACTCCGGAAAATGTGCCAATACTCATCAACCCACAGCTACCCAAGATTAGCAAACCGGTATCCATTGATCCGACCTACCATTACATGCAAGAGTCATCTGGAAACCTGTCGTTCACTTCACCCTCGCCCCCAAGCTCGCCCTCCCTGATCATGTCCAAACCGGAACTGCAACCCCCAATTGCCCATCGCATGTAGCTGCCACCATGATCAACCAGTGTTACTCTGTGCCTCCATCCCCAGGATAATAACTAACCTTACCAGTAGCCACAAACCAGCAAAATCTCCAAGTTCCTATGTCCGCGATTTTTACTTTCATCTATGAGAGAATTCGTTTCTGTTGCAGTCTATGCGCAAACCAATAAAGTAAACAGTCATCTAGTGATAGGTAACGATGAGGCCGTGAATGGAGTTGCTGGAACAAGGAAAGTGTCGGAGAACCATCAATACCGTTGTTTGATCTGGGCTGGCACGGTATCTGTGTTGTCATCCATCTATGGGTGAAAACATGGCAAAATGTAAGCTGACGACACAGCAATCTTTCATGGGATGTTGTGGATCCACGTAAGCTAGATGATAGAGGGATATTTGTGTGATGGCGGACTATAAAAGAAGGGGTTTCCGTCCCCCTTGCCCAAAGAACCATCACCCACCAACTCCCCTACATTCCTGAGTTCCTTCACCAAAGCCACTTTACATACCCTTTTCTACATATCTCATCCCCTTTCTTACATATCTCACTATGTTTGCTTCCATTCGAGGTTTGTGCAAGATATTTCGATACCCCAAACAACCCTAATTACTGAGTTGGTCATCTGATATTTCTTCAGCATTTATTTTTCAGCCTCACCCCTTCATCACAGCGATCATGGCAGCAATCCTTGGTTCACTTATAACGGTCCTATATGACAAGTTCAAAGCCATGCCTCCTACCCTCGATCAGTGATCCCAAGCGGTCAGTCCGACCCATGGTCCGGCCTACAGGTCGGCAGTCCGGCCAGTCCGGCCAGGATTCTGAAGAGCCTGGGTCAGTCCGGCTTAAATTATCTCCGGCCGCCAAAGCCTGGCGGCGCCCAAGCGACCGCCAGGCCGAGTGGTTCGGCAACCCAAGCCGAAGCTGCCAGATGCCCAGGTTAAACTTGCAGATGGCCAGGCTAAGCTTTTCGCATACCACTTATTTTTAATTCCACTGCATAACCCACAGATACCCAGGCCATCAATCGATATCCAGCGTATATGGAATCACAATATATCAGCCACATACAAAGCCCGCAGGCGACCCAGGGCGGGCCCGGCTTTAGTTTTGAAAAGCCGCTTTCCCACAGTCCGGCCGTACCCAAAGCCGGACGGACTGGCCGCTTGGGATCACTGCCCTCGATACCGATGGGATCGTTGCCCTGTGTGTCAAGGGGGCCGTCCCACAAGTTATCGAGATATTAGACGAGCGGCGGGCTCAAGGGAGGTGGGTGCGGGAGTTGGAGTCGGCTCTGGGAGTTGCTGGGGGAGGGGTCGACGGTGGTGAGGGGATGTTTGTGGTGAAGTCCTGGCTCATCTGCCAGGTGGAGAGTGTGGGTGGTGGAGGGGTAGTATGGCTCCGTTGCCAGGGCCAGGAGGGCCCGCTGGGTGGAGGGGCTGGTGAGGGGGAGTTTACTGGGGCGCCATGGGTTAGGTACAGGGTAATGGAAGGCCCTGTGTGGGTGCCAAGTTGAGTAGTGTAGGCGAGCAGGGCGGGGATGTCGGGGTGGGAGGGGTGGAAAGGTGCTGGCGGCTTCTAGTTCTTCTTTGTATTAATTTTTCATCAACTCTTCTTATGACCAGTTAAACGTCAATTTATGTGATGTTCAAATCCGCTGCCTGTACCCAATTTCACTCACTTTTAGCACATTGATAGGCAAGATGATCACCCTCGTCGATTTGAATATCACCTATCCCTTTAATAGATTCACTTAATAAAAGCTGGACTAGCCAATCAATGCACTTCACTGTCCTGTTGTTGAGGAGAAACTATTGTTTATACATTTTGGAGCTAGGAGGTGGAATGAAGCTATTGCCACAAAACAGATTAAGTAATGAGGCTTGGTTTCTGCAAGGATTGTTCTCTATGAGGATCTACAAAGTTGCATTCTGCAGGGACCAAGTCATCTTTCTTCAACTACTATGTGGTGTACAACCAACTACAATATAAACACATATACCAACTTTGGTGCTGTATTTTCTTGACATACTATTGAATTTATTTCTTTAATATTTCCACTCTAGGATTATGTGTAGTTCAGCTGATTGCAGAAGCTAAGGTTCTAGATTAGGGCTGGCTAAGATGAAGGATGAATCCCCTAATTGTGCAAATAGTCTCAAAATATGAAAATCTCAATTGATTCCCAGTGTAGAGATAAGGACATCCTAAGTCATATGTCTAAAAATTAGAAGTTAAGTGTAGCAAAAGATAGATAAGTGGGATTGTGAGATAGAGTTATATGTAGGACCTAGTGATAGAGCTATACATCTTGAAGAAGTGGGGAATTCAATGAGTGATCAATCATGATTGTTTGCAAAGGGAGTATGATAGATAGTAGACTATAGTATCAACTCTAGAGATTTAACATTAGATATTGGATGAACTAAATAGTACTTGTTTCATGTATAGGTATTTAAAAACAGGCAGGTGATATCTTATATCTGATTTCCCATGGTAAATATTGTGACAAGTTTATGGATATTCATACTGTGTACATGTAATCAGTTTTGCCAAAGCAAGTAAATGAACTTGTGGCTGCCATTTTGTAGTGTGAACTGCTTGCAGCTTACTTATGTTATACAATGTTATGTAAATATTACACTACTTATTTAGCCCCTAAATTCGGAAATGAGAGATCTTAATGGTGATTATAGTTTTGTTGAGTTTTTACTCAGGATGATGCAGGAATAGGATCTAGATTTCCAAAACCTTAGAAGGATAAAGATATATTGGCTAATGAGTTTACCAGCAAAGCTAATCAAGTATTCAAGTAAATTAGCTAAAATATATTAAAGAAGTTAAAATCTAAAAATCTTAAATAATACCTAATACTAATACAATAGAATATACAAGATTAAGAGGTATTCCTGATGAAGTATTGTATTAGATTTACCATTTTTTTTTTTCTGCCAAATGCAGACATTTGATTTCATCAAAGTTTTGGACATAAGGATGTCAGGAAAATTTACATACAAAGTGACTCACTTCTAGGTCTGATCTGACTTCTAGTCTAATATTTTACCATTTAAGACCATGTATCTATGTGGAGCTACCAAGCTCATGACCTCATAATTTCTATTAGATTTGATTACTTGTCTATCACCTATATATTTCCTGATAATTCATTTGATTAGACAGGGTAACTCCCAGCACTCTTTTTTTTTGGTTCTTTTCTTTAATCTTTTCTGTGTGATCTACATTTTTGAATTGCTGATTCCTATTCAGAGTTTCCATATTTTATTAGTATCAACTTACTCACCTTGCATGATAGCGGGTTTGGTCTATCAGACTTTCATGGACATTACCCAAGTATCTCTTGGGCAGTCATAAATCATAAAACTTAATGACAGGTTTACTAAGGCAAGAATAGGCAGTAGTTAGTTGTACTTAGTCTTGAAATCTAATTTGAGTCATCTCAATACTGTGGAGGATCATTGCTGTCAAACTTTAGTTTGTTGGTATACCTAGTATTGTAGCTAGGTCTTTGTTGCTAGGATATTTGTTTATTTACTAATTGGATTTTCTTGCTAGGGGACGTGATACATGTGGCCTTCTGGGTGACTTGTGAATTCTTTATGGCAGTTGTGAATCATTCCTCTCACATGTTGAAAGTATCAAGAGCTGCCCAACATACTTTAGCTATATGTTCCAAATCATGGACAAAATCTCGCTCCTTCAAAACACTCTCAAAGTTGGTGAAGAACCTACTACATCATTAGCTAAACATTAGCATCATTGGTGAAACACTTGCATAGTTAGCGAAACACTTGCATAGTTAGTGAAACACTTCCAACAGTAGTATAACACAAATATCTTACTCTACTGTAATACTGCAAGTATGGAATGGAAGGAATTTTATCATGCCAAGGATTTATTACTTGTTGGAATGTCTATATAAGTCCAGGATATTTCCTTTCTCTTTTATTCTATAGTGCTTTTCATTCATCTATTCATTATCACAGGGAGATCAGGTTGTATACTGTAGCTATTGTTTATTTCTCTTGTCTCATTATTCTTTACTGTCTTTATAGAAAGAATCACCACTCTTTATTCTCTATTATTTTCCTGCACTGAGATACCAGCACTCATTGTCATTGGGTACTGTATTTGATTTTGTGTAAAATTACAACTGTCAACCAACAGGTCAGAGACAACATAAGTGAGGATAACAGTAGAACAACAAAGACCACCAGAAAAGCAACAACAACAGACAGAGAGTTATCAGGAATAGCAATGAAGATATTGAGAGCCTCACAATACAGAATTCTTGAGATTGTTTTCTTTTTCTTTCCTCTCTATGATTACACTTGACAGAAATAATTTGGGAGAGATAGAAGCATACCTAGTTAGTGGGAGTTTTAGTTTCTGTGTCTGGCTCTCGTTTACTATAGTACTTAGTTACCTATATATGTGGAAAGTAACTGAGCTTCGTGCCAACCCTCAGCCTTTAGAAATTCCTATTTCTAGAGGGAGAGGAAACAGTACTCAAGTGACCCAGCACCATTGGTAGTCCCAATGATGATCTCCAAATCATGAAGATCACATCATTACAGGACAGGCTTAACGTACCTAGTATCAAAATTTACTGTATCACACTGCCCAAGGAATAGCAAGCCATCCACCCAAATACTAGCTACTATTTAAATCTCAATCGAGGTTTCACCAATTACTTAGCCCAAACTTACTGATGGCTCGCTATGGCCTGGAATACTTTATCCTTTAGACATATTTTCATCACACTGATCATCTACCATATGAGGAAGTATACAAGGTGGTTACAGAGCATGCAGGTAACCAGTATCTTTGGAGTTCAATGCAGTGTTGCTACGTCAATATGACTCGTGTTCACAAATTTCCTCTTCCTCCTGTCAGCTAACATGTAGAGGCCACGTAACCATAGTGATGAGAGAGGGTACTTAAACTTGGCTTGGTTCCACAGTGCCTTGGAAATATCCGGACAACCAACACAAATATCTTTCCCCTGTCATACCTGGTATAAACGATACAAGGACTGATTTTTGGTTTGTTTGAAAAATCCTAGAGTGTTGTGAGGTCCTTTTTGCTGACTGTGTCTTCCTATACTTTTAAGCTATTCTTTCTATGCTGCTCCACAGTGTTATTTCTGTTTTGTTGGGTAGTTTGGTTGGTAGTTTAACCAGTATTGGCCTCATCGCCATTATGAATCTTCGAGCTCATGCCCTGCACACCAAGGATGTCTCTAATGAACATCAGGCCAAAGGTCTATCTCATACCACAGACTCTGAGGAATGTGATCGCCTGGTTGCCAGTGTTTAGGAGATATAGTTCAGTTACCTAAACCCCTCTGCCAGTACGAACATGAAACCTGGGACAGCAACGGGAAGCTAATTCATGAGTGGCTCTAGTTCCTGTGAGCATTCCTCTCTTCTCAGAGTAGCAGCAGTGACAGTTGTGGCAGTTGAACTGATTTTCCTGTTATTCGTTAATGGAGTATCTGAGCCAGGTGGTTAGAGCTTCGATAGTGTCTTTTCTCTATTTTCACTACATTCACACTGCAGATACTTGCTGTCTCAAATCTGTGTTGTAGATGTTTATATTCAATTTCTTTTCAAGTTGTGGATCAGTTGGCAAGGTCTTGCAGCAGGTTATTTATCAGATAATGCAATTTGTCTATACAATAGAGTGGACCAGAGCCATTGCAAGCCACAATGCAATGAATAATAGTTACCAATAAGTGGACATAGTCTCTCAAATTGCAGCTTCAAATTCCGGACTTTGGCTGCTTCATAAACAAGATACTGAAAAACAAAACAAAATTTCAACTGTCAGGTTCAAGGCACCAAATGATAAAGACGAAGAAAAAAACAAAAAAAAACAAAACCAAATCTCTTCTATTCTCCGCTCTCCTTTCAATCTATCCTGATTTCCCAACTATTTATGTTGAAATTCTCCAAAACCAACTATCCCATTGTTTTCCAATAATCCTTTCTTTCGAAGCCTCCTTTTGTCCCATTTTCTTCCGCTTTTCCGCCCATTCTGCCTTTTCCATCACCTCACATAGCCCTTTCATCATACAATTTGCTAACTGGTTACCCGCACATCCAAAGTTTATATATAAAAGTTATGCAATCTCCCAATCTTATAGCTCAACGAAACACAATCACCAACAGTCATTTGGATCATGTAAAAATAGCTACCAAAGTGCTAAAAATACACGGCCAGATTTTGACCCTCACAGTACTGCTCATCACAGCAATAGACGAGCTACATACCTTCAGCAACTTGACTGAACTGTTCATTATCTGAGACATGATAAATTGATTGCACAATCGGAGGATGGGGTAGCGGGGTTCGATCTGACATTGCTATTCTCTGGGAGGTGTGTAACAGTAAATTTCATTACCAGGCAAAGTAAGCCTGTCCTGTAACGATGTGATCTTTGTCATTTGGACATGTTGATTAAAGCCGACAATAGTGCTAGGTCACTTGAGTACTGTGGAGGATAATTTGTGTCAAGCTAGAGTTGGGTGGTATACCCAGTATTGTAGCTAGGTATTACAAACCTGGCATGGTTTGTAATGGTTTCACATGACATATAATTATATGTCATAAGTATTTTATTTGTTTAAGGTTTTTTCGCACATGACTCAGTTGAGTCATATGATATTATGTTTTGCACTACGACTCACATACGAGTCATAGAGTTTTACATGATTCACAGTTGTGAGTCATAGTTGTTTATGTTTGAATTTGATTGATATGTTGAGCATTGACTCATAGGTGCGCCTATGAGTCATGAGGATTAAGAGGCATGACTTCGTTTATACGAGTCATGAGGTTTCGCACATGACACCCTTAAGGTCATGAGACTTTCGCGCATGACCAAGTATGGTCATGAGGTTATATGTTACGCGAGTGCATGAGTCACAGTTGTGACTCATTTGATTTGTAAGCGGGTTGCTGGAAGAACTATATAAGGAGGTCAGTAGGACCTGACAGTTAGTTCTTCACGCAACCACCTAAGTTATTTCCTATCTTATAAGTTATCAATAAAACACCTTTATGCTCTTTACTACAAAAGACCAATCGATGGCAGGAAGAACAGAATCAATACTTGTTAGCACTATAACGACTTAGTATTGGCAGCGGTCAATATCTAAGACGTAGTGTAAGATAACATAGTAGTGAGAATTCTCGAAGGAAAGAGAATCCAATAAGAGATAGGTGAGTATTATCTCTAAGAGAAAGTTAACTATAGACTCGTTGCCTGTTGTGAGATATAAGAAAGGAGAGATCTTATAGCCGATCGTAACACTAGGTCTTTGTCGCTGTCACTCTTTGTTTCTTAGCTAGTCTGTTTTTGTGGCCTCTTGGGCCACTGGGCAATTTTCTGTGGCGGTCGTCAGCCATCAATCAACCAACCCTTCGTCATCCAGAGCCATCAATCAACCATCAAACACCGGACAACAGAGGACTAGGACAGAACAATGAACAACAGACAAGCAACAACTGAGGGCAGGGAAATATGGAGAACTGCAACGAGGACATCGACAGCAGGAACAGAATGCCCACCCAGTGTTGTTTACTGGGTAGCCAGAGGAACTATTTGATAGTCAGTGAAGAACGAACATTAACCCTTCAAAATCAACAGCAAAGAATAAGGCACTGCGGGTGAGTTGCAAGAATATAAAGCAAAAGTGATTTCACCCAGGCTCGAACCAGGGACACTGGTGTGTTAGACCAGTATGATAACTAACTACACCACGAAATCACATGCAAACCATCAATCAAACTCCTCCCTTAATCCTAAATGGGAACATGATAAGTTACATATCAACATCTCCGTAGTCTTGTCACCAATGGAGCAGAATTCAGTCTTCATTGGACATTATCGGTATCAATCCTGCACAGGCAAAAGTCCATGCATATTTACTCCCAATTACTAACAGAGGCTAGTGTTGACACTGTTGAGCACTTTAAACTTAGATGGGGTGTTACAGCAGTTGAAATGGAGTGCAGGATTTGCATCCTCCCGCAAATGATGAGAAACCTTTTTAACAAGAGACAAAACAACTGGTCTCAAGTCCTCCTCTCTATAGTGACAGTCGTGAATGGTGCACTTCACAAATCCTTGTGTATCTCATCCTACCAGGTCATCTATGGATGGGCATGGAAAATCTTTAATGCAGTTCAGTGATCAGCCAGCAAGATACTGGCTATAGTTGAAATATTGAATAACCATGAAGCAACAAGAATGGAAGTGGACATAGTGCAGAAGCATGCAATATTCACGCAAACAGTACAAGCAGATAAGTGGTGCAAACCCTGGAGATGCACCTTCTAGATTAGAACTAGAGTACTAGCTAGAAGATGACCCTACATCTCTACTCTTGCATAATTGAGGAAGCTAGAACCTAGATGGTTTGGCCCCTTCAAGGTATTGGAATATGATGTCTATACCAATAACTATAAGCTTGAATTGTCCTGATGAATGGAGTGGCATAAACTCTTCTTTCATGTGTCTTCACTCAAGGAATTCCTGGAAAATGACCTTGATAGATTTGCATCTCGAAGGATAGACAGGCCAGTACCTATCATCATTGACAATGTAGGAAAATAGGAAGCTGCACAGATCCTTAGCTACAGATACCAGAATAACAAAGACAAATTCTTGGTGTACTTGAAAGGATATGACAGGACTGATGACTCTTGGGAGCCTATCAAGAACCTGGAGAACTCCTTGGAAATTATGCAAGAATACTGGACTGCAAACCACCCAGCACCCCCACTACCTAAGATCAATTCATACTATATCAGAATGGTTTAAGAACCAATGGAGGTTTTGGAAACTCTCTCAGCAGCTGGACCTCTACCTGACTAATTTTAGGTACCTTATGATGATGAAGAATATGACTCTAGCAATTCGGAATTTGATTACTTCAGTACTAATGATGACTCCCTCCTTTGGCACCTAGATAGAAACAAGTAGCAGGACTTAGACTAGAGTATCTAGTGTTTTAGATTGGGGGAATGTAACATGTGTACATGTTCTGGCAACTGTATACTGGTTATGCTTATGTTTTACTTGTTATGTTATTTTGTTTGTTCTTGCTTATGTTGATTGATTGATTGTTTCACTACCAGTATTATTAGCATTCTGGTAACTTGTTTATGTTTGTATTAGTTATGCTTTTGTACTGGTAAGGTTTTGCCCTATGGGTTACAAGGGAAGGAATAGTCATATATACTGGTGGTAGATATCAGGCTTGAGTGGAGGATTGCTTTTGGCACTCAGGATTCTGGTAGGATCACAAGATTCTGTACTGTGTACTTACCAGTAATGACAGTGGTTGAAGGTTTTCAGGAACCTCTACCTTGGGTGGAGGAAATCATATATTTAAGACAGTCTTCCTGACTAGCTGGAACTGCTAGACTTCAGACAGAACCTAGATAAGAAAAATACTTATTTGAACAGTGATTCTCTTGCTGCCCTTCCCCTTCACTTCTTCTAAGACATTCTTGTCTTCACCTCTCTAGTCTCCCTTAGAAATCGAATGCTAGCTAGCCTACTGCCAATCCCTATTGTATTTAATTCATACAGGTTACCACCTATTTCAAATCAAGTAAGTTATAACAAGCATCCACTATTGTCATTAAGTTGCTCACATAATTTGATGGTTGAGATGAACCATGAGGAAGACAGTCATGAGATATCCATAAATAGGATCGAAGATTCAGATACTAAAAAGACCAGTAATGAAGAAAGTATTTCGTTAACAAAATTCCATCAGCTAGAGAAGGTGAGCATGAAGTCTATTACTGGGATAGGTGAAACTATTAATAAGTTTTTAGCAAGTAGGAAATTTGAATATTATGATTGATATGGTCCAGGAATTTGTTAAGGAGGTCAAGGGAGACACTAAAGAGGTTGCTAGGAAGGTAGATTGTTTATTCTACTTTATCATCTTAACTATAGTTATTAAAAGAGGTTTTGCTTTGTTCCATGATGAGCAGAACTGGAATAGATTGGAAAAGGAAATAGAAAACTAAGGGCAACTGGTCTCTATGGTAAGTTGTGAGATTATTTTATATGTCTTAATTGAATTCATGGAATAGTAGACTAAATATTGCGATAGGAGTCAGACTTTGGTTTAAAGGTGTTTTTATGCATAGAAAAGGGATGGGTAATAGGAGGCATTTACATTGATCAATAGACTACGCAGAATAAATAATATTATGTATGATAGTTGTGTAGTAGTAGAGTTAGTGTCATACGAGAGTATGGTGCTGGACGTCTATAGCGTTCACCAAATGGTTTGCAATGGGGGACCTTGGCACGCAAAAAACATGCACTTATGTTGAATCCCAATCAGGTTTATAGTTTTTAGAGTAATTTTCAAGCCAGAGCTTGCTTGGCAGGCAGGGTAATTTACAAAAGTGATAGGATATCATTTAAACATCGTGACTTGAAAATATGAAAAATAACTATGTAGTATTTGGGAATTGAACTCATTGAATCTTTTGGAAATTGTGGCTGTGTGCCAAGGCTTCCTGTGTTGCAAAATATTTGGTAAACGAGCTTTTTTTTTTGGTCCGGGCAACCATGCCTCTGTGTTAATCACCACATCTCTACAGTAAATTTATGGATATAGACTTGAAGATACCAGTACCGTATTAACTTAGGTAAGACCAACTTGTCTCAGGCATCTGAGTTTTCTATTTTGGCGGGGATAGGAGAAAATATCATATCAGACCAGTAAAATAAAACAACGTGTTACTTAGAGGGGAAACTTAGGTGTCCTGAGACAACTTGCTCTTATCCAGAGTAATACGGTAAGTTAATCGGGTACGGTAACCTCTTCCATTCATTTTTCTCACTTTTTTCTCAACCGCTTTTTGCTGCCCTGGTCTCTCGTCGCTGAGTGCTTGAGGATTTGCCGCGCCTTAGGCTTCCACCACTCCTATCATTACCCCAACCTCAACCACAACTTACTCCCCCCCCCCCATTCCCAGTCACCCCAGAATACTCGCTCTCACTCACTCTACGACCCTTCCCACCACCACCCAACCCCCAACCCCCATCCACTGTCGAACCAGCACGGTCCCCGCAAGGCGGGAGCACAAATGATATACCGTACTGGTACCCTACAACTCCATCACCTACCAACTTCTAGAACCCGCTAAAAGCAAATAAAATAAAATGTCGAAACCAAACAGACAAACAACACCGTACACGATTAAATCGAATAATTACTGTTTGCTTAACGAGCCCATAACCTCAATTCCACCTCCCTATCTCCACTCACTAGCCCAACCCCCTCACAATAGAAGTCGGTCTCCGCTTTCGCTATCCTACCCGCAATGCAATTTTGTCGGGATTCACCATAACTACCTTCTTCTCATTTCCCCTGTTTGAGTTTGTAGGATTTGGAGAGGCGGCCGCACCGCGCCTCATCCCCCGTCTTACCATCACCACGTTTCACCCCGTTATTCACGTTCCTCAGATTTTGTCTTCGTCAAGACGTTTGCAATGGACGACCCTTCATCTGAGAATGGTCCTCACCCTGGCATATTCGCACACCAGCACCACAGTCCATGGTAGGGCCGACATGACGACGAGAGGGAGAGACGAGGACGCTGTGATGGTATACTAGCTAGGGGGTGAGCGAGTCTCAGAGTATGAGTTCCGCTTCCAGATGTCATTACATCCTCAAACATTGGAACTGCATCTACGAGTAGTACAGGTTCCCAGGGATCAAACACCAGCTTCCGTTCTGAAGGGGCGGCTGTGTAACGCCCCGATCTCGGCTCAGCAGACCCGCGACCAAGCTTCTACAAGAAACCCCCGATAATTGGACGAAAAAGCTATGAGCATCGCATGAACACACGCTAGATGTGGTAGGTTCTCGAGACGTGGGTGGTGGGCGGTAGGTGTTAAGCTTACCACCCTGTTCTGCGACAAGCGAAACGCAAAGGTGTCGGATTCGTCGGTTGTCCGCCGGTAAAGCCCTTGGGGTATCAGAAAGAAGGTCGCACCGACTCCGACTCCGAGACCGTTTCAAAGCATGATTGCTTTCTTTGGGCGCGTGGGAATCGCTACTGGTTAGAAATCACAGAGTCTAAAAATTTAAAGCTTTCTTCATCATAGGGAATCACGAAAAAAGATTAATTGGGAGCTAACTGTTCCCCATGTTTGATTCGCTTCTGAAATCTTTAAAAAGAGATTGTTCTTTGCCTAAAAGATTGTTGAGGAAAGAGTAAGCGCGCGCGTTTAAATTATGCTTGGCGGGATAACCCCTTAGAGTGAAGGCAGCCTGTCAGTAGCCTGTTAGAAAAAAGCACATATTCATCAATAGGAGCAAGGAGGGCACATCCTCGTTGCACCTTCTTTTGGTCCATACGCAAGTACCGTCAGTTCGATAGTAAATACCGGCAAATCATAATTTTCTCGGATGAAGACATTCCCAACGTGAAAGAGGAAAACATCTGAATTAGGGATGTTTCGATGAAAGTGAAATTCAGGGATAGTTTCCACGGTGCACCCGACCAATAGAAACAAGGGGTATGGCTGCCGAAAAGTCAAAAGGGAAATCGTTCGTCGGAACCTGAAGCTTCAAACGGTTTATCATCCGCACCCATCGCCTCGTCGTGCAAATTACTAAAGACAAGGCTCAGCAGTCTCAAAGTTCACCTCCAGATTGGTTAAATCAGGGAGTAATGGTACTGATATCATCCCCAACTACATGAATCCGAGCGAGAATTCAGCGAAAGGGATACGGAAAGCCTGACCACAGAAGAGGTCTCGTGAACTCCATCCAGACTCGATTACCACCGCAGGCCGGTATTCCAGACGAAAGACTATATCTAACGATTGAACCGTCGTGAGGTACCATCCGTAGAAGGTTCCTATCAAAAAAATTTTAGAAAGCCGCATATATCCAAAACCATCAAGTTTCTTCTCGTTAGAAAGAATCTTAAACCGGGATTGGTTGATTCACGTCTGTATGGTGTTGCCCCGCAATTTTCTGTTAAAAGCGGACTGATTCCTTGCGTCATGGGTTCAGGAGAGAGCAAATGTTAATGCGAGGATGAGGAGGGTACCTTAACCGGGCTGATACCGATGTATGCAGGACTTACAACGCTCGTACACAGAGGGATTTGCTAGTGTACAATACCAGATTGTACTGTGGTAAGGTTGGTAATGTTGAAGATTGAGGGTGATGAGGTACTTTCCCTCTGCTAAAATAGCGCAATAGTTAAGTTAGAACTTGGGATAGTTATTTGGTTGTAATTGCGACACTCTTCCGACTATTATAGTCGCATCATTTCTATTTTCAGATAACTTAGCTTTTGCATATACTTTCCTTTTATGAGCTTTATTTATAACAAGTGATGGACATAAGTGTCGTTGATTGTTAGAGTGTATCACAGTTACGTTTATGTTTTCACATCTTTCAGTCATAACTGTTTCTCGTTTCTGTGTATTTAAACACCGATATCGCACATAGTTCAATAAGAATAACAAGGATTACTCTTCGCTACGCTCTTTACCTATCTTAACCACCCTCTTTTCTACGCCCTGGTAATCATCTCAAAGTTGTTTCTCCATCGAGTTTTACCGCTCTTGCTGTTCTTCCAGTCAGCCTCACGCACCATTATCGATTAGGTAACAGGGTATAATATGGCATGGAATAACTGTCAATAACTACCGGAGCTAAGCGAAAATCATATAAGAGATCCCAAGATCGTGCTCTAAACAAGCGTAATTTAGATACAAGACCTTAAGACTCACAGACTTCTAGGAAGATCCATTTAGTACCACTCCGGTACCTGCAGTTCTAAGAGTATCATGAGAAAACCTATACAATACCAGCCAATCTCGGGCCCTCCCTGCAGAATACCAGCAATGTTTTTTTATACCAGCAAAATGCAACGTTTCACCCACCGCCAAATAAATAATATCTCAACTTCTAAGCAAGGAAACACAATCAGAAAAAATCGTAAAAAATCTAAATATTTCTTTAAAAATAGGCCGGATCTGGTTGTATTTATTAGTAATTTTCCTTTTTTCTTTGAAAGTCTTAGGGACATATTAGGCAGAGAAAATGTCATTTGTGTGAAAAAAAGCGATTTCTTGTGGTGCTAAACAAGGTAATAAGCATGGTTTCAACACAGCTTGGCAGGATTCCTACCCATGTATGTTCCTAAAAAGGAGATTTATTGACAAATTTTAAGCGACACAACTATCTATATAATCATTTTTTAACTTTAAAGAAAATTCTAAAATTTAGCAGCGTCTCCAGTCTACCCTCTTGAATTTTCTGTCTTTTTTTTCTTCTTTTCTTTTGTTGAATTTACAGGAGTAATTCTGAAAGTAAATGTCGGTTATAGATTTATTACTGTATTGGTATAGGTAAACGTTTGGCTAGTATTCCTAAACGTTGGCTGGTATTATATAGGGAACGTCCGTGACACGCTGGTATTGAAAAAGTTTTCCCAGAGTATCATACATTCTAGGCTGGTTACATGTCCGAGCACTCCCAGTTAGACTCGAGGCCCAGGGGTTGGTAGAACTCGGAGTTCATAAGCCAGTATTCGGCTTTTTTCGGGATGCCGATAAGTTACCTCTATCTAATCAGTGGGGCTTACTGCCTTCTAAGATATCTCAATGACTCAAAGTAATACTCAGAGCTCCTACAGCGCTTCCCCTACATCCCCCGAATATCCGTACCCCGTACAGTATCCCAAATAACCAACTCGACAAAACCCCTTGACTCCCTATGCACGTCAGACCAAAGATTCATGCAAAAAAAAAGAAAACACTAGAAACTTGTGCGTACCTGTATGAGTACCTGCACAAGTATGATATATCAATTCGCACAGCTATTCTCAGTACCAACTCCGTACCTCAATCTACTGGCACCTATCCATTAATATTCGCCCAGAAGTGGCGCAGAATCTAGGGCACTTAGCTCAAGAGGTGGGTCTCGATCACCCTACTAGCATCCACAATAGTTCAACTCCAGCCACTACATTGGACATAATCGTTAGAATTTCACCCAATAAGGGTGAAGTGGAAACGAAGTACCAAGACAAGATATCTTGGGCCGCCTTGGTACGACTTCACCACAGAACTATCCGAAAACATATTCCCCCCGTTACTGCACATAGAGCACATCCTCCCCACCAACAACTCTACCGCTGGCAGCAGTGAACAAGGGGCACTTTGGCGCCACGCTTTAAGCGAATTTGGATAAAATCCTTCTAGGCTAACTTACCGTACCGCCTTACCGTACCTATGTCAGGATTTAATCTTATTTTTAATTCCGCTTGTTTAAACTTCTTACTGTGCTGTTTCCCATTTTGTTTCTTTCTTCCTTCGAGATGCCTGGTAGCGAGAATACGGGTGCGGGAAATCGTCTTGGAGGTTGTGTAAGTACCGTACTGTACACGAGAGTATCAAATGTTCCATAAACCCTCCGCGACAAATCTCCCTTCCGTTCGTCACACATTCAGTACTTTACCTCTTTTGTATGCAAAAAAGTCAATTTTGCCACTGTCTTCAGCTTAGCTACTCAGTTATCAAGGTGCAGTAACCACGCTTGGATTGGTATTTGCATTTGTCGAGTGTATAGCTAAGCTTATTCTCTTAAGAGTTACCGTATTATCTTGAATAAGAGAGGGTTGTCTCAGGGCGTCAAGGTTGTGTCTCTAAGTAACAAGTTGTTTTTTTTTGTTTTTTTTTGCTGTTGTTTTCTCCCATCTCCACCTTGATAGGAAAGTCAGACGTCCTGAGACAATTCTCTCCTATTCAAGATAATACGGTATCTTTCTTCTATAAAACTCGATTCTTGTTTAGTTGGTTTGGCAGGTGTGATAATTAGTTGGTTTAATTATAACTTTAATAACATGAGTTCCCGTGCAACTATTGTGCGGTAGATATCCCTACTTATTACAATATATCGGCTCAACATCCTGGGTCTGGGTCGTAATGCGCCACGGCTGGTTGTGGACTAACGTATCATACGAGATTTGTGGTTAATTAAATTATTTATGCTACTATGGCATGATGTGCCAACAGCTGGGGATGTCGTCTTCCGGAGCACTTATCGCGCACCTGTGTTTGACATGGGAGTGTTGAAATGGATGATGAGGGGAGTAAAATTGTTTTATATGCACGGAGACGGTGTGATATATACCGCGGACAATATTACTTTGTTTGACCTGAGGGCATCAAGGAAGCTTTCTGGTGTTCTTCAGCAACTATACAGAAAATACCCATTGCAGAAAGTAGCACAATGCCCTCGGCAAATGATGGAAACCACAAGTTGGGAATGTTTACGAGTGATCATTTATGAATGTGTTTAAATTTCTCCCCTTAGAAAAAGAAAAACACCATAGGACTAGACACCACTGTAGTAGCCGATGTGCAAAACAGCTAAGCAATATACCTCGACATCATAAACCACCGATTACTTGAACCACTCTCCTCCGAAAGCAATAAACCACACCTCAAAGTCAGAAGAGGAACAAAAGAGATGACAAAAGAGTGCCCAAAGATATTGAAAAGCATCAAGAAAAAATAAAGAAACTCAATTGACCGGCACTCCAGCCTCCAACAGCGCCCTCCCATAAACATCGAAAAAGCTCTCTCTTTCACCGGCAACCACTTCGTAAACATTTATCGTCAAGTCCCTCCATAACATCGCTGTCGAAGGTTGGCCGCTTATCGCTGCAGCTGTGATAACATGTACAAAAAAGCTGATGATCGGAAAATGCAGATACCCGTATCGCTCAATCACCAGCTTTCCCGCCTTCAATTGAATCTTGAACCCAAGTCCATTCAGAGCCCCCTTCGCAAGGGCTAAAACATCGCGCGGCCGCTGTTTCCTTACGAGGAACGTATGTAGAATATGTGTTGGGGATATCAATGGGACACGCGGATAGAGGAATTCGGGCGTGGAGTAGGTTGCCTCGATGGCCTTTACCAGTTTTATCATGGGCTCGATCCCCTTTCCTACCTTGGTGAGGGATTGTTCGAGGTAGACTTTGAATTTTAGTGCTTTCTCGACCAGCTCTTCGCGCTTATCTTTCACCTCATCCGATTCCGCGGTCTCGATCTCGCAGAGGGTGCATTGGCACTCAAAAGCCCACTGCGAACGGAAGAGTTTTTGGCGTTTTTCTACCCGGGATTCGCTCTGGAGGTAATTGGTTGTGATTTCCTCGCCTTCGGGGATATCCCTTGCCGCCCGGACTATGAGGAGGTCTCCGAGGAATGAACGGACGGAATTTGCCCAACAGGAGTGGTTCATATATGACGGCAGTATCCAGATTCCCGAGCCCTCTGCCCTGCCCGTAGGTGACGCCTCGGCGATGATTTTATCCTCCTTAGTTGGATCTTTGAATAAGTTCTCAAGAGGATCATCGAGGGCCCTGAGCCGTGCACAGCCGAAGCAATTCTTCAACATGATGCGCATTACTAGATGTCTGATATCATTAGCAATCGGCAGCCTTTTAGAGGATTGCGCAGAACTCACGAGTCGACAATCGGCAGCCCGTCAACCATTTCTCCTTTAACTCTTTCATAATCCCCGCTAGTTAGTTCGTAAAACCTTTTCGCCTTCTTCGGGTTGTGATACAGAATTTGGATTAATTCCTGGACAAGTTGTGAGTGCGTGCCCGACTGTCCGTTCTTGGTCTTGAGGTTAAACAGAATTGTAAACCTAGCGCCCTCTGCTTCCTTGTGGCAAACTTTGAAAGCCTTTGAACAGAGCAGCAATTCCCCAAACTTCACATCTCTAGTAGTAAATAGTCCCCTCCCCTTACTCCCCGCGTGACCAACTCTGACCGGCCCAACATATTCTGCGCAATCGAGATTGCCCTTTTTATTCCCCCACTCCTTAACTTCGTTCCTCATTTTTGCGAATTCGTACTCTCCCGATCGTTGCTCTCGCAAACGACGGAATGTCCGAAGGAGCCTATCCTTGGCATCTTTGTTCTCCGGACACTCTTTGAGTAGTTTCACAAGCCGGGCTTTGGCGGACTCATAGTCACCATCCTCGTAGCAGGAGACTGCGCTGCGATAAAGAGCTTTTATATTCAGAGGATCTTGGCCGAGCACCTTATCCGCGTCTGCGAGGGCCTTTTCGGTGTAACCTAGTTCTAGGTATGCTTGGGCACGGTTAAGAAGGAGGATTCTCTCGATTTCTGAGTAAGGTTCCGCTAGTTCGAGGCCTTTTGTGTAGCTTTAGAAAGTTAGCAAAGTTCGCAATAAAAACAATTTTAACAAGATGTATTAAAATTCCATCCTCAGCTATGTCAACCTTTAGCTATAGGCATGTGCCGGGGGTGTTCCTTGACCGTGGCGGAGGTCATACATAATCTCCGTGGCAAGAGTCTACTAAATGGTTCTTGGGAAATGGATCTCTGCTTTCACAGTCTGCACCTACCATTGTGCGGCTTCGAAATACTGCTTCCTTCCATAGAACCTATTACCATCCTCTTTCCAATCCAGTGGCCTTCTCGCCAAAGGCCTAGGCCTTGGCCGCCACTTCTCTGGGACCCTTTCATCTTCACCGTCCAAGAAAATGATGTCCGAAACATGATCAACGCGGATGCTCGTTCCACCGCCAAAAGTCATCTTAAAAAACGGTTCCTTGACAATAAAAACCTGTCCCTCAGGTACAATGCTTACCGGAAGCCTTCGATCATCCTGATTGTATATCTGAACCGTCTCCACCTCCCCATTTTCGTCTTCTGCGATGGTAGATATGGAAACAAGCCTATCTGGATTGACCACAGCTCTGAGGATTACGTAGCTCCCCCGATGCGCGAGTTCAAGCCGGAGGTCTTCCAGGTATTTCTTCTCGAGAGTATCAAACGGAGCGATGCAAGGCGGATGCTCGTTGTAAGCTATATTGCTTGAAATATTAAGTGTTGCCCCCGCGGCCTGGGCCTGGGCCTGACTGCTAAACGAATTATGACTGTAAATTAGGCTGGCCCGCGAAGGCTTGGAGAGGGGTTTCTGGCCTTTCCGGCCTTCGGCAGCTTTGAGGATTATCTCCGCCCTGTTGAAATAAACGCTCCATTCGTCTTCCTGTTTGAAGGCAAACATGCTGTCTTTGGTGAGTCTCTTTGCCGGTTTCGCAATGAGGCCGTGTGTAGATTATTCCGGGCAGTTTTTTTCGGAAATTTGGCGGGGGAGGAGGCTAGATATTTGTGCCGCTCCGATCGTAATTTGACGCGAGCTATCATTAACTCCTCTAGGTTTTAGGCCTCCAAGGGTGCAGTCCAGGGATTATATAATCACGTCATGCCCACAGCTCCAAGTGCCCTTCACGCTAGGCCTCTGGCACATTGAAACTCAGACTACGAGGGCATAGAATCCGTCTATTTCTCTGGGTAGTAGAGAGTTCATACGATTAGAGCTTTGTTGCACTGCTTACTCAGTAACTTTAGCACTAGCCATAACCCCCCTACGTAGTTCCAGACGACACTCCAAAAGCTGCCATCTCCTGGAAACCTTCCTGACAAGCTCAACAAAGTCGTAGCGGCGATCCGTAGCACTACCACTTGGACGAGTTTTCCTTCTTATCCTCTCGATTGCTTCTGGAACACTTCCGGCATCTCTATGCAGAGCGGGGGCATTCCTGGGCCAATCCGAGCCCAATTTATGAGATGGTAATGGCGGTAACCCAACCAACCAACTGTATTATCCCTTCGTCTGTATTTGTCACCTTTTAGTTCCCTAGAATATTAGGAATGGTTCGAGTGTGGCAAATTGTCGAGATGTTTTCTACCGGTCAGGTCACAACAAGAGCTTCCCGGCTATACTACCTTTGGTAAAGATCTGAGGTTAACCTAATGTCATTAACCGCGCTAAAAAGCTGCGAAATCTGCACAGAGATTAGGGGAGAGAAAAACAATTCTTTTAGGCATGCTGCCGTTGTTGGGGACCTAAAGAACACGAATTCTTGCACATATTCTCGCACCCGCCATTTGAGAGTCCGAAAAGGCACCCTTGACATACAGTAATCCACGGCGAAGCGAGCCCACGGCATAGCGCGAACACTCATACTAATTGTATATGACAGGGATTAATTGTATGGGCATTCTCGCTATACTATGGGCCTCTCCTTTTTCACCCACCAGGGTTAGGGGCCTTTAGCGGGATGCAGGGGGGTTCACCCAATCAACGCCCTTTGAGCGATTTTCACGATGGCTTCAAATTCTTTATTCTTACCCTCGGCGAAACTTTTGTTCGGTGTCTTGCTCCCTTCGTCACCCCTTGGGCCCGGTTTTTCCTTGGTACCCGCCTATTGATACGGCACTTTGCTGGCCTGTTGGTTTTCCTTTTGTTCTTTGTTTGTGGGGTTTTCTTATGTTAGATTGCTTGTGTTGGTTTTCTTTTGTTGGTCGAGTCCAGTACGGTCTGCCGGCCGGGAGACTGGTAACCAGAACAATCCTCCTAGTAAGGTACTGGTGGAAGAAGTCCACGCACGCGATACCGGACCCCCCGAAAACTCTCTCGATCCGACGCTGTTGTTTTTCTTTACCTTCACCTTGTGATAGTTTTTCTTTACCTTACTTGCAAATTGTTGGTTTTTGTTTACCGACGGGCTCGCCCACCCCTTCGAGGGAACCTTTGGTTGCGAGCTGGCTTGCCAGCACCCCACGATCTTTGGGCACTTTGATGCCTCCTCAATTACACCGCCCTTTCGGCACCCCTTTGACCCTGCTCGTTTACACCCGAGCCCCATTCTTCAGAAGTCCTTTTCGCGGACTCCCCTTCGTCCTCGCTCGCCTCTGCTCGAGCTCCCATACTTCTGGCCTTGAGGCCCAAATTCTTGGGGGGTCCGTTTGACCCCCAAATACACCTCACACACCCATCTCGGTTGCCTTGCGGCGCTCCTCCATGCCTTGGTGTGGTCACACACGCACTCCGCCCCGGCTATCCGGGAGCGATCGGAAGTCCTGGCTCACCCCCAGGCAAATTACCAATGGGGATTGGTGGCGGCTGGGCTGGGCAGGTTTGGGATGGGGGGGGGGTGCAGGGGTCCGAGGGGGCGAGAGTTAATTCAGGGGGCTTGCTTGAGCCCGTCAACGGCAATATGGCTTGTACTCGATACTACTGTCAGGGAGCTTAGAGCAGCTACGTTTGAAGCGGTTACTGTTAGATCTGCGGGGGGGCTACGTGGGAGCTGATCCGGACTTTTGTATTTTTCTTTTGTTTTGGGCTTGTTTGGTTTGGCTGGCTGCCGGGGAGGGTTTCTTTTGTGTTGGAGGCTTAGCGAGATGGCGAGCGGGCCATTAATGATGCATTTGTGGCAGGTGGCCAGGAGGTGGATTTTTTTCAGGGGGCCCTTGGCTGGGGGGAGTATCTCATGCCGGTTAGCTAGATACCTTTAGTTAGGTGAAACGGGGCATAACCCCGGGCTTGAAAGAATGAAAATTAGGTTACATACTATGGGCTCGCTTTGCCGTGGAATACTGTACCTCAATCTACTAGCATTCATCCATTAATATTCGCCCAGCAGTGGGGCAGCGTCTAGGGCACTTAGCTCAAGAGGTGGATCTCGATCACCCTACTACTAGCATTCACAATAATTCAACTCCAGCCACTACATTGGACATAATCGTTAGAATTTCACCCAATAAAGGTGAAGTGGAAACGAAGTACCAAGACAAGATATCTTGGGCCGCATTGGTACGACTTCACCACAGAACTATCCTAAAATATATTCCCCCGTTACTGCACATAGAGAACATTCTCCCCACCAACAACTCTACCGCAGACAACAGTGAACAAGGGGCACTTTGGCGCAACGCTTTAAGCGAATTTGGATAAAATTCTTCTAGGCTAACTTACCGTACCGCCTTACCGTACCTATGTCAGGATTTAATCTTATTTTTAATTCCGCTTGTTTAAACTTCTTACTGTGTTGTTTCCCATTTTGTTTCTTTCTTCCTTCGAGATGCCTGGTAGCGAGAATACGGATGCGGGAAATCGTCCCGGGGGTTGTGTAAGTACTGTACCGTACTGTACACAAAAGTATCAAATGTTCCATAAACCCTCCTCGACAAATCTCCCTTCCGTTCGTCATGCATTCAGCACTTTACCGCTTCCGTATGCGAAAAATCCAATTTTGCCACTGTCTCCAGCTTAGCTACTCAGTTGTCAAGGTGCAGTAACTACGTTAGGACTGGAATTTTGCATTTGTCGACTGTAAAACTAAAGGCCCTGCTCGGCATGTATATACCGGTTTTTTTTAAACCGTGGTATTTCCTGAAAATGACTTATAAGTAAAAAAAAAAAAGGAAATACTGTGGTATTTTCAAGAAATAAATCTGTTCGGCAGTCCTACAGTTTTACCATGGTTTTTTTTTGTTTATCATGCATGAAAGTGATAGAGTGGTAATCCCAATCATTACCAATGTTAGCGTAATATGGTAGTTAGTGTGGGGCACTGTGTTATTAGATAAGAAGGGCTATGGCCCTGAATGGGTGTGTTTTTCCTGTTGTGTCAGTATACACAAGTAGGGGGTTTACCCTTGTAGTAGCACACATTTTCCCCTTCTGTATTTAAGCAATTAACTCAACAAGTGGATGACGGTCTGTTGAACACAAACTCTCTCCATCACACATAAAGTGTTTTCCTTTTCCTTTCCTCTACGAAGCATTCGCTATCAGAAAGATGCCAAGGATCAAGGGCCTTGGGATTCAAAATACTTATCAGATTAACAATTTCACTATATAATTGATGCAGAGGCTTGCCTGTGTTCAAATCCTTTGCTAATCAAATTTTATTGTACCTTGGTGTTTTAATTTTTTTGGAACACATGCTCTTACTCAAATTAATTAGTCATAAACACCAGAGAACAAAATACCATGGTTTTTTTTAAAGAAAAACCACGGTATCCGTGACATGCCGAACACGGCGCGGTTTTTTTATAAGTAAACCATGAAAAATGGGTCAAAAAAACGAACAGAAAAACCACGGTTTTTCTGACGTGCCGAGCAGGGCCTAATCTTATTCTCTTAAGAGTTATCTTTCTTCTGTAAAACTCGATTGTTGCTCAGTTGGTTTGGCAGGTGTGATAATTGGTAGGTTTAATAACATGGGTTTCCGTGCAACTATTGTGCAGTAGATAGTTCTACTATTACAGTACATCGGCTCAACACCCTAGGCCTGGGCTGTAATGTGGTCTTCCGGAGCACTTATCGCGCACCTGTGTTTGGCATGTGGATATTGAAATGGATGATGAGGAGTAAAATTGTTTTACACGCACGGAGATGGTGTGATATATACCGCGGACAATATTACTTTGTTTGACCTGAGGGCATCAAGGAAGCTTTCTGATGTTCAGCAACCGTACAGAAAGTACCCCTTGCAGAAAGTAGTACAATGCCCTCGGCAAATGATGGAAACCACAATCTGGGAATGCTTACGAGTGATAATTTATGAATATGTTTAAATTTCGCCCCTTAGAAAAAGAAAAACACCATAGGACTAGACACCACTGTAGTAGCCGATGTGCGAAACAGCTAAGCAATATACCTCGACATCATAAACCACCGATTACTTGAA
>ML120465.1:387954-401175 GCA_003788595.2 Choiromyces venosus 120613-1
CCCCGCTAGTTAGTTCGTAAAATCTTTTCGCCTTCTTCGGGTTATGGTACAGAATTTGGATTAATTCCTGGACAAGTTGTGAGTGCGTGCCCGACTGTCCGTTCTTGGTCTTGAGGTTAAACAGAATTGCAAGCCTAGCGCCCTCTGCTTCCTTGTGGCAAACTTTGAAAGCCTTTGAACAGAGCAGCAATTCCCCAAACTTCACGTCTCTAGTAGTAAACAGTCCCCTCCCCTTACTCCCCGCGTGACCAACTCTGACCGGCCCAACATATTCTGCGCAATCGAGATTGCCCTTTTTATTCCCCCACTCCTTAACTTCGTTCCTCATTTTTGCGAATTCATACTCTCCCGATCGTTGCTCTTGCAAACGACGGAATGTCCGAAGGAGCCTATCCTTGGCATCTTTGTTCTCCGGACACTCTTTGAGTATTTTCACAAGCCGGGCTTTGGCGGACCCATAGTCACCGTCCTCGTAGCAGGAGACTGCGCTGCGATAAAGAGCTTTTATATTCAGAGGATCTTGGCCGAGCACCTTATCCGCGTCTGCGAGGGCCTTTTCGGTGTAACCTAGTTCTAGGTATGCTTGGGAACGGTTAAGAAGGAGGATTCTCTCGATTTCTGAGTGAGGTTCCGCTAGTTCGAGGCCTTTTGTGTAGCTTTAGAAAGTTAGCAAAGTTCGCAATAAAAATAGTTTTAACAAGATGTATTAAAATGCCATCCTCAGCTATGTCAACCTTTAGCTATGGGCAAGTGCCGGGGGTGTTCCTTGACCGTGGCGGAGGTTATACATAATCTCCGTGGCAAGAGTCTATTCAATGGTTCTTGGGAGATGGTTCCCGCTGCTTTCACAGTCTGCACCTACCATTGTGCGGCTTCAAAATACTGCTTCCCTCCATAGAACCTATTACCGTCCTCTTTCCAATCCAACGGTCTTCTCGCCAAAAGCCTGAGCCTTGGCCGCCACTTCTCTGGGATCCTTTCATCTTCACCGTCCAAGAAAATGATGTCCGAAACATGATCAACACGGATGCTCGTTCCACCTTCACAAGTCGCCTTGAAAAACGGTTCCTTGACAATAAAAACCTGTCCCTCGGGTACAATGCTTTCCGGAAGCCTTCGATCATCCTGATTGTATATCTGAACCAACTGCACCTCCCCATTCTCGTCTTCTGCGATGGTAGATATGGAAACAAGCCTATCTGGATTGACCACAGCTCTGAGGATTACGTACCTCCCCCGATGCGCGAGTTCAAGACGGAGGTCTTCCAGGTATTTCTTCTCCAGAGCATCAAACGGAGCGGTGCAAGGCGGGTGCTCGTTGTAAGCTATATTGGATGAAGTAAACGTTGTCCCCGCGTCCTGGGTCTCGGCCTGAATGCTGGACGCATTGGACGCATAATGGCTGTAAATTACGCGGGCCCGCGAAGGCTTGAAGAGGGGTTTCTGGCCTTTCCGGCCTTCGGCAGCTTTGAAGATTATCTCAGCCCTGTTTAAATAAACGCTCCATTCGTCTTCCTGTTCGAAGGCAAACATGTTGTCTTTGGTGAGTCTCTTTGCCGGTTTCGCAATGAGGGCCGTGTGTAGATTATTCCGCGCAGTTTTTTGTTTTCAAATTTGGCGGGGGAGGAGGCTAGATATTTGTGCCCCTCCGATCGAAATTTGACGCGAGCTATCATTGGCTCCCCCAGGTTTCAGGCCTTCAAGGGTGCAGTCCAGGGATTATGTAATCACATCAGGCCCACAGCTCCTAGTGCCCTCCACGCTAGGCCTCTGGCACATTGAAACTCAGACTCCGATGGCATACAGTCACAACTGGGGAAACGACGAAACTGGGCGGGTGACGAACAGGGGGGTTGAGGGGACACAAACACCTAACCCTGACATGTGTGGCACCGACACCCCTTCCACTAAACACACCTCACACCCACAAACATTGACAACGAACAAGGCTACCACCCAACATTTCTTGGAGTTGATGGCCGAGTAATGGGGCAAGTGGGTAAGTAGAATCTCAGAAAATAAAAAGATTTAATCTAACTAGTGTACAGATTTGCCGACAGAGTTCCATAGCAATTTCAACTAGCCTTCCACAGGCCGATTGCGTCTTCTCTGCCGGCCTTGGGCTTGTTCGGCGTCTTTCTCATCCTGCTTGCGCTTCGTCTCCGCAAGTACCTCACCACGTTCGAGGATGCGAGCAGCTTCACTGTTAAGATGCCGTTGGTCTGCTTTACCTTTTGCGGTTATCTGTCGCACTTCTTCACGCAAGTGAGCTTCCCTGGCCTCATGCATAATAACACTTGTTGCATTGTGCTCTGCTGACATTTTCAACTTAGTTAAAACCGACCGCAGCTTAATCGAGCAAAGACTATTAGACGTAATTGCTGATAATCCTTCGATATAAAGATTGTGGATAGAGCGGGGGGTTGTGGGAGTCTTGGGTCGAAAGGTGATTAGGTCTTGTGGGGTCTGAAGGGCAATGGGGAGGTAAAGGGTCTTGAGGGGGTAGTTTCGGTTCAGGAAGGCTTAATGTATCCAAAACAATTCGAGGGTCGTAGGGATATATTCCGGTCACTCTGAAACTGGCTTGAATATTCTCTTTCGTGAAGGCTTTCCGATGTGCGCGAGCTAGTAAATTAGGAAATTGATCCTTATCTACTGGAACTTTGAGTTTATTGACTTCTTGCGAGTAGTATGTACTGATCGGTGAGAATACAGCAACATCTAAAGGTTGAAGAATGTGCGATGTATGGGCTGGCAAGCAAAACGGAAGTATCTTGTGATCGAGGCAGTAATCTAATATGGTGAAGTCTATATGTGAGCCGAAGCCATCGAAGATAATCAGGCGCCATTCCTCATATGCCCTATGTAAAACCATTAAAATTTTGTAAATAAAATACATACTAGTAGAAGCTTTTATTACAGTATAATCCATACCTGTTTCGAGTCTCTGGCTCAAATATCTTTTCAAAATACTCTAAGTATATAACACTATTGTTAAAGCCCTTCATAGCATTGCCAAACCAAAATTCCATCTCTTTTCTCGTCTTATGCGAGCCAGCTAGCTGGTTTTCTCTCTGAAAAAGAATTAATAGAGTAAGAGAAAATCCATGGGTATTAGGATCACCTATGCGATCACTCCTGTTATATAACCGTGCAACAGGCAACGATAATATAGGGTTAATATAGTATGGGATAGATGGGAATAAATACTCAGAGTCATATTGATTAATCTCTACTTAATCTTCCTAAGACTAAGTTCTTATAGTGGACCTTGTATCTACTCAGTCTTCCTAAAACTAAGTTATTCGTTCACTTCTTCCTTATCCTATAAGGATGATATCGCAATGTTTCTGTCTTATTTAAAGAGTGTAAAGGTGTTTTATATTCATAAAGTTGTAAAGTTATATCTTGGGAAATAACTTAGGTGGTTGCATGAAGAACTAACTACTACATTGTATCCTCCTCCTTATATAGTCCTTCTCACAACCTGCTTACAAATCAATAACTATTATGAGTCACAACTGTGACTCATACACTCGCATAACATAATAACAACATGACCTTAAATTGGTCATGGGTGAGACTCACATGACTTCTAAATAAGTCATGTGCACAAAACAACTTATAACTCAAATGAGTTATTGCACAATCAAATCAAATATGACAACTTATGACTCACAATTATGAGTCATGTATGAAACTCACATGACCTAATTGGTCATGTGCATGAAACCATTACAAACCTATGACCTTATAATTATGAGTCATGTGAAAACTCTTTTCCATACTAAGTTTGTAACACTAGCTCCCCCTTCCCTATGCCCTAAGTCCCATTAGGCCAACAGTCCATCATCCTTTTTTTCTGTCAACCAGTCCAATTGTTTTACCAATTTTCATATCTCCCCATTGTTCTTTTCCATCATTTCTTTTGGCAATTTGTTCTCCCTCTCTTTCATTTCTAATTTCTTTACCAAAATCACCACCCTCCATTCTACCCATCCTGCTCTTATCCATTAAACCCTCACTTCTATTTCTAACTTCACTTTTTCTCTCTGGAGGGTCCTCCCTGTCCTTTCCCACATCTTTTCCTGTCCTTCGAAGAGATTTCTGTCTATTCGAGCCTCCTCTACTATTTCTTGTAGGTGCCTTAGCTGATTGTATAGGCCCATTATCGTATCTTGATCCATGGAGTAGCTTGATTTTGGTCTAGTCTCCTCTTCTATCAGTTTCCCCTCGGTCACATTTTTCTCTTTCCTGACCTTTGGCCAAGATTTTTTGCCCCCCCCCTTCCTCTCGTTTTCGTCCCTGCAAACTTCATCTTTTTTATTCCTGTGAGGATGTTATTGTTGCATGGCAATGATGGTAGTGTATGTGGGGACAGGGACATTGGCGGGAATATTTCCCATGTTGCCATGAGTGGTGATTGGGGTGGTGATGGTGACAGGGTCCTGTGTTTTTCCCGTGGCCAATAGTCTGCCCCTTCTTTCTCCGTAAATTGTATTTGGCACCTGTCATCAAAACATCCAGTCCAATGGAGCTAGTTGTGACTTTCTTCTTCTGGTGTAACTTATTTTGATGCTGAGAGGTCTGCCAGGTTGATCCAGTCTTTGTCGCTCATCTGTTCTTCTTCTTTGACCAGGCTTTCCTGGGTTTTCTCGATGAAAGTGTTTGATTGCATGTTTGGCATTACTAAAATTTTCAGCTGAGTACCACACTAAGTCATGGTTGGGAGGGTATCCTGTCCACTTAGCTTGGTACTGTAGCTTACCATAGTGTCATCGAGAGTCAACAATTTGATCAAGTTCGTATTTGCTTTCTCCTTCTATCTCTATAAGAGGAGGTGGTTCTTTTCTTTGTGAAGGTAACCGATTATTTTGATGAAGTTTGAGTTTGCTGATGTGGAAAACTGGGTTTTTGTTGTTCACTGACGGGGGAAGTACCAGTTTATATGCTTTTCTTCCCACCTTTTCTATTATTTCATAGGGTCCCAATTTTTGGTAATCCAGTTTTTTGGATGGTCATGTAGTGTGAATATCTTTGGTTATAAGCTAGACCTTATCTCCTGATTCTAATCTTGGATCTTGTTTTCTGTGCTGATCAGCATTTTCCTTCATCATCTGTTGTGTGGAGATAATCTCTGTCCTAATTATATCACGTAATTGACTCATATCTTCTCTTTTTAATATTATTGCCATCATTTCATGACCCATAGGTTCATTAATGGGGTGATGTCCATAGTTCGCATAGAATGGTGTCGTCTTAATTCTTTCCTGTATTGAATTATTATAGGCAAATTCTGCAAAAGGTAGCCATTCTTCCTAATCTTTTTGAGAGTATTCCACATATGCTTGAAGGAATTGCTCAAATTAGGAATTTGTTCTTTCTGTTTGTCCATCTGTTTGGGGGTGATAGGCTGTGCTTAATCTTCAATTAATGTCCAATCCTTTTGTTATTTCTTTCCAAAGGTCTGATGTGAATATTGAACCTCGATCTTGTGACAATGTCTTTTGGCAGCACATGTAGTTTGAAGATGTTTTCGTGAATAGTTGCATGAATTGTGTTGTCTTCATATCTTTATGACAGGGGATAAAGTGTGACATTTTGGTCATATAGTCTATTACAACCCATATTGTATCATAACCATTTGATTCTGGTAAGTCTGTAATAAAGTCCATACTGATCGATTTCAATGGTTTCTCAAGGGTTTCTAGTGGGTGTAGTAGTCCATATAGTGCATGATGTATTGGTTTTATACTTTGGCACATGTCGCAATTTTTGACATATTGTTTAATATCATTCCTTATTTCTGACCAGTAGTAAGTTCGTTGTACTAGCTCCATGGTTCTTGCCACTCCTCCATGACTGCTTTGTGGTGTATCATGGTTTCATTCTATCACCTTCATCTGAAAGGGTTTGTTCTCCAGTAGCCATATCTTTCCTTTATACCAGAGGCACCCTTCCCTCTATTCATATAGCCCTAAGGCTACTTTTGGAAATTCCTTGTCCCCCCTTTTAAGAGCTTGCTTTATTTTTCTCATTTGCTAATTTTATCCAGTTTTTTTTTTTTGATTTTGTCTTTGATGGTAGTTTCTATTTCTTGTAATTCCATGGTGTTGATTTCTTTCTTTCCAGATTCATATCCTTCATCCATAAAGGTTTCTTTTGGTAAGAGAATCCTTGCCTTCTGAGTTTTCCTTTCATCATTTTCTCCTGGTAGGTCATCTGACCTTCTGTTGAGCACATCTGGTTTTCCTCCTTCTTTTCCCGGTCAATATTCTATCTTGATGTTATACTGACTTAATTGTTCACTCCATCAAATTTGTCTTCCATTTAGCTCCTTCGTAGTGGTGAATAGTACCAGGTTTTTGTGGTCTGTGAGTGTTCTTACTGTGTGAGGGCTCCCTTCCGCATACTTTTACCACTCCTTGAGTGCTTGCATTATTGCTAATAATTCCTTATTGTGAATGTCATAATTGCATTCTACCTTAGTCATGGTTTTTGATCGGTACACCACTGGTTTCCATATTCCTTTTTCATCTTGTTGTGATATGATACCAGAACAGACATAATTGGATGCATCTGTTTCTATCATTATGGGCTGATCTGGGTCAAAATGACATAATATAGGTGTGGTGGTAAGTTTTTCTTTTAGTTCCTCGAAGGCTTTTTGAGCTTTCTTTCCCCAGTCCCATTTTTTGATTTTTCTTTATTAACTCATATAAGGGTTTAGCTGTTCTGCTAAATCCATCTATGAATCTCTGATAAAAGTTGCAGAATCCCAAAAAGGATTATACTCCTTTGACTCTTTCTAGTGCTTTCCATTCTCTTATGGCCTCTGTTTTTATAGGATCTGCCCTCACCCCTTCTGGATTAATGATGAATCTAAAGTATTCCGTTTCTTTTTTGTGGAATTTGCATTTTCTCAGTTTGAGTTTGACTCTAATTTCTTTTAATTTTTCAAGTACCTTGTGCACATCCTTTTGGTGTTGTTCCAAAGTATCAGAATAAATTAATAGGTCATCTAAGTAGGCAATGCAGATAACATCTAGGTATTTGCTGAGGGCCATATTTACCCATCATTGGAATGTTGCCAGGGCATTTGCTAACCCAAATGGCATGACTCTATATTTATATAGTCCATATCTAGTTCGAAAAGCTGTTTTCCATTCATCTCCTTTCTGTATACGAATGTGTTGGTATGCATCTTTGATATCTAGTTTGGTAAAGTATCTGGCTGTTCTTAGGTAGTCCAATGCTTCACTTAGGAGAGGTAGTGGATATCAGTCTTTTTTGGATACTGTGTTTATTCCTCGATAATCTATGAATAGTCTTAATCTCCCATCTTTTTTCTTGACAAATAGGATTGGTGCTCTAGCTGATGAAGAACATGGTTTGATCCATCTTCTATCTAGGTTTTGCACCAAATAATTTCTCAGAGCTTTCAGCTCTCTTTCCCCTAATTGGTATAGGGTCATGAATAGAGCTATCTTTCCTTCTTCTAGTTCAATTTTGTGATCTGCATATCTATGAGGGGGTAAATCCATTCTCTCTTTTTCTTCAAAGTATTCTAGGAATCTGTGGTACTCCTTTGGGACTATTTCTTTTGCTGATTTGACCCTATCTTTTCCCTTTTTTAGAGCAAGTTCTGTACTAATTGTTGTAGCTGCTAGGGAGGTTTTATTTTTATTCCATCTTAAGATACCAGTCTGGTCTTTTTTGCAGTTTATTTTTCCAAATGCCTTAGCCGAAATGAATGATATGTTGAGGTCTTTTTCAGGTGGTCCTTCCTTTTTTCTGTCGGTGCTCCCAAAGCCTGCACTTCCCCTTTCTGTTCCTTTTATTTCTTGTACTTCTTGTAAATCTGTCATGACAATTTTTTCGGTTATCAATTGTGCTATGCTGTCTCCTGTGCTAACCTTGTAGTCGTTTTCTGATAGATTTATCAATAATACTTTGATTTCACCTGTATAGTCTGCATTGATTACTACGGTGTTAATGGTTAGGCCTTTCCTGGTCGCTAATCTACTTCTTAGTGTAATACAAGTATAGGTGTTCTTCGGAAGTCCTATGGCAATCCCTGTTCCTATAAGTTTTTGTCCATGTGCTGGGACAACTGCTTCTTCTATGCTGTGCAAGTCATGACCTGCAGACCGATGCGATCCTCTCATTGGTATTTTCGCATTTTTCTCTAATCTCTTGATAGCTACCTGTTGGCCTTCTTGGTTATCTTGTCCACTGGTGGGGACTATTTGTTGAATCTGGCTTTCCAGTTCTTTCAAGCTTTCTTCCATATCAATTCATAGAATACAACTTTCCAGATTCTCCTTTATGGCTTGTTCCTCTGGTACTGTGTATACTGTTGGAGAACTGTCTAGGCTTGCAGCCTTGTACCTTTCATTATCAAAGGTGACTTTTTCTTTTATCCAGTCAATCCTTGGTCCATGGCTTTTTAACTATGTCATTCCTAGGATCAATTTGTGTTTGACTACGTTAGCCACAAGAAAGGTAGCCTTCTCTCTGTGGTTTCCTACATCTATTGATAGTTCCACTATCTGGGTGGTAGGTCCTGCTTCTGAAACAGTACTGTCAATCGGGTATATATCTCTTGGTTTTCTGATTTTCTTCAGGGGTAAATGGTGTCTCATAGTGAAATTGTAGTCTATGAAGTCTTCCATAGCTCCTGAATCAATTACTGCATTTGTTATTATTTTTTCATTTTTCTTGTTATAAAGCTGTACTTTGATCATAATGTGATCAGATTCATAATCCAAGGGTTCTGTCAAGCATATTTTTGATTTCGTGATAGCTTTTGGCTTGTTGTGCCTCTGACCACCTTCTACTGGGGACTTTCATCATTTAAAGTTTCTTTTTCCTCTTTTTCCTCCTTTTCCACCTCTGTTGATTGTATCTTGATGTTTTTGACACTGCAGTCTCAGACAAAATGTCCTTTGTTTCCACCCTGGAAGCATAGCTTTTCCTGTCTTTATTTTTGGAACTCCTTATTAGGTAGCCTCTGGAGTTTTCTGCGGTTCATCACATCCAGGTCTATTGGTTCCTGTTTGGCGGCCATACTAGGGGTAGCTCTATAGGTGCCATTGGTGTTGGGATTTCTTGTTCTTGTTGTTTGCTTCCTTTGTTTTGAAGATGTCTGATGGTAGCTAGCCTTATTTCTTTTTCTATTACCCATTTTGCCAATGCCTCCAGTCCTTCTAATACCTCATCCAAATGTCCATATTCATCTTGTAACTTTTTGTTCATACCTTAGAATAACTATTCGCTCACTGTGGCCTCATCTATATATGCTTCTGTTAATATTAATCGAAAGTCATTCCAATATTCTATCATCATTTTGGTGCCTTGTACTAATTCCCTTAGTTTCATCCTTGCTTCTCCCTTTGGGTCCACTTCCCCAAACTGATTTTGTAGTGTTTCTACAAAATCTGACCATGTTTGCCAGGTTGGTGTACTGGTTCCTTCTGTAAATAGTATGAGTCAACTGCTTGCATTCCCTCTTAGAAGACTCGAGGTGTATGTTATTTTGTCTTCCTCATGTCCTTCTGCCCATCCTGTTGCTGTAAAGTAGACTCGTAGCTGTGCTAGCTAATTTCTCAATTTGTCTCTTTCCCCTGAGAAGGTTTCTGGTTCTTTGATCTTTGGTCTCCTTGTTCCTCCTCCTATCACCTAAATTACCTATCTGAGTTGTTCTGCTGTCAGTTCTGGTATTGGTTGGGCCTTTCCTTGTCCTTCCTTTGCCAGTGGCACTCCTCCTGCTGGTCCCGACATCCTTTAGTCTTCTTGTTCTTCCGATGATGTAGAATCTTTTTTTGACCTTTCTTCTGGTGTAACAGGGCTGGCTGGCCTTCCTCATTCTGATACTGTCCTCAAGAGTGATTGTGCTACTTCTGGTAGTTCTAATGAACTTCCCTCATTATTCGTAATTTTATTAGGTGTTGCTGAGATGCAACCAAATATCAGGATCGCCTATGTGATCACTCCTATTATATAACCATGCAACAGGCAATGATAATATAGGGTTAATATAGTATAGGATAGATGAGAATAAATACTCAGAGTTTATTGATTAATCTCTACTTAATCTTCCTAAGACTAAGTTCTTATAGTGGACCTTATATCTATTCAGTCTTCCTAAGACTAATTTATTTGTTCACTTCTTCCTTATCCTATAAGGATGATATCGCAATGTTTCTTTCTTATTTAAAAAGCATAAAGGTGTTTTATATTCATAAAGTTGTAAAGTTATATCTTGGGAAATAACTAAGGTGGTTGCGTGAAGAACTAACTACTACATCATTTCCTCCTCCTTATATAGTCCTTCTGTTACGATCGGCTATAAGATCTCTCCTTTCTTATATCTCGCAACAGGCAACGAGCCTATCGTTAGTTTCTCTCTTAGAGATAATACTCACCTATCTCTTGTTGTATTCTCTTTCCTTCGAGAATTCTCAATACTTGTTATCTTACACTATGTCTTAGATATTGACCGTTGTCAATACTAAGTCCTTATAGTGCTAACTAGTATTGATTCTGTTCTTCTTCGTGATTGTTGGCCTTTGTAGTAAAGAGCGTAAAGGTGTTTTATTGATAACTTATAAGATAGGAAATAACTTAGGTGGTTGCGTGAAGAACTAACTGTCAGGTCCTATCGACCTCCTTATATAGTTCTTCCAGCAACCTGCTTACAAATCAAATGAGTCACAACTGTGACTCATGCACTCGCGTAACATATAACCTCATGACCATACTTGGTCATGCGCGAAAGTCCCATGACCTTAAAGGGGTCATGTGCGAAACCTCATGACTCGTATAAACGAAGTCATGCCTCTTAGTCCTTATGACTTATAGGTGCACCTATGAGTCAACGCTCAACATACCAACCAAATTCAAACATAAACAACTATGACTCACAACTGTGAATCATATGAAACCATATGACTCGTATGTGAGTCATAGTGTGAAACATAATATCATATGACTCAATCGAGTCATATGCGAAACCTTTAACAAATGAAATACTATGACATATAATTGTATGTCATGTGAAACCATTACAAACCATGCCGGGTTTGTAATACTAGCTCCCCTGTTCCTAAATCCTCAGTCCCTTGAGGATCTGTGACAATACCTTTCATATTATATGTCTCGGTCCACATTCTCTTTCAATCTGCTCATATTGTGAGCAATTCCCCTAATCCTTCTTTCCGTCTGTTTTCTAGCGTATCTCTCTTTTGCTAGTTCCCTATCCAAGGCCTTGTTTCTGAGTCTTAGGCATTTTTCCTCCTCTTTTAGTCTTTCGATGGTACCTTCTAGTCGTTCGACTGCTTTTCGTAGGTCTTTCTTTGATACGAACTTTTTATCCTCCTCTTTTTCCTCCAGGTTCGTCCCTGAAACTTGGTTTTCTTCCCACCTTACTTTCTTGGTTCCTTTCCCATGAAAGGAACAGTGGGTTGGCATACAATTTCTTGCTGGTATTTTTTTGTGCTTCGGTCGTTTGGGGATTGTTTCTTTTGGTGTGAATGGTGGGAATGTTTCCCAACCTTTTTCCCAGCTGTTGGCATTGCTGGAATCGTTCGAACTAGTAGTTGCTGTTCTGGCCATGGGCCAGAGATCGTATCTTTCTTTTGCATCCTTGTGGATTGGGCATTCTTCATCTATGCATGCTGTGAAATGATATGCCGCATGCTCCGTTTTCGTGTCCTTATAGTATATCTTGCCCCAATCTTCAGTTTCTAGGGCTTGGCTTGTTTGGATATCTTTGGTGGAAGGTGGAGATTGTTGTTTTCCTTCATTTTATCTTGTGCCATTCGTATTTCTGTTTGGATGAGTCCATGTAGTCGGCTGATATCGTCCTTTTCCAATATTCCTGGTAGGCCTATGTGTCCCATGGGTTCATTGATGGGGTGATGTCCATAATTTGCATAGAAGGGTGTTATCTTAATGACGTCTTGTTTCGTGTTGTTGTATGCAAATTCTGCAAATGATAGCCATCCTTCCCAATCTTGTTCGGAGTATTCCACATATGCCCTTAGGAACTGTTCCAGTGAAGCATTCGTTCTCTCTGTCTGACCATCTGTTTGGGGGTGGAATGCTGTGCTTATCTTCCTGGTGATGTCCAATCCTTTGGTCATCTCTTTCCATAGGTTTGATGTGAATATTGATCCCCTATCACTGATAATATCTTTCGGTAATCCATGTAGTTTGAAAACATTTTTCATAAACAATTGCATAAATTGTTTGGTTTTCATATCCTTTTGACAGGGTATCAAATGAGCCATCTTGGTTAATCGATCCACAATGACCCATATTGCGTCATGGTTGTTTGATACTAGCAAGTCCGTGATGAAATCCATGCTGATGGATTTCCATGGTTTTTCTGGTATTTGTATTGGTTGCAATAGTCCGTAGGGCACGTGATGACTTGGTTTTGTCCATTGACACATGTCACAGTTTTTGACATATCGCTTAATATCTTGGCGCATTCCTGGCCAATAGTATGTTCGTTGTGTTAATTCAAATGTTTTGGCTGTTCCACCATGTCCATTTTGTGGTGTGTTGTGATTCCTTCTTATTGCTTCAGTTCTTATTGGTTCATCTTCTGGTAGCCAGATTTTTCCTTCGTACCACATGTATCCTTCCTTCCAGTCGCATGCTCCTAGTGCCACTTTCAGGTATTCTTTATCCTTCCTTTCTATGGCTTTTCGAATATCTTGGAGCAACACATCTTGTGAAGTCTTTTCTTTGATATTCTTTTCGGTTCCTTGGTCTTCTATCATCTATAGTTTCATAGTATTGATTTCTTCTGAACCCGAAGCATATCCTTCATCCATAAAGAATTGTTCTTTTGGAAGCAGAATTCTTTGTCATTGCGTAATGCGATCGTCTCCTTCCATTGGTATGTCATTTGTTCTTCTTGTAAGAGCATCCAGTTTTGCCCCTTCCTTGCCTGGTCGATATTCGATTTTGATGTTGTATTGACTTAACTCTTCACTCCATCTTATTTGTCTTCTATTCAGAGCTTTAGTAGTTGTGAATGGGACAAGGTTTTTGTGGTCCGTGAGGATTTTGACTGTATGAGGGCTTCCTTGTGTGTATTTCCTCCATTCCTTGAGGGCTTGCATGATTGCAAGGAGTTCTTTGTCATGTATGTCATAGTTGCATTCTGCCTTGGTCATTGTTTTTGACCGGTAGGCTATTGGTTTCCAC
>ML120466.1:0-67383 GCA_003788595.2 Choiromyces venosus 120613-1
TCATTCTCCTGATTGTATGAGAACCATGCAATCAGGGTAGACAATGTGCTCTCCACGTGTTGTCTAATCTCCTCCACAGCCAACTGCCCATCGAAGTAGACGGCATGCTGGCCGGGTAAATGTACGGCCAAATGCATTACTGGTGGTTGCTCCTGATGAGTATCAAATTCAAACAAGCGCCACACGGCCTCGGTCGGTCCAATGTACCGACCATGGAGGTAACGCTTGATCTCATCATGCTCTGAGTCCACCGTAACCGTAGCCCGATCTCCCCCCTTATATATGTACTTGTGAATATACTTCACAGACTGTACAGAACCACATACCTCAACATTAATGTGCGCATTGTAGCGTAATGAGAGGTACGGGCTATAGGGGACCACCCGCCGATTGTCTATCCTGGCCTGAACTGTTCCCCCTGATCCGCGAACAGGTATAGTGAATGACTCACCAGTGTCACGCCTTCTATAAAGCGGATACCCATTCGCCTGGATCATTGTCTCCTCCTGAAACTCACGGGGATAACCCTTGTGACAGGTGGAGACAAAAAGGGGATTCAAATCTTTCATGCACAAGGCATGAGAATTTCCACCAGCACACTGGGTATGAACCATAGTGTTCTGAATGATTCCTCTCAACTCCTGATCCATTGGATCATTCCCAGTTGGGAGCTCTGCGGAAATGAAACCGTCGACATTGGCAGCGGTAAGAAAGTGTGGGTCAGACCTCAAGAAGAGCAGAAGATGGAGGTGGGGTAACCCCCTCTTCTGATACTCGATGGTCCAAACCCAGCCCTGCCAAGTGCCAAAAATATGCTTCCTCTTTATCTGATCAAGCAGATCTTGTGCCTTGAGATAGAAAACCCTAGCCACAAGATCCGGGCGATCTGCAGCAGTCTGACCAGGTAACAGCGCCATCTCAATCTCAGACCACTTGGGGTTAGCTGTGAAGGTGATGAATAGGGACGGTTTGCCAAAGTGGCGAACCAGGGCCATGCTGTCCTGGTACAGCTGCTGCATAAATCTGTCTCCCCCAGTGTAGCTTGAAGGTAAGATGACCCTTCTTCCAACCTCCTGGAGGTTAACATCCTCTCGCCGTAACACATCCTCCAACCCGTTGTACAAATCAGTCCGCAAGCGAGCCTGATTTGTTTGCAGCCAGTTGAGCTTGTTCTGATCACAGACAGCCCAAGCATCAACAACAAACTGCTGCAACAACCTCTGAGCACGGAGGATGGTCTGTGGTTCATCAGTCCTCGTATGGAGGCGGAATCGGAAGAAGGCTCTTTGGGGGAGGCGATCTCTTACCCGATTGTTGCCAACCGTATTTAGAGTCATCCCCCAATGCCAACCAGCTTCACCCCTGGGGAAAAGGAGAACGTAGTGTAGGGGCAAGTAAGAGGCATGGTTTGGATTGATTATGGAGAATCCCTGGTTGGGTACTTCTCCATTTAATCGTTCCGCCAACACTATGTCCCTGAACCCACCACTCCCGTATTCCTCCAGCAGAATCATTGAGACTTCATCTGCCGTTGGAAGGTTCTCTCTCCTCATGTCAGCCCCCGACTCTACAACCAAACTCAACTGTGGATCCAGTATGATGCGGAAGTTGTCCTCCTGCAGTGAGAGCAGTGTGAACCGCTCCCTCGCTGTCAGATACAGCTGGATCAGAGGACAACTTTCCTGCAACATCATGGTAAGTGAGCTGATGAGAGCCGGCTCCAAATCTCTTGCTCTTTCAGATCTCACTTGGGCTGCATAGGCCGGATCATGCAAGTAGATTTGGGAGTATAGGGCATCCCGACCACCTGCCCCAATCAGGGGTCCCTGCTGATGGTAAATCGCCCCATGGACCTGGAAAAGTTGGAAACCTTCTCCGATCGCAGTGGGGCGATTATCCATATTATACCTGATGGAGGTAAATGCAAACTGGTTATTCCAGTGCCGAAGCTGACCTCGAAACGCCCTTGATTGACTGCCCATCCCAGTCATCAAGGTGTTCAGAGGTTCCGGCAACGGCTGCAGTTTCTCCACCAGTGCATCCCCTGATTTGCAGCAGGATACAAAGGTACCAGGTTGATAACCTCGTGATGCTCTAGGCCTCTCGGCCATCCAGTGCAGGGCGTGACAGCCACTGCAAACAACGTCCATTAGACCCAGATCATGCTGAGTCCAACGTGCCCGCTGCCCAATATAGGCAGTATGATCTGTGACAATGGGTACCAAATCCCCCAGCACAGCATCCACTGCCTGTATTGGTCTGGCTGCTTGTTGTTCAGGTCCTCCTCGTGGTCCAGAAATCCTCCTCACCTCCTTAGTGCGATGTTATTAATTAGCTAGGGAAACATTACATGTCAAGTTCCTGAATAGAAGTGGAAGACTTACCGAGCAGTTCCTGCAACATAGCTGTAGGTTACCTCTGATGTCCACATCGAACTCCCCAGGAGGTTTGTTCTGTAGACACCTATGGCACCTCCGCATTTCCCCCTGATGACCAACTATTGATACCATGATTAGCATGATTCAATCCTGAGATCTCTCAATCAGCATACCCAGTACCTGGAGCACCACCTCCTGTCCATTCCTCACAATTGCTGGCAACAAAGCAGATACCATTACTGGCATTTCTCTTCCAGCCAGACGTGAGTGTTGAACCTGATGTGGGCCACCAACTGTTAGCTGTGGTCCAACCGCAGGAGGACTTACCATAGCCTATTTCTCAACCCAGTACTGATCAGCAAAATTATTCGCTTTTCAACATCCGATTAAATTGTGAAAAGAGTACCAACCAAGCATGCACGACACAATGAGCGTTGTTGGCCAGCCTGAATATTTTCAAACTCCATGGGCTCCTTTTCCTGCCTGCAACCCACACACAACCTCTGAGAGACATTGCCATGCTCTTTAAATATATAAGCATTCGGATTGCACAAGGTGGAGCTGTATAATCACGAACCTTCCTGCCTTGCCACCACAATTGGGACCTGTTCCCCTATCCCTGATTCGATACCCACTGGTGGTTGCCTTCGTGCAGCACTTCTCCTTCCCTGTTTATTAATTATATTTCATCAGTACAAGGTATCTGTCTGGTTCCATTTTGAGGTATCGATGAATTACATACCAAGCACTGCTGGCATGATCTTTTCAAACCACCACCAGCATTCCGGTCGAAGGCTCCCACGGGTCTCTCCACCCGGCACTGCCCGCATCGTTGCATTGCGCCTCGAGATGCTCCTGGTTGGTACGTCAGTGACAGAGAAATTATGGTTGACAAAGAAGAGGAGTGGAGGATAATTAATAATAGTTGTTTGTTGTTGTTTAATATGTTTTGTGAAAAAGAGTGAAAATGATGAATGATAAAATGGTGGGCGGGTGAAGCAGGGAAGAAAGAGGAGCAAGAGGTGAGAGTTGATTACATGGAAGAAAGTGGTGGCAGTGCCAAGAAAACATTTCCTGTTGTGACTACTTTTCTTAACCTTCCAACGTGGGTTCATTTTTCTCTCATTCTCATTACATTCTCCATTTCCCCTTTCCTTCCCTTGCTTCTTCATTCATATCGAATAGTATTTATTTCGCATTCTGTTTCGCTCTCTTATTGTCTGTGGTTTTAGTTTACTTCCTTTCCAATGTGCTCCTTCTATTCTTCTTTTTCTCGTAATTCCTTTCTCGTGTGGTGGCAACGGTTGCCGCATCCCTTGCATTACATTTTAATGCATTTCCTGATTTCCTTTCTTTTTTTCTTTTTCTGTTTTCCTTTTCTCTTTTCCTTTTTATTTTTTCCCCGCTTTATATCGTCTTTTATTCTCATTCTTCTTTTTCCTTTCAGTTATTTTATTTTGTTTTGTTCTGTTTTCTTTTCTTTTCTGTCGTGTTCTTTTCTTTTCTTTCCTTGATCAAATTACGTCATTTGATGGGTGAGGATGGTTGCCGCGCACCTTATCAGATCGTACTTTGAGATCGTACTTTGAGATGATCCAGATAGACAGATCTGATATGCCTTTCAGTACATATAAGACTAGCTGCCCTCCCCCCTACGGGCGGCTCATCTCCTCTGTCCTAGTTTTATATTTGTAGTATTTTGCAGTATTAGCTGCCCTCCCCCCTATGGGCGGCTCATCTTCCTCTGCATAGTTTGAGACTGAATATTCAGTGTTGTTATGATCTTGAAGTATTAGCGGCCCTCCACCCTCCGGGCAGCTCATCTTCCTCTGCGTAGTTTGAGACTGGATATTCAGTGTTGTTATGATCTTGAAGTATTAGCGGCCCCCCCCCTACGGGCGGCTTGTCTCCTCTGTCCGTAGTTTTATATTGGTAGTGTTTTTGAAGTATTAGCAGCCCCATTCCTCCTGGATGGCATGCATTTTTTCCTTGTTATTAGAGGTTGGAGTTGTGGTATGGGAGTATGCATGAGGTGGAATGTTTTGAGGGCAATTCTGAGTAGGAGATAAGAGTATGGGTTGTGCAAGAGGTCCTGTGAAGTAAACATAAGCTGTACAGTAGAAATATATGAACAGCCTCCCTCCCAATACAATGGTGGTGCTTGGACAATTGTAAAGGTGAAGGAATGTTTTGAGGGAGAAATCTGAAATTGGATGTAAAAAATATGAGGTGTGGAGTGTCAAAGCTGTTAGAAGAATGGTAGAGAGTATGATATTATATAGTTAAAATACAAAGTATAAGAGATGAATGTACCATGAACAGCAAGCTGTACCGGATCCAGTTCCTTGGTTGAGTATATATTATATGGGTAAGATATAATTATGAACCAGGCCTGAAGTCCAAATGGAGATTAGTATTTCTTTGGTACCTCAGAGAAGTCCCTCAGGAAATACAATGTTTGATCTTACTGTAGGAGTATTACTGGATGGCAATGAAGTAAATCCATCCAGTGATATTACTCTAAACAGTACTACACAGAGGAAGCAAAAGAAAACTAAACTAAAACATTGAAAAATTATGATACAACAAAATAAAAGGCGTTCTGAACTTGGAAAATCATCACAAGGCAGAGGAGTAAACCCACAAAGAAGGAAGCCAGCAGAGAAGCAAAAGAGCAGAGAAGTAAGAGTACAGAGAAGCAAAAGGGCAGAGAAGCAAAAGGGCAGAGAAGCAAACAGGCAAGGAAGCAAATTCGTGAAGAAGTAAATGGGCAAGGAAGCAAATGCGCAAAGAAGTAAATGTGGAAAGAATCAAACGTGCAAGGATGTATAGGGGCAAAGCAAGAAATCGCCTCAGAATCATATTCACAAATAATGAAATTCACAAACGATATATATAGGTAGAGAAGGAGATGTGCTAAGAGGAAAATAGAGAAGGTAAGTTGCAAAGAAGAACATTGCAATTACGATAGTAGGCAGTGTGACTATTTAAAGGCCATTCCCTTATGCAGCCCAACCCACCTGCACTCCTAGCCAAGAGATTCTATGCTAGAACAATAATAAAGATGAGGACCCAAACAGAGGGTAGTTACTGAGATTCTGCCATCACCTAAAAATGTAGCCAAAAACCTCTACCATTCCTATACCATTCACTATAAACATTGAGTTCACAGTTGTTATATAGGAACTAATGTATGGTGTGGTCCTACCACAGTGCAGGAACCAATACAGGAGGAGGGAGATGCCCACTCAAAGGTGCCAGCCACCAATCTCTCATGTAGGAGGGTAGAGGAGAAGGAGGGAATGTTTGAAGCACTGGGGGTCTGACAGTGAAGGGGGGGTGAAGGAGGAAGAAAATGGCACTCTTGGAAATCATAAAGGACTTATTCCAGTGATACCAGGAGCAGCAGGCTCTAGGAAAAGCAGTTTGGAGGGGCTGGTTCACAAGAGTTAGTGAAAATCACATTCACAAGCACTACCCAGAATACAACACACTGCAGTTTAAGTTCTCCAATGGGAGGTTTAAAGGATACCTACAATGGCACCAGAGAAGTGTACGATTAGTGACTTAGAAAGCAAGTAAGTAACCGATAGATATTCAGAATGAAATACTTAACTGATTATGATTTAAGGGTCAGGACACTGCGTACGCTTGTGTGATAACAGTGGAGTAGGGGGAGAAGAAGTAACACAGACTGGTGTGGACATGTAACAGAATATCTGAAACTTCAATCAGATGCCAGTCCTATTTGGGTACCTAGAAGGACATATATATAATCAGATTAGTGAGAAGACAGTCTAGCTAGAACCCAGCTGATCAGGGTAGGATAAGTGGCAGGGGACTGTGCAGCTCACCATATATCCAGAGGGGTTCCATGTGTAAAATCACACATTGTGTTTTCAGAGAATGGGAACTGGGTCAACCATTGCAGTGGAATGCCAACAATATGAGAGTCAGGTCATAGTCAAGTTTAACCCAACTCCATATGCCAACTCCACTTACAATGACAATTCACTCGATGTGCAGCTCATTCCTGTATTTAATGGTCGGCCAACTCTTCTGGCATAAGATTTATTCTCCAGTCATAAAATGGAGTAGGTACTTGATACCTTTAAAGCCCATGATCTCATGCCAAGTGTAACACCATGGGGCAGGACAGGTGTTTCCAGCCCCTGGGTGTGTCTATAAACTGCCCTTCCAAGGACATATTGAAATGTTAAAAATTGATCCACAAAGTTAAGAAAAGGGGGGGGGTAAGGTGGCAACTTATGTAATTAGGAGAGAAATTTCTAGTAAAGGAAGCAATGGATAAGTGAACGGAAGAGTTGGAGGAAGAAGAGAAGTGGATTGTGCAGGAGGGAGTAAACTTACAAATAGCAAGAGAGGTCAATTGTAGGTAGCTATCGCTTGGGTAGCCTGCTCTTCTCCATCCCTATTCCTCAATTATAGTTTGTCAGAATCAGATATCCACTCTGTGCAATTAACAGTTATACCATAATAATTTGCCAAGTAGAGCTGAGACAACCTTTTAACGCTACCTGCATTCCGATCAACTCTTATTGCAGGTATCGCATTTCCGCAATGGTTGACCCTTTCTATCTGGTGGGGAAATTTCCTAGATGGAGGATCAGTAATGGTTAAAGTAAAATTGAAAGAAAATGAGTGGGAGTAGTGGACGATTGAGGTTTATTGTTTGTTCAGATTTTGCTAGTGGAGTTGAATAAGCAGGAGAAAAAGGAGATGCTTTGGTGTAGGAGTTGATAGATAGGAGAAGAGAAAGAGAGGAAGGTTAATTATGTAGAAGAAAATAATAGAAGCGCCAAGCAAACATTGCATGTTTTCAGTTTTTTCTTTCCTCTCTCTTCCTCTTCTCCTTCCCTTTCATTCCTATTCCATTCTCTATTTTGGCTACTTCTATTCCTTGCTTTAATTTTTACATCAGATGAACAGGTTTCTTTCTTTAATTATACAATTCCCTAGTTCTATATTAAAGGTTGATTAATTTCTTGTTTCAGTCTGTCATCTTTTTTTCAAAATGCTTTTTTCATGGGGTTTCATTGGTTGCCGCACACCTTATCTGATCGTACTTTGAGATCGTACTTTGAGATGATCCAGATATCAAGATAAGATATGCCTTTCAGTACATATTAGATATAGACTGGAATAATTGGCCCTCACGCTAGTTGTCCCGAATTTCCTCCTTTAGATTAGGGGAGAAAAACACAGCAAAAAAGCTGTCTTTCAGCTCCCAGCCGAAACGAATAAAAAGAAAAACACGACCGACCTTACCAGGAGAGGCAACTCCAATGTACTAGCGTGAGGGCCAATTATTCCAGTTTTTACGGTATTCATCCTGTAGTCTAAATTCTACTTGGTGATCCTCCGCTTCAAGAAGCTCCATATTTTCCGCCTCCGCTACACCATAGCCCATTTCAGCTTCCGATCGTGCCCAATCACCAATTACTAGGTCTTCCCAAGTAAACCCTTTGATTTTTAACTCGTGATCACATGAGCCACCGACTGGTAACGAAATGCCAGTATCTCGGAAGGTTTTAATCACAATTTTCCACCGTAAATCACTTTGATGCCATTCCTCCCAAGCTCTACCCACAGCCTCAGTTGTAACAATCCAGTGTTGACTGACACTCCACTCATTTTCATTGTTCACCTTCAGCCTCTCAAGAGGTCTTCTAACTGGTGGCATGATAATATAAAGGATATGGTTGAGGATAACATGGAGGATAACATGGAGGATAATGGGACGGACAGGTAGACTTTTGTTTACTGTCATGAGATTGAGAGAATTGAGTTGAGGTTCCTTTCGTGTCTTAACTGAGCTCCCAAATAAGTATAGCTTAGCATGCAGCTCCCTTGGCAACAGTCTCTATATGGCCAGATTCTACGGTACAGTACTCGTAATTGCCTGACATTTGTAAACATGACTGGGTCCACATATGCCCACATATACAGGATAGGCCAATAAGATGTAGAGTGACAATGCATGAAATCCAAAAATATGACCTGAATAAGAGAGTTAACAAGTACTCCTGCTCCCCCAAGTTTGAGAATTACTTTGATTCAGGGACACATTTCTATTTTCCCAAACTATCAGGCCCACTTGCCTTTATTTATTTTTTTTAAAACAAATACCTGTACCTCCACAAGGAAAGACAACATCATTGTCTAAGAGAACCCAAGTTGTGGGTTATGCTATGATGAAGGATACCTAGAAAGTAACCTTACAGCAGATTTCTGCCAAAATGGGAGTTCTGAAATGTGCCTATTCAAGCATAATATGAGAAGCTGAGAATCGTGCTGCTGAAACTGGTGGAAACTCAGATCTTTGTATTATAGAGAACCTGGTTCCAAGAATGAATAATGAAAAAGGATCTTGATCCCTTCATACAAATTATCAAAAGCAACATTTAGTTACTGTTATACACTCTGATAGTGAATACTATCAAATGACTTTTCAGTCACTTGGATAGTCTGGTACTTATATTTTTAAAACTCTTTATTTCTTTCAATAATATGGATATAAAAGTTATTAATTAAATTTAAAGCTAGCTTGGACATCAGTGGTAAAACAGTAAAGCAAGTTCTTACTGAAAATAAGTTTCACTATAGGAAAGCAATAGAGAAGACAACTCTCTCTTCCAAGTAGAAGACAGTACAGCTAGCCTTCTGCTTTCAGTATTAGAATATCAACTGGAAGGATATTATCTTTACAGATGAGTCCAATTTTAAGACTGGGGTACTACAGTGCCACCATGCTTGTGGTATTCTATGCTATCCTGGGGACACCTTTCTTCTGTAAAATCTCAATCACAAGTTCTCTCAAGGTTTAACAGTAATGTTTTAGCATGATTATATATGACTATAAAGGTATGATATCTATTAATAATTCTGTAATTTATTTCCATATCCATGTACTTTAGTCTAATCTTTATTACTTTATATAATATTTTAGGCTTGGAGCTTCTCTATCACCTCTATTCAACTCCATATGAGTCTCTAAAGCAGAAGGCTACTGTGACTACTCAACTTTACCACAAGTGGAAAGAGGAACTGACAGAGGTGACAAGTTACAATCTCACAGAAGATGGAATTATAAATGCTGAACCTCTGCCTATATTAAAGGGATAGGGAAAGGACAGGAAGGGGGGTATTGACTGGTTCATTTATCATGAATGAATTCAAACTCCCCTTCTCCACCCCTTGTTATAAGCTGTGAAGGCTGCAAGACCACAACTCATGATAATAGAGGATGGTGTGCCATCACATATCTACTGTTATCATAATATCCCTTGAGCACAGCTTGGCCTCCAGAAGTTAGAGTGACCTGCTAACTCTCCCAATCTTAATCCAATTGAGACAATCTGAGCAGAGATGAAGGATCAGATAAAAGAGAGGCTAGGGATTAGAATAACAGCTAGTGGCATTCAAGAGGTCATGGCAGATGAATGGTTAAAATATCCCATTGCAAAGATCAATCAGTATATCCTTTTTATGCCTGGTCACATAGAGGCATGTATCCAGTATCAGGGAGACAATTGTTTTAATCACTAGTATCTATTTACTTTATTTTTCATATATTCACATAGCTAAGTTAAAGCTGAACACTTTGTATAGGAATTGTTACCTTAGGTGTTCAGCTTCAACTTGGCCACCAGAGTGTCTAATTTATCTAAACCCATTTGTACACCTTTGCTGCCCAAGTGACTGTTCTATGATGCTAATTTTCCAACTTCCCTATTTCTTTCACCAAACATCTGCCCCCTTTCACATTGTTTTTATTCCTAACCACTTCCCAGGTTTCTTAAAAGGTACTTCTCATGCAGGTCTCATGCACTGGGCCTTGGCAGCATATGCAGACCCGGTCGTGTTTATAAATGTCAGGCAATTACGAGTACTGTTCTCGGCCTGTAGGCTGTGAATGCTACCAATAAAGATACAGATATGCCTTAATGGAGATCACAAACCAGCCTTGGTGGCGACTGGCTCACAAAATTGAAGTTGAGTAACTTAGGCTATTGATCACCATAGTTTCATCAGAAATCGGCTGTGCTGTATGGTGCGAGAAGGTGAGAAGGGTGAGTTTGTCAACCTTGTTCAAACTATGAGCAACTCACCAATCATAAAAGCCAAAACCTCAATTATTTGTCTTAGAAGCCACAGAATCTATAAAAACTGCGGATTTGAGCTGTGGCTTGCGTGTTGGAATTAATTTTAATGATGGTGTGAACAGGGTTGACGAACTCACCCTTCTCACCTTCTCACACCATACAGTACTTGCGCGCAAACTAAGTTATGGTGCGATAGGCCTTGGATTTTGGTGTGTTTTTTCGTCGACCAGCACCAAAACTTAATTTGCGCGCAAGTAAATGTTAACTTAGCCGGAGGAGAAAGAAAGAAAAGGATTCTCCCGGACTCCCCCGGCTTCCCCGGGAACTTACTGTAGCATTAGAGCTGTCATACATTACGGTAGCTCTTGAGCTGAAATCTGCCCCAAATTACTCATATGGTACCATAGGACTTGAATGCAACGACTGAGGACTTGACCAATCACTTTTTAAGACTTTATAGCACTTGCAAGAGCTCCTCGTGGGATGTACAATAGGTCAACCCACTACAAGTCTATTGTCTATCGACACTTCCACCAAGCTTCCCAAGCAGCCAGATAAGATCCAGTAGTGCAAACCGTACCGCCACGATCCGACCGCAAAGCCATCGAGTGAGGACAAATGACCAAGACACAGAAATCACGAATAAATACTACCTTTTTATTCCAAAGGCTTTTTTTTCAAAGCAGAGATACAGCATCTAATTTACTTAACGGTTGTAATCATCCCCGAAACATTACATCCACCTATCATACTAAGGCTGACCTTCAAAATCCTTATTATTCACCCTCCATACCCTCCCCCCCGAAAAAGAAAAGGAAAAAAAACGCCTCCTAGGAGCTTTACCTGTTTGTTAGTGTTTTTTTTGTCCTCATATAGTCCGCCGAGGAGTATACTTCTCAAGATAAATACCGTGCACTCTACACCTAAGCCCGTTTCCATCATCATCATACTCGTTATAGAAAATTTTTACTTGTTCCAATATCTAGCACGCGCATGGCGCGATACGCACTAACTTGATCCCACTTCTTCCATCACACCTTCCTCTCACAGCGAGACATGATGATTCTAACATAACCTATTATATTTCCAAGCCAGAGTTTAGTGAACGTTTCTTGAAGAACCACTTATCCCGCTTACCCCGGTAAGATGGGGACGCACGAGTATGTGTATGATGATCGCTGGTTAGTCAGGTCGCAAAGAGCCAGCAAGTAAGTCTATAATATGAAGTCACAGTCATGGTAAAATCGGGGAACTGGAAACCTTGGTATGTGGAAATATCGATGGAATACATCAATACACTTATCTAGTAAGAACCTGAAATATTAACAAAAAGAAGAATGGCAAGACAACAACAACGCATCACTGCAAGCCAACCGAGAAGTAGGAGGAAGGTGGGTATGATAGTATAATAGTCTTTCGCCGGGGACATCCGATGGAGGTAGGTATAGAGCATGGTCCATACTACTACAATTCCATGCTTTTTTGAAATCACGTAACCAAAAGCTAGCTTATGTCGAACCTACCTTTTCAGAATTTCAGGTGAGGTGGTCTGAATTTTCTGAACGGCAAAGTCAAGTTATATTATCCCCTTCGGAAGTCATTAACCCTTAAGGAGGGGCGTGGATCCGGAAACCTTCATCATAGGCCCTGAACCGGTCCTATGGAAAAACAATGAGGCGGGGAAGACATTGGTTAAAAGATTTTCTTCGTTTATTTCTGATAATTTAGTTAATTTTCCTGTGAAACTTGGGAGATTTCCTTTTGCAAGAGGTTCCGTTTTGGGTTCTTGATGAATTACGGCTGTTTGGGCTTATGACTTGATGATTTTGATTTTTTAATCGTTTATTTGTTTTATTTTTGGGGACGTTTATGAGGTTTCTTTTATTTGGGGGGTTTTTTAGGCCATACCGTAAGGTGCATGCCAGGACTTTCCCTGTATTTAAAATAAATCTAAGGACTTAACAAAAAAAACAAAAAAAGTCATTAATTTGGGCCAAAATCACAGTTGCTGCTCGAGCGATGGTCTATGATCGCAGATCATCTGCATTGTGAAAAGATAATCTAGCAGTGACAATACTTAAACTCCCAAAGCTAAAAAACGAACTGAAGATACAATTTGCGTCATCACCATCAACTTGGTTTGACTTATAGACAAACAACGAACCCCATAGCGCATCCTTCTGATAACCCAACCCCAATTTCTATCCCAACTCCCCCCCTTCTTCTACTTAATCATGTTAGGCTTGCAAAAATCCTATGCAAAGCGCGCCACCTCTATCAGAAATCTCCCTACCGGTACCAGCATAGACTCAAATGCCTGCGAGTCTGTGAACATAAAGTCTATGGAGTCTCGCGCGCACATTTTCACCAGTGTGCAATTGATAGCCCCACGGAAGTCCGATTCTGTCCTCAAATGAATATCGGTGGCAACCGAAAAATCTCGTAAAAATTGCACGTGCGGTTGGATAATCGGGGTTTAGGATATCCAGGCATCTCTCTTGCCATGCTATGAATTGGGCGAGGAAGTTGAGGAAATGATAGGCTCACTGGATCATATAGGCCATCATGCATAATCCCTTAGTCAACTAGCTCTAGTCAGCCTCAGCCTCTGTCATATCGAAATTCGTTTGTATGCTCTCCAAGATCGTAGCCCACAGAAACATTGCTGATCCTTAAAACTATCAGACCGTTCTCGTGAATACCGGTTGGATTAAAGACGAAGAGATGCCTGCTAGGTAATGTAGAGAGAGGGTCATAGTATGGTATTAAGTCCATGGTAAAGGGGGTCGTTGAGTCTGAATAAAATATGGCATTGCTGTATAGTGGGGTCCCATCCCAACTTGTCAAATTAGCAGTTTCACTGTCTAAGGCTTGTAAGATGATCGTGGTTTCGTATCCGTAATCGCTACATAGCGCCGATCCCGGCACCAAGGCAGGAAGTGTGTGTACTCGCATTGCCACAAAAGGGGCGACAATGGGCCCGGCTACAAAGACGAGAACTCCCACTATCACTCCACAGGCGAGCACCGGAGCTCCCGGACCACGAAGCTTATGTCCCTTATCGAATGATCTTTTCTTTATTGCCCCCTCACCCTCCGTCTTGCTCAATTTCTTGTCTTTTCCTCACTTCCGATTCACATAATCAGTGAAGGTTCCCAGAAACGTGATGTTGGCAAAGGCTGTAGCAAGTCCAACAATAATGTGAAAGAATTGAAACACAATTGGACCCGGAATTCCAAACCTAAGATCAAGGTTTTGGCGGTAGAACTTTGACTTTCGAAAATGAGTCCCAAACATATCCATGAAGAACATGGTTAGGAATGGAAAACCAAATAATTCTGTTCGTCATTCCCCTCTCACAACAAATACTCAAGTCAGTGTCAGAGCACTTCGTAATGGTCTATGTCTCCCTTTTTTATTGCTTGCGAGTGATACTGGATGATACGAGAGTTTTCAGCACCAATTAAACGATTGTGTACTGGATTGTTTGTAAAGTATAAGTTAACAAACCAGAGTATAAAAGAGCTCACTAACTTCGTTAGGCTAGTCGTAAGTGTACTCGCGCCGCCGAGTTGCTGTTGGACACCTCAGGTTGCAACTCCCATACAAAGTGACCAATAGCAACTCGACCGCACGAGTAGATAATACTAGTATCACAAGGAACGCCTCCGAGAGGTGTCAAGTGGGCGAGGGAAATGCGCCGGAAAAATTAAGAGGTTTGATACTATCATACCTAACCTTTTGTTATGTAATCGTGTTATGTAATCATGTCACCTGGTGTGTGTTTTTGGTTTTTATCTTTTTTTTCGGCCATGTTATCATTATTTGTAACCCTAACCTAACATTCGTAATATGTGTGTGATTTTTGAAGCAATAGCCATGAGATGATTGGGCTTCGCCCAACAAGAGGGACCTTTAATGCCGTTCTGCGCTCTTGCCCTGGAAATAACAGTTTGCCCACTATAACCTCAACCCATGTCAAGACAGGCAGAAGTACGCCTTGAACTTCCCAAATTACATCTTACAATGATAGAATATTCATCAAGGTAGGGCTTGATGGATGGTGGCACCCTCTTTAAAGCTTTAAACCCTCGGTGTTATACTGGACGAGGTTTCGCCTATTAACCCAACTTCACAGAGCCCCACATTCGCATGCGGGGGGGGTAATGTCCAGCTAAAAATTTGTACACCTTATTCACAGAGTTATCCAGCAAGACAAAAATTATATACAAAGCAGCTCCGGCCCAACCTCAGGCACCTCTGTTATCGACGACAGGCGCCTCCGGCAATGTCTCGATGAACTTACTCTCCTTTCTGACCACCCCCGCCTCCCCATTTGGGAGTCCGAAAGTGACACGCGCAGAAAAGAGAACTTGGTCGTCAACTTTGTCAAGACCGTGGACAACACGGCGGACGTAGCTAGTGATCATGGCCAAGACTTCCATGTCAACGTCGGGTCTTGCATTGAAGACATTTCTATTCGTGATTTAGCCCCCCTTGACAAGTTTAGGTGAGGTAGGTTATATTACCTCCAAATAGCTGCAGCAAGGATGGCATCTCCTTTACAAAGACCTTCGTCGTAACCAGCGATCATACCCCTATATTGGGAGTACAAATCCTTAAGATATGTCTTTCTTTGTCCACCAGCAGTAATCTAGCCCACCAACATGTCACTAAATCTCCCCTCACTAGGACATGAATTGAAAACAAACCTTATACGTATGTATCATCTTCCCCTCAGCATCGTAAAAGAAGTGATCAACAAAATGCTGCTGCCAAGTCTTAACCCTATCCGGCTCAAACGCCCGAATCCTAACGATGAGCATCCACATATGCAATACCGTAACCTGTGCCCATGAAATGAACGTTTTAGGCCTATCGCAAACTATTGCCATCATCAGCTCCCCAGCTGTCTAGTACCGATCCAGGAAGAAGGGTAATAACAAACCATCGTACCAAAATCTCGCACTCTCCGACAACTCATGACCCTCCGCATATGCCGCTTGCCTCAGGCACTCATTGTATAACTCCAGTGTAACCCCATGTGCGACATACGGCTCGGTAGTATTTGGCATCCTCTCACGCAGCTTCTCCGCCACTTTTTCGAAGATACCTCCACTTGGTTTAGTTTCTCCCGGGGGAACTGGGCCGTCATTGACTTGACGGGCTATATGTTCTGCATTGAAAACTCCCTTGTTGGCCGTTGCGGTCTGCTGAAACTTCCATTGCGAGGTATGGAATCTAGAGATTGGGGTTGAGGAGGAAGATCGGAGAAGAACTCTTCTAGTAATGGTCTAGGGGTCGCGCTTTAGCGCCTCAGAAGGAATGAGTTGGAAAGAATAGGATTTTGTTACTCACTGGACCGGAAGATATTCTCAGGCAGGTTGGACAAAAGTTAATACTTCTAGTAGCCATGGTTATTTTTTTTCTTTTTTCCTCAATTTGCGGGTATGCTATTGGCCGATTCGATTCGATTGGGTCGTTGGGTCTGTAGTAGTCGTTGGTGGGGGGTGTTTTATCGTTTCGCACGCTTTATTTCAATGCGCGGCTCTGAAATGCTGATGATTTCATGACTTCATGGGACATCATCGAGCCCGCTTAAAATGATCCAAATTTGCCGAGATCGTATATAAGGGTTTGAAGGAGGTTTTAGGGCTATTAGACTTCTTGGAACAGATCTTTTCGCTAAGCTTGTTTCATTTTGGGATTGTGGATCGGAAGATAGTTTTTCCGTTACAAGTTTCTCCGGAATACAGTAGTTTTCCATATCCAGTAAGGTATGATCTCACTTATTGGGGCCAGTCGAGTGAGATAGAGTGAACACTACATGTAGCTCCACTACTTTCCATTTTATCCCCCCACGAATACCAGATCTTTTATGGTCAGGTTGTCGCTATCCCCTGCTCCCAATAGAAAACCAAACAGGCTGATAACACTTTACACGTGTTAAAGTTGCGATCTGGAGGTGCTACATTTTGTTTCTTATTCTACTCGTACGGTAGGTTTTCAAAGAACCTTGCGCTCGCATCTATGGTATAGACCACAAATATAAAAATATTAGGGGGCGTTTGGCATGCCACAATTTTGACCTGAAATCGTGCCCCGAGACCAGCCAATGGCTTCAAATCAGGTGCTGTTTCACACCCATTTTGTATACTGATTTCAGATCAGGTTATAATTTTGATTGAAATAACAAATTTGGGGTTTAACAAGGTGATATCTTTTAACACAGAAAACCCTAGTTAATGTGCATAATTGTTGAAATGTGACTTCCTTTTTGATTCAAAAACAGAAACTTTGCTTAAGATCATGAATATTAGGCTTTTGTAAATATTGGATAGCTCATACTAGATAGGAGTGGTTACTCAAGAGCAAAAGACACAATTTGACCAAGCCTGAATAAAGTTTAATGGGAGTTTAATGTCGTTAGTCATCAAAATCAGATGAAAAACAATAACCAAATCATGTGGTGTTTGGCAGAGCCAGACTCCAATTACTGTTTTCATGATTTGGTCGCCGAGACCCAATCTCAAGTCAGAAATAATGGTGCGCCAAACGCCCCCTTAGCCCTTTAAATTCTACCACTTCTACTCGTTACAGGCATGATGTACCCGAACACGGGGATTAGAAAAATATATGGTAAATTATCTGTGCGTATCTGTGCGCGCAAACAAAATTGTATGGTACAAAGCGTCTCCAACGTGTACCAAGCCCGTTTCATTGTGTAATGCCTCTATTTTACCAGGGTACGGGGTTATATGTAGGAAAATTATCTCTGGAGATCAAGAGTTCAATCCAGGCTTCTCTCTCATTTCTTTATACACTTTTTAAGTAAGATAAATGAACAATTTATTTGTAACGATATAAAGGTGATACAATATACTAGAAAATTGTAGACTGAAATCATTTGAACACTAATCAAAGTAATAAAAAAACCTTGACATATACATGAATTGAACTCAGGATCTTTGAAAGTCATTGTTCCAGCATATAACCCCGTACCCTGGTAAAATAGAGGCATTACACAATGAAACGGGCTTGGTACACGTTGGAGACGCTTTGCACCATACCTTCAATGTTGGGACACTTCTTCCCTATATCGAGTAAACTGCTCTAAACTTTCGCCGTGCAGAAGAACTCGAATAAACAGACCATGTGCTAGGTATCATAGCCCAAAATTTCCTCCTCTGGAAAAGAGGCGAAAAACACAGCAAAAAGCCTGCTTTCCGAGACAAATAAAAAATAAAAAAACGCCAGACCTTACTAGGAGAGACAACTCCAACGTCCTAGCACAAGGTCCGTTTATTCGAGTTCTTACGGTAACCTATTAAGAGTATCCGAACCCACCTACCCCGCTCCAAATTTACACCCCAATTCTCTAGAGAATAAAGAAATAAAACACTTCACATACCAATGTCTACATACACCTAGCCTACTATACAATGGTCCCACTGCATCGATTACCACCAATGTAGTACATCGCGAGCAATTATAAAAATAAGAAAAAAGTGAATGACCGTCCCCATGATATATGCAAAGGATGAAAGTGAGGGAATAAAAAAGAAGGAAAAAAAAGAGAAGAAAAAAAAAAGAAGAAAAAAAAAAGAAGAAAAAAAAGAAAGACCAAAAGAATGAAAGTGATGGCTCAACTTCTCATTATATCCGGCATTCTGTCTTTCCCGTGACGCTGTTCGAGTCTGCGCAACCGTTTTATTAAGAGTCCAGGAGATTGAAAGTTTTGCTCTGTACCCACAAGGTTCAGACATTAGATCTACAGTAGATGCCACTTTTAACGTACCCCTAGCGGCTCTCGTTTGGGATTACGGGACCTTCGAACCAGCAAGTGCTGCCTCATTTTTGCTAGGTCCCTTAGACACCGCGGCACCAGGAACGCCGGGTGCCACCGTTAAGGGCTTCAGAGGTGCCGCCGAGTTGGGAGCTGTGGTTTTCTGAGATTTTGAGCGCTCCTTGCCACCTCCGGTTCCTTTTATACCTGAAAATAGGTTCTGGCTCTCTAGAAAAACATTTCTCTTTGTAGGTGGTGGTGGCATCTCAGGCCTCGGTCCGGGGCGAAAGCCTCTCTTAGCCATCATCGAGTTCGTGGTAGTTGCTGGGCTTTTGATCGTCGGTCGCGGGTTCCCAAATGTTAGGGGGTTGCTGGCAGTTGGGGAGCCCTGGTTGTTGAGTGGGGTTGTAGGGGTTGATCGATTCTGAGCCATTGGTAAGTCCTTAGCCATTTCTATACTGGCAGATGGGCGTTTCTGCACTATTGCAGTATTTTTTGTTGTTTTAGGGGCCTGTGAGCCTATTGGCAGTGGATTCCCAGGTACCACGTATGTTTTTTTAGCCTCAGAATTTCTGGCCATTGTAACAATGTTTTCTAGCTCTTCGTCTTCGTTGGAGATTTGGGCCTTCATGAAATATATATTCCTCTTAACTTGCAGGTCTTCCATAACAGGAACACGCGGAAGATATTCGAACTCCTTAAAATCTATTTCCCTAGCATTCTTCGGGTCAAGCAACTGCTGCCCCTGCCCCTGCTCCTTAAGAAGTTGGAAAATATCCAAAGACTCGCCAGGAGGAATTTTATCTAGATTGGTGGGGGTTATACAATCCATATCCACCTCTTTACGAAGGACATGATCGATGTCAACAGCAGAGAAGAAAGCGCAGGACTAAACACAAAAAAGTCAGTTCCACTCTTCGGTATGGGCTCACACTTAGCGAGTAAGGTCGTACTTGAGGGAGATCATTAATCCCAATTTGCTCAGAAAACATAGCCCTCGTCCACACGTTCGCTACCTGCAGCGCCATAGCAGCCCTATACTTGTCTTCCTCTTTAACCAGGTATCTGATCTCGTCGTGAACTGTAATTGCTAATCTTGCCTGTAGACCAAACTTCCTAATCAAGTAGTCCATGGCCACAACCAACAAATGCAGGTAATCCACTCCAGAACTCTGAATCGCCCAGTTAATCCTTGACGTCAAAAATCCATTTTTGGACAAGTTCTTCCTCATTAACGCCTCCGTTATCCCTGCACCCAAGACAGGTGTCCGCGGCCATTCCTGGTCGGCAAATTCTTCAAGGGTGTTAAAAACAAAGCTCTCAGTTCCGCCGCGCCAGAATCGTCGGGAGCTCAGTGGCTTGCGCATAGTTTGCTTGCCTTTGGTCTTCGTATAAAGATCTGTCGCAGTTTCTGTACACTCGACATCTGTAATTGTTGGGTTGAATTCTCGTAGGAGCGTTGAGGCAAATTTGACTCCGGCACCGTATATCCGGCCATAGTTGAAAACCTTCGCATTGTTACGAGAGATATCTAGTATCTTTGCAGTCTTGGAATGTAGATCTGTCCCATTGGCTTTTGTTCCTTCGAGTGTCATGAATCCAAGGGCGGTTCCACCATGAATCTTGAACTGGGCATCACCAAGAAGACTGGCAATCCAGAGCTCTTGGGAATCGACGTCAGCTCCAACAAACGCATATCCCGGTGGCGCAATGACCTTAGCTTTCAACTCTGATCCAAGGCGGTTTTTTTTTGCGTTACTGGCTGTCAACCACGTTCTTTCCACCGCCCTTCTTGTAATTGTGCCCATGGGTATCAACTGGGGCAAGATAATACCGACTTCATCCGTATCTTCCTCTGCTTTTTCCACGCCCTCCGTGTTATCCAATTTCCCCGCTCCCCTTTCCTCCCTCCTTGCCGTTACCGGTTCCACTTCCTTTGCCAGCTCCATTCCTTTCAGCCCCCCCATTTCACTCGCCACATCTAGATCGACCTTTTTGCTTTCCGTTTGTGCTATTTTTTTAGCACTCTTTCCTTTCTGGTTTACATCCTTTTCCTCCCCCGGGACCTCGACAATCTCTCCATCTTTTCTAACCTCAGAAACCTTTGCGACCTCGGGAGAAATTTCAGATCCCGTGGACTTTGCGAGCCCTGCATCAGAGGCACCCTTTGGATACCCCATCGCCGCCTCGACCCCCATCCCCCCTTCCCAGGCATTTTTAAAATCGCTTTCATAAACAACCATCTGTGACCGTATTCTTTCCCTTGCCGAGATCCAATACGAGCATGCAGCATTCATCTCCAAAGCCTCTCTTGCGAGCGGATATTCAGATGACAATGTCTGAGATTCGAAATACTTAAGATAGCCCTTGGCCAATGGCGTCGCACATCGAGATGCTGGGCCATCCTTGTGCGGAAGCTTGTAATAGACGTGATCGATATCGTTACGGATCGCCTCGTTCTTCTCATCTGACAAATTGCACTGGACCAAGGGTGAGCTCTTATATTTTTCCATTTCTTCATGAGAAACCCTGAATGTCCACCCAAACTTTTCCGTCCATATCAGAGGATGATTGTCCCATTGTAGTCTAAGTAGAATTGGAGAAATTCGTGTCCGAACGGAGAGATTGATGGAAGCATTTGCCTTTATAAAGAGATCTTTATACCATTTTGGCATTCCTGGCATCTTCTGTCTGGCTTGTCTTGGTTCCGTTTCTCCCTTTCTTAGCTTGAGATATCTGATCTCTTGCCCTGACCAGTCAAGCTGCCTTAGCCATTCATCATTCTCATAGACCTCTGGTTTATCCTTATTCTCCAATGCCAATTCCGCAAGATCTATGAGGCGCTTTTTTACACCCTCCGACATTTCCTGGTAGGTATTTTCGGCGTTTTCAATATATCTGCCCCAAGATTTATTTACTGGGAGTATGACCGAAGAGAGATGTCGTAGAGCAGCGAAACTGACCGGATGCGAACAAACCCGCAAAAACTCCGGCAGTACTTTCTGATAAACCTTATGTGTGGCAACGACGTCCTGGGCGCAATAGCCCAGAAGCTCATCTAAATTGGCCGATATATCCTCTATACTCTCCCCCCCGAACTGGTCTCGCACTTCCTTATCAAGTTCAATACCACAATGAAACTTCGCCACATCCCGTAATGAGTTGATCGCACTTCGCCTGATCCATAATTCCTCCGCCTCATCATCACCCAAGCCCGCATTGAGCATTGCCCGAAGGTCATCCCCATGGTTCTCCTTCTCAACCCTTTCTTTGAGTTCCCTGTTTTTCTTATGTTTCATCCATGTTGGTCTCTGGCGTGAACACATCCCGTTTACTGCGACATGTAAGGACATCGTATCGAGGAAGCAGTTTTTCGATTGTGTCAATTCATATTCCTCCTGAATCCGCGCTCTATCGTAGCCAACGTTATGCCCAACAATCACTCGAGGCTTTCCCATATCTCCAAATGATACTAGGTGACACGGATTCGGGCTTATTTCGAGCAACCATGGTGACAACCAAGCATACCAAGCCTTCTCGCTCGCTGCGCACGCCATTATCGCAAATGGCGTGACTTTATATAGAACTTCAACGTCGAATACAACGGCATCATCATCGGGCGCTTCAACTTTACAAGCAGTAGGCTTTCCATCATCAATGGTGTACTTCGTCCATCCAGGCATCCTCTCCCATTTGGTGGGTGGATCCGGTATATCTTTGAGAGAAAACTCTCTAGCCATAGTGAGATATGGCTTTGAGACTTCCATCCCAAGTTTAGTGAAATGTTCGTCCAGAGTATTACCCTGTAATTCAGGCAAATCGAATTCGATTGGCGGGGTAATGTCAGAGGTCTTCCCATAAAGTTCGTGTCGATTCAAATGTTCCCGAGCGAGTTCGATCAGCTCTGGTGGTGGGGGCGTGGGTCCCATCTTGAATATCTGGGAGTGTAGGTGGGCAGAAAGTTGTTGGACCCCCAACTCATTGAAGCGGGCTTATATCAAACGTCAGCAAACAGAAAAATAATTGGGCAAGGAGTGTTGTATACCAGCTGGTGGACCTTCCTCTAGTTTCTCCTTCGCTACCCCCTTATCGACGGTAGCATTTGAATATCTCCGAGGAGAGAAAAGTAGCCTTGGGGTGGCAATGGCACCACAACAACTCGATAGACATCCGGAGGGGAAACGAAGAGCAGTTCGACTATTGTTGCATAACTGTAAAGACCTAATAGAAGGAAGCATATCGTGGGAGAAAAGGCCAGTGATCCAGCACAGCACGATGCGACGAAGCCCCGAATATCTTAGTTCTTATTCGCAATTATATTTATGGTTTATTCGCCGTAAATTCGTTGTATCAAGGAGTAAGGTAGGTATGGTATATTATATATTGGGAGTCCTGTAAAAGGGTTAAAGAGAGGAATTGGACAAAATTGTTGAAGCCCTCATGGAAGAAAATCAGACGAAGAGCAGGACGAGTATCTCATCTGGGGTACAAAGTATGAAGGCCCAGAATAGTTGTGTTTCCGCGAGTGTGGGCAGAACGGAGAGGGAATGACGGTGCCAAGAGGTGGGAGAATTTTTGACCTCCCCGCGGCACTCTGCACGGAGTTTACCGAGCCCTGCCAAAAAGATTGTAGGGCACAGAGGGAGAGAGTTTTCACAGTCATCCATTTTTTTTATTTTTTTATTTTTTTATTTTTTTCCTTTCTTTTCCTTTTTCAGGGGGCGATGGTATTTGATTTGATATTAACAATCCTCTATATAAATACGATACCGCCACTGTATCCATTGGTTGGATGTTGAAGAAAAAGCCATTTTGTCTCGCACTCGCATCAAAATGACAATCCCGCGCGGGTGCGCAGTACAGTCGTGTCTGAAAAGTCCTCGTACTGTACATAAAATCGAAAAGCTTTTAAAAATAAAAATAAAAAAATAAAAAAGTCCTGGTACGGTTTGGCAACCCAGCACCACACCATGGTTTTTATATGCGATGAACACAAAAATTGAGATAAAAATTTAATTAAAAACTATATTAATGTGTATAAGAAAAAAATGCTTTCTTGAAAATAATATGACTTTTTAATAACTGTAGAGACCTGGAGAAAATTAAATGAAAAAGGTATAAAATATTTTTCTCTATTAGAGGAATCACATTGAAGATTTTTTTTAATTTTTTCTAATTGTGAAAATTGGCTGAACAAAAGTATAAAAGATGCTAAAAGTAATTATTTGTTATATTTTTAGATTTAGCTTGTAGTATGTATGCTGTGTTTTTTTTTATAGAATTAGAAGCTTTAAAGGAAATAGAATTACTAGTTTTATTTCATCCTTCACTATTTTTCTCCTCCACCTAATACAACATTGGACCTACAACTCATAATAGGTAGTTTGTAAATATTAAATATACTTTATAGATAGAAGGACAAAATTTAAACTATTTTTCTATTTACTTCATAGAGAAAATAAGATATTAGATATTTGTTCTATCAGTTTTAAGCTTATGAGCTAGAAACCTTTTTTTAAAAAATACAACCTAAGCCTACCACTAATATCTACTCATTACTAATATAATTACATCAAAAAATTATCTTTTAATTATATTTCTATATAGTAAAACTTAGTTTATTGAGTGATATTTTAGGAATAAAACATTGTAAAACTTTATAATCAAATGCAATCTTTACAGAATATTCAATACAGCTAATTTTAAGTATTTTAAAAACTTTAGACATAGCTCTATATGTTACTGATTTTGTCTAAGGAATTTACCTGTTTATACCTACTGTATACTAGTGGCTATCAGAAGTCTAATCATTATATATACCTTTTATTACTTATAGTTTAGCAAATATTTGTATAAAAAACATGTCTCAAGTTGCAATTAATACCTTATAACCTCTACTATTGTATATAGATAAAATTAACCACATATCAATGGCAGAAAAATCTTCAGCAATGATAACTACACTCCTCCACCAACCTACTATTATGAAAACAAAAAATAAAAATAAAAATAAAATATGAACACATTGTAGAAATTAATATTTGGTATACTATTTATCAGCCTTAATAATTTCTTCTATTCTATCCACTATTGACCCTATCAAGGTATCAAAAACCTTTGGGTCTAAAAGTTCCTAACAATATATAATAGCCTCCCCTATTACCTTTTTGACCTCATTGACAGGACCTTTTAGGAGAAACAACTCAGGATAGTACTTATGAAGCTTATCTTTTACCAGAGACCAAATATTTCCAATTGGATTGAGGTCTGGTGAATAGGAAGAGATTTCTATAAGAGTAATGCCCTACCTTTTGAGCTATCTCCTAAAGGGCAAATGAGTATTAGCATTATCAATGATTCAAAATACCTCTTCCTCTCCAACCTCTTCTCTAATATCCTCCTATATCCTTAAAAAGTCATAATGATTATAAATATCAATAATTGACTTTCTAGTGACTCTACTCCTAACAGAAGTCCGATTAGGAAAAATAGGTAAAAAAAGACAATGAGTTTGACTATAAAAAAAACCAGTCATCATCTAGCTAATCTTCCTCTCTCTCCTCCTAGTAGCAGGTTCAACATAATCCTTGTTCTACTTTTCTTTTGAATATCTAAATACCCATTTTCTCCTCTTTCCTCCTTCCCTCTCTACAGCCACCTCATCTCCCCATATTACTTTCATTTCCTATATCTCCCTTATTTAATACCTATAGGCTAGTACCTGTTCTAATCTCTCTTGAGCTATATACTCATCTAAATGAACCTTCTTTTATGCTATCTACTTTTTAAGATGCTTTTGTACAAGTTTTCTCTTTACTGTCTTAGTAGAAACTTTGGGAGTAACTCTTTTAGTAATCTCAAAGTAGCTGGTATGGTAATTTTTGAGAGCTTTCTTCACTATAGTATTATCCTGCAACTTGGTAGTTTTAGGATATCTTCCTCTACCCTCATTCTCCTTGCCCTGATATCCCTTTGCAATTGTATTTCTAATAGTGGTAAGGGAGATATTAAAGTAGTGGGAAATTTGTTGATTTCTTATTCAAGTTTGAGGTTTGTATAATCTCAGAATTCTCCCCATGGTAAACTGAGAGAGTTGTTTGGAGGAAATAGGCTTTTTAATATGACTGCAAAGGGTAGAAAGTATAGTTTATTGAAAAAAAGAAGTAGGTAGAATGGTTGACTTGTGGTTGATCTAAAGTAATTTCTTTATGTGATGTTGAAAATGCCAGGCAATGAGGAGAGTTGCATTATCATTGATCATGGGTGGGCAGTTAATTTTATCTGTAGACAATAATCTATATTTCAATTTTACATAATAGTTAAACCAACTAGAGTTCTTGATTATCAAAAGGTAACCTGTAAATTCTATACCTAAAATGTTATTAAAAGTTACCTTTCATAGAATATACCTTATCAGACTACATTTTATGGTTTTTCTTTTCAGACTTCAGTATTAAGGCCCTGTTTGGCAAGTCCATCATATTTTTTATGACATAAAAGCTACAAATAGCATATATATTGTATAAAAAAATAGTATATTTCTAAAAATATGAGTATTCAGTAAGGCAAAATTTGCAGAAATGCCAAGGAATAAATATGGACATGATATTATTTTATTTGACAACTCTTTTTTCTAAGACCTAATTATTTACTATTTAATTCATAGTATCATAGTTGTGAAAAAATTTAAGTTGCCCTTATACTTTTAACATCCTGTATTATTTGTAAGAATTAAGTACCCAAAAAATAAAAAAATAAAAAACTTGTCTTATATTAAGTGTTTCATGTTCATATTAAAAGGGAATAAAACTCATAAAAATTTTCTATTTTTTCTCTCATTAGCCTAACCCTCTATGCTTGTACTCAAAAAAAAAAAATATAGTAGAAATATGGCATAAAAAATATAAGAAGAAAAATAAAAAATATGGTATTTTTTTGGTCTTGCTGAATACACCCCCAATAAGAAAAACTTTTTTATAGACAAAAAAATAGCATAAAAGTGGTTTACCCAATGGGCCTAAGCTCTTGATAATTAATAAATCTTACCTATATTTTAAAATTTCTTTTTTCTATTTTTTGTTGAAATGACAATTAAATATTAAGAAGGAGGTAACTGTTTATTCCTATTACTATAGAGGAGTATAAGGACTTTTCAGACATGACTTTACTTGGTGAAAATACACTTCTGTGTGGAAAGTTCTTATACCCTAGCTTGTACTATAGTACATATTTAGCTGGAATGAATGTATTATTATATACAAGGATATCTGTGGTCCAATTCACTGCTCATAGCAACTGATTTCATCTATACCAAGCCTCAAGATATGTGAATAGGCTATTTTCCCTCTCAAGTTAGGAATTTAGGTCTTTGTTGTGAACAATGAGAGAATATCAATAAAGGTGTAATAGAACTTAGGTACTCACTTACAGATTGGCAAATTTATTTACTGAAATTGTGTACATAATAATATAGACATCTACTATAACTATATATATGCTACAATACTAGCTAAGGTATAAGAACTTTCTATATAAAAGTATACTTATACTCATATAGTATCTGAGTAAAAGTCTTAGTTAAATAACCTTTTTGTACCGAAAGTTGACACTTTTAATCACTTTCTATATGTTGAATTACTTCAAAAGAATACATACAACCTGCTCAGTTATTTTCATATTTATTGTAGCTTTCACTAGATACTGATTTTTAAATTAATTTATATTATGGAGCTTAGTGTTACAAACCTAGCACGGAAAAAGGGTTTCACATGACTCATAATTATGAGATCATAGGTTTGTAATGGTTTTGTGCACATGACCAATTAGGTCATGTGAGTTTCACACATGACTCACACTTGCAGGTCATAGTTGTTATATAGGATTTGATTAAACAATAACTCATTTGAGTTATATGATTGTTTTGCACACATGGCTTGTTTAGAAGTCATGTGAGTTTTGCACATGACCTATTTAAAGTCATGTGATTATTATGTTATGCGAATGTATGAGTCATAATTGTGACTCATAAATAGTTATTGATTTGTAAGCAGGTTGGGAGAAGGACTATATAAGGAGGAGGATATGACGTAGTAGTTAGTTCTTCACACAACCACCTAAGTTATTTCCTAGATATAACTATATGACTTTATGAATATAAAACACCTTTACACTCTTTACTAAGAAAAGAACATCTCGAGATATCTTCCTTGTAGGACAAGGAAGAAAGTGAACGAATAGCTTAGTCTTAGGAAGGCTAAGTAAGGATAAGAATTTAGTCTTAAGAAGATTAAGTACAAACAATGAATACTAAGTTAAGTATTAACCCCATTACAATATCTAATAAAGATTGATATAACATCATTGCCTGTTGCTTGGTTGTATACTAGGAGTGACAGAATAAGCGATCCTCACATTTGGTTGCGTCTTTGCAACACCTAACAAAAATACAGATTTTGAATACGAAGATCAATCTTTAGAACTTCCAGAGGTAGAACAGGCACTTGTAAGAACAGCCTTGGAAATGGGAAGAACAGGAAGTCCTGTTATGTCAGAAGAAAGATCAGAACAAGGATCTACATCATCGGAGGAACATAAAGACCAAAGGATGTCAGCACCAGCAGGAGGAGTACCACCAGCAGGGGGAATACCACCAGCTGGGGGAGAACAGGAAGGGGCCCAACCAATACCAGAACTGATGGCAGAACAACTCAGACAAGTAATCCAGGCCATGTGAGGAGGAACAAGAAGACCAAAGATCAAAGAGCCAGAAACCTTCTCAGGAGAAAGAGATAAAATAAGAAACTGGCTAGCACAACTACGAGTCTACTTTATAGCAACAGGGTAGGCAGAAGGACATGAGGAAGAAAAAATAACATACACCTCAAGCCTACTAAGAGGGGATGCAAGTAGTTGGCTCACACCGTATATGGAAGGAACCAGTACAGCAACCTGGCAAAACTGGCCTGATTTTGTAGAAGCACTACAAGGTCAGTTCGGACCAGTAGACCCAAAGGGAGAAGCAAGGATGAAATTAAGAGAATTAGTGCAAGGCACTAAATCAATGACAGAATATTGGAATTCCTTCCGGTTAATACTAACGGAAGCATACATGGATGAAGCCATGGTAAGTAAATGGTTATTCTAAGGTATGAATAAGAAATTACAGGATGAATATGGACACCTGGATCATGTAATAGAAGGACCAGAGGCATTGGCAAAATGGCCAATAGTGAAAGAAACAAGGCTGGCCACTATCAGACATCTCCAAAATAAAGGAAGCAAACAACAAGAACAAGAAATCCCGCAAAATACCAACAGCACCTATAGAGATACTGCTAGTGTGATTTCCAAGGGAGAACCCATGGACCTAGATGCGACAAACCGCAGAAAACTCCAGAGACTACTGAATAAGGAGTTCCAGAAATAAAGACAGGAAAAGCTATGCTTCCAGTGTGGAAACAAAGGACATTTTGCATGAGACTGTAGAGTCAAAAACATTAAGATATGATCAACAGAGGTGGAAAAAGAGGAGAAGGAGGAAGAAACTTTAAACGATCAAGGTCCCCAGTAGAAGATAGTCTGAGGGACAACCAACCAAAAGCCATCAGGAAATCTAAGTTACGCTCATTACACTCGACCATAGGCTCTACAGAACCCTTGGATTATGAATCAGATCACATTATGGTCAAGGTACAGCTTTACAACAAAAAAAATGAAAAAATAACAACAAATGCAATGATAGATTCAGGAGCTATGAAAGACTTCATAGATCACAATTTCACTATGAGACACTATCTACCCCTGAAGAAAATAGGGAAACTAAGAGATATATACATGATTGATGGTACTGTTTTGGAAGCAGGACCTATCACCCAGATAGTAGAACTATCAATGGACATAGGAAACTACAGAGAGAAGGCTACCTTCCTTGTAGCTAACCTAGTCAAACATGAATTAATCTTAGGAATGACATGGTTAAAGAACCATGGACCGAGGATTGACTGGATAAAGGAAAAAGTCACCTTTGACAGCAAAAGGTGCAAGGCCGTATGCCTAGACAGTTCACCAATGGTATACACAGTACCAGAGGAACAAGCTATAAGAGAGAATCTGGAAAGCTGTATTCTGCCAATGGACAGGAAAGAAAACCTGAAAGAATTGGAAAGTTGGATTCAACAGATGGTCCCCATCAATGAACAAGATAACCAAGAAAGCCAATGGGTGGTTATCAAAAAATTAGAAAAAAGTACAAAAATACCAACATAGGGATCACATTTAGGAGCAGGCCATGACTTGCATAGTATAGAGAAAGTAATTGTCCCAGCATAAGGATAAAAGCTTATAAGAACAGGGGTTGCCATAGGACTTCCTAAGAATACCTATACTTGCATTTCACCAAGAAGTGGATTAGCGACCAAGAAAGGCCTAACTATTAATGACGAGGTAATCAATGCAGACTATACAGGTGAAATTAAAGTATTATTAGTAAACCTATCAGAAAATGACTATAAGGTCAACACAGGAGACAGCATAGCACAATTAATAATTGAAAAAATTATCATGACAGACTTGCAAGAAGTACAAGAAATAAAAGAAAAGAAAAGGGGAGGTGCAGGCTTTGGTAGCACCAACAAAAAAGAACCATGAGGAAAAGACCTCAACATATCCTTCATTTCAGCCAGGGCATTTGGAAAAATGTACCGGAAAAAGGACCAGACAGGCATCCTAAGATGGAATGAAAATGAGACTTCCCTAGCAGCCACAACAATTAGCATGGAACTTGCTCTAAAAAAAGGGAAAGGATAGGGATAAGTCAGTGAAGGAGATAGTCCCAAAGGAATACCATAGATTCCTAGAACTCTTTGAAGAAAAAGAAAGGACCGATTTACCCCCTCATAGATATGCAGACCACAAAATCGAACTAGAAGAAGGAAAGACAGCTCTGTTTATGACCTTATAGCAATTAGGGGAAAAAGAGCTGAAAGCTTTAAGAAGTTATCTGGTGGAAAACCTAGATAAAAGATGGATCAAGACATCTTCCTCATTGGCCGGAGCACCAATTCTATTTGTCAAGAAAAAAGATGGGGGACTAAGACTATGTGTGGATTATCGAGGATTAAATGCAGTATCCAAAAAAGACTGATATCCACTGCCCCTCATAAGTGAAGCATTGGACCACCTTAGAATGGCCAGATACTTTATGAAGCTAGATATCAAAGATGCATATCAGCACATTCGTATACAAAAAGGAGATGAATAGAAAACAGCTTTTTGAACCAGATATGGACTATACGAATACACAGTCATACCATTTGGGTTAGCCAATACCCCATCAACATTCCAATGCTGGGTAAATACAGCCCTCAGCAAATACTTAGATGTTATTTGAACAGCTTACCTGGATGACCTATTAATTTATTCTAATACTTTAGAACAACACCAAAAGGATGTTCATAAGGTACTGGAAAAATTAAAAGAAATCGGAGTCAAACTCAAACCGACAAAGTGCAAATTCCACAAAAAAGAAATGGAGTACTTGAGATTCATTATTAATCAGGAAGGAGTTAGAGTGGATCCTATAAAAATAGAAGCTATAAGGGAATGGAAGGCACCAGAAAAAGTCAAAGGAGTACAGTCCTTTGTGGGATTCTGCAATTTTTATTGAAGGTTCATAGAAGGATTCAGTAGGACAACTAAACCCTTATATGAACTAGTAAGGAAAAACCAGAAATAGGACTGGGGAAAGAAAGCTCAGGAAGCCTTCGAAAAACTAAAAGGAAAACTTACCACAGCACCCATATTACATCATTTTGACCCAGATCAGCCCATAATGATAGAAACAGATGCGTCTAATTATGTCTGTTCAGGTATCATATCACAACAAGATGAAAAAGGAATATGGAAGCCAGTGGCGTGCCGATCAAAAACCATAACCAAGGCAGAATGCAATTATGACATTCACGATAAAGAATTATTAGCAATAATGCAAGCACTCAAGGAGTGGCGAAAATATGCCGAAGAAAGTCCTCACACAATAAAAATACTCACAGACCACAAAAACCTGGTACCATTCACAACTATGAAAGAATTAAACAGGAGGCAAATTCAATGGAGCAAAGAATTAAGCCGGTATAATATCAAAATAGAGTATCGACACAGAAAGGAAGGAGGAAAACCAGATGCGCTCACCAGAAGGTCAGATGACCTACCAGGAGAAAATGATGAAAGAAAAACTCAGAAGGCAAGGATTCTCTTACCAAAGGAAACCTTTATGGACAAAGGATATGAATTTGGAAAAGAAGAAATCAACACCATGGAATTACAGGAAACAGAAACTACTATCAAAGATGAAATAAAGGAAAAAATGGGAAAAGATCAGCAAATGGAAAAAATAAAACAAGCCCTCAAAAGAGGGGACAAGGAATTTCCAAAAGTAGCCTTGGAGCTATGTGAATGGAAGGAAGGGTACCTCTGGTATGAAGGAAAGATATGGCTACTGGAAAATGAACCCCTTAGAACAAAAGTGATAGAACAAAACCATGATGCACCACAAAGTGGCCATGGAGGAGTGGCAAAAACCATGGAGCTAGTACAACGAACTTACTATTGGCCAGAAATGAGGAATGATGTTAAAAAATATGTCAAGAACTGTGACATGTGTCAAAGAATAAAACCAATACATCATGCACTATACGGACTACTACACCCATTAGAAACTCCTGAAAAACCATGGAAATCAATCAGTATGGACTTCATTACGGACCTACCAGAATCAAATGGCTATGACACAATATGGGTTGTAATAGATCACATGACAAAAATGTCACACTTTATTCCATGTCGTAAAGATATGAAAACTATACAATTCGTACAACTATTTACGAAAAATATCTTCAACTTGCATGGACTACCAAAAGACATTGTCACAGATTGAGGTTCAATATTCACATAAGACCTATGGAAAGAAATAATAAAAGGATTAAACATCGATCGAAGATTGAGCACGGCCTATCATCCACAAATAGACAGACAAACAGAAAGAACAAATTCGTCATTAGAATAATTCCTTAGAGCATATGTGGAATACTCTCAACAAGATTGGGAAGAATGGCTGCCTTTTGCAGAGTTCACCTACAATAACTTGATACAAGAAACAATTAAAATCACACCATTCTATGCAAACTATGGACATCACCTCATCAATGAACCTATGGGTCATGAGACCATAATGAAAATATTGAAAAGAGAAGATATGAGTCAATTACACAACATAATCAGAATGGAGATTACTATGGTACAACAGATGATGAAGGAAAATACCGATCAACACAGAAAACCAGATCCAAGGCTGAAATCAGGAGACAAAGTCTGGCTGGTGGCAAAAGATATTCACACCACACAACCATCCAAAAAATTAGATTACAAGAAACTAGGACCTTACAAAATAATAGAAAAGGTGGGAAGAAAGGCATATAAGCTGGCACTTCCCCCCTCAGTGAACAATAAACACTCACTTTTCCACATCAATAAACTCGAACTCTATCAAAACAATCCCTAACCTTCATAACAAAAAGAACCACCTCCTCCTATAGAAATAGAAGGAGAAAACAAATACGAACTCAATCAAATTATTGACTCTCAATGGCACTACAGTAAGCTACCATACCGAGCTAAGTGGACAGGATATCCCCCTAACTACGACTTAGTGTGGTACCCAGCTGAGAACTTTAGTAATGCCAAACATGCAATCAAACACTTTCACCGAGAAAACCCAGGAAAGCATGGTCAAGAGGAAGAACAAATGAGTGACAAAGACTGGATGAATCTAGCAGACCTCCCCGCATCCATGCCAATTATACCTGAACAAGAAAAACACAACCAGAAAAGCTGGACTGGTTGCTTCGACGATGGATGCCAAGTACACTTTATGGAGAAAGAAGAAGCCGATAACTGGCCAAAAGAACACAGAACCCCCTCACTACCACCCCAATCACCCATGACGACATGGGAAGAAACATCACCATACCCATGTACACCATCACCATCACTATGTGACAACAACATCCTCTTAACGGCAAAACAAGAGAGGTTTTCAGGGATGAAAAGGAAAAGAAAGGGGGGCAAAAAATCCTGGGCCAAGGTCAAAAAAAAAAAAAATGTGACTTGGGGGAACCCGGTACAGGAGGAAATCCCACAAAAACCAATCAACAAGTACATACGCAAAGAAATATACGATCGGGTAGGCAATACACCATTGCCAAGATCGGCAACAACAACCCCGTGACCAAGGTCAAGGACCAACTCCACAGAACAAGACATGATGAATGGCCTACACGATCAAATAAGCCACCTACAAACGATGTTGGATGAATCTCGAATTAATAAGAGACTTTTTGAGGGACAAGCAAAGATGTGGGAAAGGACAGGAAGGACTCACCAGAAAGAAAAAGTGGATTTGGAGGGGAAGTTAAGGGTCCAACAGATAAGAGCAGGATGGGCAGAATAGAAGATGATAATTTCAGTAAGGAAACTAGAAATGAAAGAGAGGGAGAACAAACTACTGAAGGAAATGATGGAAAGGAACAATTGAGAATTGTGAAGATTGGCAACACGCCTGAACCGATTGATAGAAAAAAGGGATGAAGGACTGTTGGCCAAATGGGACTTAGGCCATAGGGAAGGGGGAGCTAGTGTTACAAACCTAGCACAGAAAAAGGGTTTCACATGACTCATGATTATGAGATCATAGGTTTGTAATGGTTTTGAGCACATGACCAATTAGGTCATGTGAGTTTCACACATGACTCGCACTTGCAGGTCATAGTTGTTATATGGGATTTGATTAAACAATAACTCATTTGAGTTATATGATTGTTTTGCACACATGGCTTGTTTAGAAGTCATGTGAGTTTCGCACATGACCTATTTAAAGTCATGTGATTATTATGTTACGCGAATGTATGAGTCATAATTGTGACTCATAAATAGTTATTGATTTGTAAGTGGGTTCAGAGAAGGACTATATAAGGAGGAGGATATGACGTAGTAGTTAGTTCTTCACACAACCACCTAAGTTATTTCCTAGATATAACTATACAACTTTATGAATATAAAACACCTTTACACTCTTTACTAAGAAAAGAACATCTTGAGGTATCTTCCTTGTAGGACAAGGAAGAAAGTGAACGAATAACTTAGTCTTAGGAATGCTAAGTAAGGATAAGAATTTAGTCTTAAGAAGATTAAGTACAAATAATGAATACCAAGTTAAGTATTAACCCCATTACAATATCTAATAAAGATTGATATAATATCGTTGCCTGTTGCTCAGTTGTATACTAGGAGTGACAGAATAAGCCATCCTAATACTTAGTTATCAGTCTTCAAAGTTGATACTACCTATTATAATAGCTATCTTGTATGTGAAATGGTACTTTTTGGTATATGAAAAACTTTGAGACTACATACTAACTCTTCCATATCTTGACTAGATTAATTAAAATTTGTATGAGAGTAGGGAAAGGCTATAATAACTAGATGCCTGAAATTAGGTTGGAAAAATACTTTTTAGTTCCCAAACTACCAGCACCAAAGATTCATTACTTTTAGTATAAAAAGCTCATTTTACCAAGACTTTTATCAAGGTCTATTAATGTTAAAGTGTTTTTAAAATGAACTACTATTGCATACTGTTAACTCTTGACTATCTATATTGTATAACAGGCAATAATATAGCCCTAGTCATATTGATTCTTATACTCCTTATGAGTATATATTACTATATGCTAAATTATTATTATAGTTCCACTATATAATGTTTGATAGTACCTACTCATTTATAGTTTCAAGTCTTTAAAGGTACTTAGGTATTGGAGGAACATAAAGAGTGTTTTATTTTTAAAATATATAGATAGGAAATAACTTAGGTAGTTGCATGAAGAGCTATCTCCTCAGAGTAATTTCCCTTCTTATATAGTCCTCTTCTTACAAAACATAACCCTTATGACTTATAATGAATTATAAATGTGAAATTCTATATAACTCATAACTATGAGTTATATCAAAACTAACTAATCAAATAACTCACATGACTCACAGTGGCAATCATGAGTTATTCTACAAATACATCATATAACTCACAACTATAAGTCATTTAAAACAATAAACATACTAATAATAACTATGACTCACAAGTACACAATTGTATAAAATCCTATGACTCATAACTGTACCAGTGAGTCAATGTATAAAATACTAATCTGCCTTGCTGATCAGCTTAATATATAATATATGACTCATATATCTATGAGTCATGTGAAACCTTTATCCTTACTTAATATTTTTCCAAGTAGCACTCCAACTAGTTAGTACATGATATATACTACTAAAATTCTGAGGCTTTGAGTTGATTTTTAGTGGTATGAAATCTCTTAATCTATTTCCAGATACTAGTTTTTTTCAAACCTGATACTGTAAAAAGGAGTAATGATAGTTTATCTTCAACTTGGCAAACCTCCTTTCCTTTCTTCTACTAAGAGAGCTCTTGATTTTATCATACAATAGCTTCAAGTCTTTAAATTTAAAGGATTTTTCTCTTTATCTTTATTCTATTTTTAAGAAATAACTTTATCTCTGTTATCACTTTATCCACTACACTTATCTTCTTACTACTTCTGCCTTTCAGTCAATATGGTCAATAAAGGTTCTGGTTTTTCTGTAACTACTGTCTCTTACTTGGCAGTTTTTCTTCCAAAGTTTGTTGCAAAGAATTTTGCCTTCAAGGCAGACATTTCTCATTTGTGACACTATATCACAATTCTCTCATGTAATCTTAATAGGCTCACTGTGAAAGGATGAGACCACATCTCAAAAGGGTTTCTCAGACCCCCAAAATTCTACTTCCTCTCCTTTAATTCTGTCATTAGATAGTTTTAATATGTTGATTTCTGACATGTCAGATTCTGATAAATAGTGCTGGCTACTTAAAAAGTAGAACAATAGTATTTCAAAATGTAATACCTTATATAAGCAGAGTTAGGGAGATTTCATAACAGACTTGAATTTTGATATAATAATATTGTAATTTAATTATTATAATACAGGACCTTAATTCTGACTGAAATTACTAACTTGATGATGAGAGTTATATCTCCTACTTATAATATTTTTATACTCAGTACTGATATATATAACTAAAATTACAAGCAGGATTGAACTTGCAACCTCCAAAATCTGAGTCTATCATGAAATACCTCTAACCCAGCTTACATAAAGTATTATATTTTACAATGCCGTTGGTCCACCTTTTAAGTGGCCAGCACTATACCAGGATGGTTAGTTTTTTTAGTTGTTCTATTTTCCTGTTGGAGTCTGACTAATAGTAGTGTGGTACTTATTGTAGCATCTTCAGTAGTAGCTGTAGTATCTTTTGTAGCAAAGGTGGTAGTTGAGATAGTAGCTCCTATTAGGACATTAAGTGGTAGATCAATGTAGTACAAGATAGATGAGGGTGATAATGCTATCATGCTTAGACTCAACCTAAGCTTCTATTTAAGTCAAAATAGTATGGTATGAGTATGGCAAAAAATTACTATTTACAAATATTACTGTTATAACTTTTTAGCAGATCTTATTGTCACTTTCTCCGTATAGTTGATATTCAGTTTGTTGTAGGTCTTATGTAGAATTACAGTCCAATGAGTCATAGTTTATGAAAATGCTTACCTACTATCAAATTGAAGGTCTCTAGACTTCCAGTTCAAAATAGAGAAGGGGTGGTTATTAGTACCCCTCTCACTTATAACTTATTTAATTAAGATACAGGCTATTGATAAGGGATATGGTTTGTCACTGTCAGTGTAGTAATGAGTGGTTGAAATACAGGCTACACCTGCAGGTTGAGAACTATGTAAAGAGTGAAATCTATCATCAAGGGAAAGTGATTTAGTTGTAGAACCCTCAAGTTCTAATTTTTTTAATTGAGAGCTATGATAGGGCTCTATAAGAATATGTTTAAATTATTTTTAGTGGATTGTATTGAAGGACTGCAAGATAGTATATAGATTATTAGTAGTACTTGTTGAATACTTAGGAAGATGAATATTTTTTTATTGGGTTGCATAGTAGTATGATAGTTACAGTTTATTATATTATTTAGCTGAGATTGCTGTAGTACAAGCTAAGACCCTCTACCATTAGGAATTATCTTAAGGTTACCTATTAACTACATAGACCTTTGTAAGGGATAATAATGCTGTTCCTGTGATATATTTTACAGGTAGTACTTTTCAAATATATGGTGGGCTAGGTAGGTTGTTTGGGGATTAGCTTGCCCTATAGATATGTAATGCTATCATTTGATATAAACCTTTGAGGTATTTGGAACAATAAAATTTTGTAATTCAACTTGGTAAAGCTCAAATTTGTTGATTTACTAAGTCAAACTTCTGTAAATAAGCCTCATCCTTTAATAAGTAATATTTAAACTACTAAGATAGTAGTCTTCACTATTATTGTACTAAAAGTACTTGATTTGGAAATTTGGTATGGAGGAATGGATACTAAAATAAGTTCTCATTATAGTACAGTACTCTACCTTTACTAATACTCTACTGTTCTATGAAGTACTGAAGTACCTATTTATAAAAAGTTCAGCTCTCTCCATAATAGCAAGGGAGACAACTTCAAATATTGGTAGATGCACCATGAAATTAAAATAAATAGTTAGTGACTATTTTTCTTATGACTCAAAAAGGAAACTTTATTGGATGAAACCTAATCATATCACAAATTTCTCATTCTCCATAGAATTTGGGGCTATTATTAAGGTATAGGACTCCTAAAATTAAAATAAGTTAAAAAAAAAAAGATAAATGTACTGTCACCTGACCTGCCAATTTAGTCAGCATTGTAAGAATAATCAAAAGTAGAGTAATAAGCTATGAATGAAAGTAGTTTGATGAAACAAAGGGTTGAGTTCTCTACTTAGTCATAATAGTATAATATCACACTCTAGAAACTATTGCTGTATTATATATATAATACATTTTTTTGCCCATTCATAACTTTCTCAGGTGGACCTAGTATACTGGTAAAGTACTATTTCTGTAAGATAGATATGCAGTTAGTATTTGAGGGTACTTGGGTACTATTGCAACATAGTATCAATAGAGTCAGAGAAAGTAATACAATATACCATCAAACCACATAACAACTTGTAATAATAGCAAAAATCTCGCAATAATAATGTTACCTATTCCAGATTTAGGGATAATTCTAGATGGTTCAAAGGAGTTGTATTTGTCACAGCATCTAAGACACCAATTAAATTGTCCTACAATTTTTTTTTCTTTTTTCCCCACTTTGAGGTCAATGAGTATTGAGAACTAGTGTTAGGATCACCTATGAGATCACTCCTGTTATATAACTGTGCAACAGGCAATGATACTATAAGTTATTATAATAAATATTTTAATGGAGAATGAATACTCAGAGTCATATTTATTAATTCTTACTTAATCTTCTTAAGACTAAGTTCTTATATTCATTTGTATTCTTACTTAATCTTTCTAAGAGTAAGTTTCTTTGTTCACTTCCTCCTTATCTTAAAGGAGGATATGGTTGGGTTTCTTTAGTAAAGAGTGTAAAGGGGTTTTATATTGGTAAAGTCATAAAGTTATATCTTAGGAAATAACTTAGGTAGTTGTATGAAGAACTAACTATAATGTTGTATCCTTCTCCTTATATAGTCCTTCCCACAACCCACTTACTAATCAATAACTTGTTATAAGTCTCAACTGTGACTCATGCACTTTCCATAACATAATAGCCACATGACCTCAAATAGGTCATGTGCAAAACTTACATGACTTTAACTAAGTCATGTGTGCAAAACATCTTATAACTCAAATAAGTTATTGCACATTCAAATCAAATATAACAACTATGACTTGTAAATGCAAGTCATGTGTGGAACTCACATGAACTAATTGGTCATGTGTGTGAAAACATTACAAACCTATGACCTCATAACTATGAGTCATACGAAAACACTTTTCCATGCTAGGTTTGTAACACTAGTTACCCCTTCCCTATGACCTAAGTCCCATTAGGCCAACAGTCCCTCATCTCTTTTTTCCATCCACCAGTTCAAGTGTGTTACCAATTTTCATAGCTCCCAATTATTTCTTTCTGTCAATTCTTTCAACAATTTGTTTTCCCTCTCTTTTATTTCCAGTTTCTTGTTGGAAATTATCACTCTCAATTCTGTGCATCATACTCTTATCTGTTGGATTTTCACCATCTGTTCCAATTTTTTCTTGTCTTCCTGGAGAGTTCTTCCTGTTCTTTCCCACATCTTTCCTTGTCCCTTGAAGAGTCTTTTATCTATCAGAAACTCATCTAACATTGTTTGGAGATGGACTATTTGGTCATATAGGTCTTTCATCATTTCTTGTTCTGTAGAGATGGTCTTGGACCTTGGCCACAAGGTTGTTATTGCCGATTTTGGTAATGGCATATCATCTACCCAATTGTGTATCTCTTTGAACATGTATGTGTGGATTGGATTTGGTGGGATTTCTTCCTATTCCAGGTTCCTCCATTTTACTTTTCTTTCTTTCATGACCTTTAGTCTAGATTTTTTTACCCCTCCTTCTTCTAGTTTTCGTACCTAAAAACTCCGCATAATCTTTTGTTGGGAGAATGTTGTTGTTGCATAGCAATGACAGTTGCATATGTAGTTCTGGCAATGTTGGTGGGAATGTTGGTTCTCCCCATATTGTCATAGGTGGCAATAGGGGTGGTGATACTGAGGGTGTCCTGTATCTTTCTCATGGCTAATAGTTGGACCCTCCTTTTTCTGTAAAGTGTGTCTGGCACCAATCAGCAAAGCATCCAGTCCAACTGTCCTGGTTGTGTTTTTCTTGTTCAGGTGTAATTTGCATTGATGTTGGGAGGTCTGCTAGATTGACCCAATCCTCATTGCTCATATGTTCTTCCTCTTTGACTAGGCTTTCCTGGGTTTTTTTTAGTGAAAGTGTTTGATTGCATGTTTGGTATTACTAAAATTTTCAGATGGATACTATACTAAGCATAATTAGGGGGATATGCTATCCACTTAGGTCAATACTGCAGCTTACCAAAATGTTTTCGAGAATCAATAATCTGATCAAGTTCATATTCTTCTTCTCCTTCTATTTCTATAGGAGAAGGTAGGTCTTTTTATTGTGAGGGTAGAGGATTGCTCTGATAGGGTTTGAGTTTAGTGATATGGAAAACAGGGTATTTGTTGTTTGCTGAGGGGGGAAGTATCAGTTTATATACTTTTCTTTCCACCTTTTCTAATATTTTATATGGTCCTAAATTCTTGTAATCTAGTTTTTTGGATAGTCTTGTAGTGCAAATATCTTTAGCTATTAGCCAGACTTTGTCTCCTGGTTCTAGCCTTGGATCTGGTTTTCTGTGTTGATCGGCATTTTCTTTCATCTTTTGTTGTGCTGCAATGATCTCTGTCCTGATTATTTCGTGTAATTGACTCATATCTTCTCTTCACAATATTTTTACAATTGTCTCATGACCTATAGGCTCATTAATGGGGTGATGTCCATAGTTTGCATAGAATGGTATTATCTTAATTGTTTCTTGTATTGAGTTATTGTAGGCAAACTCTACAAATGGTAACCATTCCTCCTAATCCTTTTGGGAATATTCCACATATTCTCAAAGAAATTATTCTAGTGAGGGGTTTGTCCTTTCTATCTGCCTATCTATTTATAGGTGATAGGCTGTACTTAACTCAATTGATGTCCATCTCCTTTGTTATTTCTTTCCATAAGTCTGAGGTAAATATTGATCCCCTGTCTGTGATAATATCTTTTGGTAACCTGTGCAGTTTGAATATATTTTTTGTGAATAGTTGCATGAATTGGGTTATCTTCATATCCTTGCAACAGGGAACAAAGTGTGACATTTTGGTCATTCGATCTACAATCACCCATATCATGTCATAACTATCCAATTCTGGTAGATCAGTAATAAAATCTATACTAATTGATTTCTATGGCTTTTCAGGTGCTCCTAGCAGGTGTAGTAGTCCATATGGTACATGAAATCTTGGTTTTATTCTTTGGTACATGTCGCAGTTTTTGATGTATCACTTAATATCCATTAGTGTCTCTGGCCAATAGTAAGTTTATTGTACCAATTCTATGGGTTTTGTTATTCCCCCATGACTGCTTTGTAGTACATCATGGTTTTGTCTTATTGCTTCTATCCTAATAGGTTCATCTGCTGGCAGCCATATATTTCCTTCATATAAAAGGTATTCCTCTTTCCATTCACATTGTTCTAGATCTACCTTGGGGAATTCTCTATCCCCTCTTTCTACAGCTTGTCTTATTTTTCCAAATTGCTGATCTTTTTTAGATTTTTTCTTGATTTCGTCCTTGATGGTAGTTTCCATTTCCTGTATTTCAGTGACATTGATCTCTTCCTTTCCTGATTCATATCCTTCATCCTTGAATTTTTCTTTTGGTAGCAAAACTTGTTTTCATTGTATTTTTTGTTTGTGTTCCTCTCCTCAGAGGTCATTTGATCTTCTTGTAAGTGTGTTTGGTTTTTCTCCTTCCTTTCCTGGTCGATATTTCATTTTGATATTGTATTAGCTTAATTCTTCACTCTATCTGATTTGCCTCCTATTCAATTCTTTAGTGGTTATGAATGGTACTAGGTTTTTGTAGTCTATGAGAATTTTTACCATATGTGGACTTCCTTCCACATATTTCTGCTACTCCTTTAATGCCTGCATTATTGCTAATAGTTCCTTATCATGAATGTCATAGTTGCATTCTGCCTTGGTCATCATTTTTGATCAGTACACTACTAGTTTCCAAATTCTATTTTTATCTTGTTGTGATATAATACCTGAATAAACATAGTTGGAGGCATCTGTTTCTATCATAATGGGCTATTTAGGATCAAAATGACATAATATGGATATTGTGATAAGTTTTTCCTTCAGTTCTTCCAAGGCTCCCTGAGCTTTCTCTCCCTACTCACATTTTTGATTTTTTTTTGTTAATTCATATAAGGGTTTAGCCATTCTACTAAACCCTTCTATGAATCTTTGATAAAAATTGCAGAATCCTATAAAGGATTGTACTCCTTTGACCTTTTCTGGTACTTTCCATTCTCTTATAGCTTCTGTTTTCACAGGATCCACTCTTACTCCTGCTTTATTAATGATAAATCCTAGATATTTGGTTTCTTTTTTGTAGGATTCATATTTTGTCAGTTTGAGTTTGATGCCAATTTCTTTTAATTTTTCTAGTATCTTGTAAATGTCCCTTTGGTATTGCTCAAAGTTATCAGAATAAATTAATAGGTCATCTAGGTAAGCAACACAAATGACATCTAAGTATTTACTGAGGGCTATATTTACTCATCATTGGAATGTTACAGGTGTATTTACTAATCCAAATAGCATGATAGTATATTCATAGAGCTCATATCTGGTTCGAAAAGCTGTCTTCCATTTGTCTCCTTTCTGTATGTGAATATGTTAGTAGGCATCCTTGATATCTAACTTGATGAAGTATCTTGCTCTCTCTAGGTGGTCCAGTGCTTTGCTTATGAGTGGTAGTAGATACCAGTCTTTTCTGGAGAGTAGAGACTGCATTCAGTCCTCAATAATCTACACATAGTCTTAATCCCCTATTTTTTTCCTTGACAAATAGAATCGGGGCTCCCACCAATGAGGAAGATGATCTGATCCATCTCCTGTCTAAATTTTGTACTAGGTATTCTCTTAGCACTTTCAACTCTTTTTCTCTTAGCTGATATAGGTCCATGAATAGGGTTGTTTTTCCTTCTTCTAGTTCTATCTTATGGTCAGCATGTCAGTGAGGGGATAAGTCTATCCTTTCTTTTTCCTCAAATAGTTCCAAGAATTTATGGTATTCTCTTGCTACTATATCTTTCGTTGAATGATCTTTGCTTTTTTTCTTCTTTAGAGCAAGTTCTGTGCTAATTGTTGTGGCTGCTAGGGAGGTTTTATCTTCATCTCACCTTAGGATACCAGTCTAGTCTCCTTTTGGGTACATTTTTCCAAATACTCTTGCTGAGATAAATGATATTTTGAGGCTCTTCTTTGGTAGTTCTTTTTCTTTCCAGTTAGTGCTACAAAAACCTGCATCTCCTCTCTTTGTTTCTTTTATTTCTTGCACTTCTTGCAAGTCTATCATGACAATTCTTTCGATTATTAGTTGAGCAATGCTGTCCCCCACATTAACCTTGTAGTCTTTTTCTGATAGATTTACCAATAGTACTTTGATTTCACCTGTATAGTCTGCCCCGACTACTCCAGCATTGATGGTTAAGACTATTCATTTTGCTAATTCACTTCTTGCTGTAATGTGAGCATAGGTATTCTCAGGGAGTCCTATAGCGATTCCTGTCCTTATGAGTTTTTGTTCTCATGTAGGTACAATAACTGTTTCAGTACTATATAAGTCATGACCTGCCACTAGATGTGATCCTTTTAATAGTACCCTTGCATCTTAGCTTAGCTTTTTGATAACCACTCATTGGCTTTCCTGGTTATCCCCATCAATTTATTGGATCTCGCTTTCCTATTCCTCTTTCATGACCTTAGCTAAAATCTGACTTTTCAGATTTTCTCTAATTGCTTATTCCTCCCATACTGCATATACCATAGGGGAACTGTCTAGGCATATGGCCTTGCACCTTTCACTATCAAAGGTGACTTTTTCCTTTATCCAATCAATCCTTGGTCTATGATTCTTTAACTATGTCATTTCCAGGATTAGCTTGTGCTTGACTAAGTTGGCCACAAGGAAGGTAGGCTTCTCTCTATAGTTTCCTCTGTCCATTGATAGTTCTATTATCTGAGTAATAGGTCCTACTTCTGAAACAGTACCATCTATTGTATAAATATCCTTTGGTTTACTGATCTTCCTCAGAGGTAATTGGTGTCTTATAGCAAAATTATAGTCTATAAAGTCTTCTGTAGCACCTGCATCAATCATGGCATTCATTGTTATTTTCTTATTTTTCTTATTATGAAGCTGTACCTTAACCATGATATGACCTGATCCATAGTTTAAGAGTTCTGTATGATATGTTGTTGAGCATAGTTGTGATATTTCAATAGTTTTCGATCTATTGTCCCTCAGACCATTTTCTACTAGGGACTTTCCTTATTTAAAGTCCCTTCCTCCCCTCCTTCATTGTTTTCTACTTCTAGGCTTCATACTTTAACATTTTTGACTTGGCAGTCTTGTGCAAAATGTCCTTTGTTTCTGCATTTGAAATATCTCTTTTCTTCTCTTCTTTTTTAGAATTCATCATTTGGTAATCTTTGGAGTTTCCTGTAGTTTGTAATGTCCAAGTCCATTGGTTCTCCTCTTGAAACTGTACTAAGAGTAGCTTGAAATATGCTATTAGCATTTCTTAGTGGGGCTGGTTCATGTATTTTACTGCTCCTGTTCTGGAGATATCAGATAGTGGCTAGTTTGGTTTCTTTTTCTATTGCCCATTGCATTAGATCTTCCACCAAATCTGGTTCCTGATCTCTATATCCATATTTATCCTGTAGTTTCTTTGTCATACCCCTGAATAGCTATTCTTTGGCTATTGTCTGGTCCAGGTTGACTTCTGTTGATGTTACCCTGAATTTATTCCAGTATTCTGTCATCATCATTGTTCCTTGAATCAGTTCTCTCAGTTTCATTCTTGCTTTCCATTGAGGGTTGATTGCTACAAACTGAATGCTTAGAGTTGTTTTGAAATCCAGCCATGTATGTCATGTTATTTCAGTGGTTCCTTCTATATAAGGTGTAAGCCAACTGCTGGCATTTCCCATTAATAGGCTTGATACATAGATTATTTTTTCTTCACTGTGTCCTTCAGCCCATCCTACTATGGTAAAGTAAACTTGTAGTTGAGCTAACCAATTTCATAACTTGCTTCGATTGGCTGAGAAGGTTTCTGATTCTTTGACCTTAGGCCTTTTAGTAGTTCCTCCTTCCATAGCTTGTATATTTTGTTGGAGCTGTTCCAGTATTAATTCCAGTATAGAGGGAGCTCTAGCCAAGGCATTTCCCCCTCCTTGTCCTGCTCCACTCATCCTTTCATCTATAGTTTCTGTAGAGGAGGTTAATCCTTCCCTTGATCTTTTTTCTAGTGTAACCAGACTTGCTGCTCTTCCTGTTTTGGAGGCAGTTCTCAAAAGTATGTGTACAACCTCTGGGAGTTCTAAGGATTGGTCTTCGTATTCAAAATCCATGTTGTCATTGGGTGTTGCTTAAGATATAAATAAATATTAGGATTGCCTATGAGATCACTCCTGTTATATAACTGTGCAATAGGCAATGATACTATAAGTTATTATAATAACTATCTTAATGGGGAATAAATACTCAGAGTCATATTTATTAATTCTTACTTAATCTTCTTAAGACTAAGTTCTTATATTCATTTGTATTCTTACTTAGTCTTTCTAAGACTAAGTTTCTTCATACACTTCCTCCTTATCTTAAAGGAGGATATGATTAGGTTTCTTTAGTAAAGAGTGTAAAGGGGTTTTATATTCATAAAGTCGTAAAGTTATATCTTAGGAAATAACTTAGGTGGTCACATGAAGAACCAACTACAATATTATATTCTCCTCCTTATATAGTCCTTCCCACAACCTACTTACTAATCAATAACTTGTTATGAGTCTCAACTGTGACTCATGTACTTTGCATAACATAATAGCCACATGACCTCAAATAAGTCATGTGGGAAACTCACATGACTTTAACTAATTCATGTGCTCAAAATATCTTATAACTCAAATAAGTTATTGCACATTCAAATCAAATATAACAACTATGACTCATAAATGTGAGTCATGTGTGAACTCACATAACCTAATTAGTCATGTACATGAAAACCTTACAAACTTATGACCTCATAACTATGACTCAGAGTCATGTGAAAACCATTTTCCATGCTAGGTTTGTAACAACTAGGCGAAAGGTAACATCTGGCATGAGAGATAAGTCAGTTTAAGCTCAGCAGATGAATCAGACTTACTTATACATAATGCAAAGAACTCTCCTCTGTTTGATCAATACAATTATCACATTCCTACTTATATCACAACTATGGATTCCTACTATAAACCCCTTAGTGATCAGTAAGGTATACAACTGAACTGTAATGAAACTGTAGAGCTTACAAAAAAGAATAAAGAGCTTCAACATGCTATTGCAATACTGCAGAAATAAATGTGAAACATTAATAAAGACTAATCAGACCCTCACCTTTCACCACCACCACTAACTTGAATTGTCCAACCAGGTATGGTAAACTTAAATGACTGGATTTTATGTCAACAACTGAAGAAGTATGCAATTCTGAAGTTAACAAGTAATATTAATTATGAAGTAGTCTTATCTTGAACTGAGTCAGTGACTCACTTTAACCTTCTTGCTGGTTTAGATAATAATGCAACCATTACTGCCACATAGACTATTGTGGTACCTGAGGTCTTAGTATAGTTTAAGTCTATGTAGGCAGATGATTATGACTATCTATTTGTTCCTACTGCTGTCAACTACCTATTTCTCTGAGATGAGGTTAAATTGAAGTTTGTCTATTAGGACTCACATGGTTTCACTGTTGAAGCTGTTTGGAATCATTTGGAGTCATTAAAATGTGGAAGTGATCTTAGAGTCCTACAAGATTTCAATACCAAGTTTCTTGACCTTGTCCAACTTGCTAGTAAGAACCAATAGAATATCCTATATAGGGACCAACTTTATATAATGTATGTAAAGAAGATAATGGTCTGCGAGAGAAATATTCTCAGTGCTATCACAATTTCAGTCCATTTACAAAATAAAACCATCAAACTCAATGATGCTATGACTGTTACAGATGACCAAATTATAACTCATAGACTTTCTGACAGTATTACCACCTCCAGCAGTAGTAGCAGCCTATTTGCAATACCTTTTACATCTTCAAGCTACCCAACCACTTCAGCCTCAATGGATTTTTCAGCTATTTCAGGCCAAAATACGCTCAGCAACTAACACAATCAGAATATATGCTCACCTTATGGTAAAAATGGTCACTAGACAGCAATATGTAGAATGAGAGTGGATTGGAGGATAGGAGGCCTAATCAACGGAGTTGGATATTGTAGGTAAAGAGGACAAGGTTAGCATAGTTCTTGTTTCAGGTATAGTTGTAGGTCAGATGGTGCAAGCTTTCATGTCATAGATAGAACAATGAAGTTGAATAGTACTGGGAGTATAAGAAGTGGAGTGGAAGGTAGCTAGAGAGATAGGGAAAGCTTCTCAAAAAACTAGACAGGATTAGTGTTGAGTGCAGAGTAGTCTGTAAGGAGATATTAGCACTAAGAAAATATAGGAAAGACAGTTTAGATTTCCTTAACTGTACTACTAGTGAAGATACTAGCAACCTAATACAATTCAATTTAGTAATTTTCTCCTCTAGTCACTCAGTATATGTGTTGTATGATCATGGTGCAAGCTACAAGTATATTCAGAAGAAGTTTATCCTGAATTTGAAATAAAATTATTTGAAGATCAAAGTGAGGAGGCATGACTTTATAAAGATCACAACTGCTAATACTGAAGAACAAATTGTCAGATTTGAATCGTAGTTATCCTTTGATCTTGGTAGATATAGATATAATAGTTAGTTTATTTACTATAATTTATTACAAGATGATATTATTCTTAGAAAGGACTGGATGACCACCACTACCTATTAGGTTTACCATGAAAAAAACATTTTATACATTGAGTATGAGAATAGCAGGTGGAAACATTCTATTATTGGTTTATTACCAAACTAGGAACCAGGTTGGATGGCTGAAAATAGCCCATATTTGGCTAATATCACAGGCCTGGAGAGTTGTGATGATACAAAGAAGGGTAGTCACTGGCTTAGAAATGCACCAGGGAGTGCACTACCATAATTATTGAAACAATATTTCAAATTATTTGTGTAGCTATCAGGCTTACCTCCAGACTATAGGAATCTCAGTTTCCAAATAAGGTTAAAGTTAGACTTCAACCTACCCTATAGGTCTCTATACTGCTTAACAGTGAAGGAAAAAAAAGTCATGATGAAAAATTAAATAACTCCTGGCCAAAAGATATATCTGCCTATCAATATCACTTTATGCAGCTCCAATAATGTTTGTACTGAAGGCTGATAGTACTCACAAAGATCTACATATAATAATTGACTATCAAAAGCTAAATAAGCAAACTATTAAGGATCAATACCCTCTTCCATATAGAGAAGAGCTCATAGACCAATTCCAAGATATAACAGTGTTCTCAAAACTAGACTTTTGGTCTAGCTTTCATCAACACTGGATGGCAATACAAGATATTGAGAAGATAGCCTCTATTAGGTCAGATTCACTGTATGAATAGCTTGTGAGCCCTTTTGGTCTTTCAAATACTCTATCCAAGTTTATTAAGTTAATATCTCAGTAACTAAAGGAATATGTTGATGGAGGCTACTGTGTCATCTTTATTGTCAATATTTTAGTATACTTTAAGGATATGTCTTTCCATATGGATCACCTCTAGAAAGTATTAAAAACTATCCACAAAGGTGGATATCATCTGGGACCTGACAAGTGCAGTTTTGGGAATAAGTCAGCAGAGTTTTTAGGCTTTACTATTAATGGAGAGGGGGTGTAAATACTCCAATATAAGGTAGATTCAATTTGTACTTGACTATTACCCCTTACTCTAAAGCAGATAAGGTTCTTTGTTAGTCTTGCAGGTGTCTACAGGAAGTTTATACTACAATTTTCCAAGATAGTACTTCCTCTCCTTGAGCTAATGCTACAAACAAATACTAAATATACAGAAAACCTATCTGACTCAGCTGTATCAAAGAATGTGGAAAGGTTGATATCTACAAACAAAGAATATATAATAACTGCACTAGTACTGGCACTTCCAGAGAAGGGAAACTTGGAGTTTATTGTGAGAACAAATATATCAGGATACATGATTAGTATAACCCTTCAGTAACTCTAGTGGGATGCTGATAGTTAGTCATTTTTAAAGGAAAGAATCCTAGCCTACTTTTCTCATAAGTTATCTAGTGCAGAAACACAGTATTCTATATATGATCAAGAGTTATTTGTAGTCAAGGATGCAATTCAGCCTTGATATTGCTACCTTCATGACTTTTATTTTATAGTCCAAACAGACCATATATTACTACAATATGTCCTAAAGTAACCAAAACTTAGTTTAAGATAGATGCAACTCCTGGAATGTCTTTAAGAATATGACTTTGAAATAGAATATCTTCTGGGGGCATGGAATTATATCTATGTACTGAGCTGTAAGCTAAATTATTGAGACCCCCCATCATATAATATTCCAAGCTCACTTCTTCCTATAACTGAGGTTAGAAATGTTTTATTCCAGAAAACTGAGATATAATAGATGAGAAAAGAGCTTGATATAAAGGAGCTTAGAGAAGTAACATCAGGGGAAGTGTTTACTCAGATATCTATTAATGGTGATGAGAGGTTAGAGGAAATATGTAATGAGTATTGAGATGATCCCAATTTTTGCGGATATTATAGATTGTTTGAGATATGAGAGAGATGGAAGAAGAATAGATATCAAGACTAGTGAGAAACCTAAAGATCAGAGTTAAGTGGATGCAAGGAGAAAGAAGGCAAAGAGGCAGTACTATACTATTTTATCTGACAGTTTTATTACTCTTAGAAAATTAGGAACTCTTTGTATCCCAAATATTGCAGGACTATGACAACAACTCCTTACTGAAGGTCATGATACCCTAGTTGGAGGATACCTTAAGGTTGAATGAACAATATTAGGTCTTTCTTGCTGCTTCTTCTAGTCTTAGTTATACCAAGATAGTAAACAGTATGTTCATGGCTGTACTAGTTACCATAAATCAAAGTCACCCAACTATAAGCCCTATAGACCTTTACAAGCCTTGGAAATTGCTTGTGAACAATAGAAGCACATCAACATTGACTTTATAGTCAAGCTCCCAGCTTCCTCCTCTGGTAATGATAACATCATCACCTTTATTGATGACTTAATGAAGGGGATCTATGGAATAGTAACTGTTGAGAAGACACTTATAGCAGAGTAATTTATAGAAATCTTTATCAACTTCTACTTTCAGCTTCACAGTTTGCCAATTGATATTGTATCAGATAGAGATATTTGTTTCACATCTGATTGGTAATAATACTTGACTAAGATATGGTAAACAAAACTTCAAATGTCTACTATATTTCACCCACAAACTGATAGATAGGTTGGTAGAAAAAGCAAATTCAATTGTTGAAAGTTACTTATACTCGTTCATTCAGATTAAGCTACAGGAGTGGGGTCAACTTTTGGCATCAGCTGAGTTTAGCTACAATGCCCACCACCACCAATCAACTAGCCTTTCACCAATCAAGGTAGACTTTGAATATATACCTTGGTTACCTATAGATGTTATTACTGAAAGTCAACCAACATACTCACATCGATAATATGCAATAAGCTTTGCAATGACCATAGCTGATATTATCACCTTTGCATAACCTTAGAACATATTCAAATAAAATAGTAAGCTGAAGCGAATAAAAAAGATGAGCCTTATTCTTTTCAGACTAGTGATAAAGTACTAATTAATACAAAAAACCTACCCATTTCTTATAGAAATGCAGGCTCTGAGGCTAACTCAAATGTCACTACAAAATCATATTATAACCTACAATGTATTTTACAATAAAGGTTTATTGGTAAATTTACCCTTGGTGAGCAGTGAGGTCCTAATGCCTTTGAAATTGTGGACCTCCCCTCCAACTCATGAATGTCAGAGACCTTTAATGTAGACTGATTATGCTATTTCTATATTGATTATTGCTGACTACAGACTGCACTAACTACTATTCATATCATAGCTCATTTTAGACTTTCCCAGCTATTAAATATGAAGTGGGAAAAATATTGGATTGGCAACAAAACAATAAAGGAAGTGTTAAATTCCTAGTTAAGTGAGTTGATTTGGATGCAAAGGATGATTTGACATGGGAAAACCTAGTTGCCTTTACAGGAGTATAAGAAACATTATCAAAATTTATTCTAGAGCTACAGAATGATAAGTTGGTATATCTTCTCTACTGACTATATCTACAATCAGTTAAATCAAATGTAGTTCCTAGTGCCAAGAGAAGAACTAGAGAGAAGGAGAAGTAGCCAAGCCATGAAAGTACACAACTCTTAGAAAAAAATCAAAGTATGATTGCTGGCAGTATTGTACCCTACTGGTATCAATTCTCTCCTGTCTCTATCTCTTATATAGTTGATAATATGCTATATGTTTCTACATATTTTTCTTTCTTCACTACATTATTTTCCTTTTGTTATTGGAAAGTGAATGTAGGATAGATATGTAGTTAGGATTTAGGGGTACTTGGGTGTCATTGCAATGTAGTATAGATAGAGTCAGGAGGAGCAATAGAATATACCATTGAACTATATAACAATTTCTTCTTCCTTTAGAGGTACACCATTTGGAAGGTAGAGAGTTAGTACAAAGCTCAATTACTTTTCTCATGGAAGTAATAAAGTACTGAAATAAACTCAAGCCAAATACAGAGACTAAAATCTTCACTATCTAGTATACTTTACTAGTACTGTCTTAAATAATCTTTGTAAAATGTAAATGTAAATGTAAAGATAAAAAAAAAAAAAAAAAAAACTAAACTAAGCTCTGAAATTTTTTATAGTAGTCTATTACAGCTATCGATATTTTCAATGCATTTCTCATTGTTTTTCTGTCTGTAGTTATTGAATTACTAATACTCATTCTTTTATTACTGTCTTCTAGTTGTGAGATATCTAATTGTTCTATTCATTGCTGATTGATAGTTGACAGATTGTAAAGTATATAGGTAAAAGTCTTGGTAAAAATACTAAGGCCTTGCTCGATAGGTCAGAAAAACTATGGCTTTTCTGTTTTTTTGGCTTATTTTTCATAGTTTATTTATAAAAAAACTATGCTGTATTTTGATTATCACAAATCTTATGATTTTTCTTTAAAAAAAAAAAAACAATGGTATTTTACTCCCTAGTATTTATGACTACTTAATTTGAGTAAGAGTATGTGTTCCAAAAAATTAAAATACAAATTACAATAAAATTTGATTAGCAAAGGATTTGAATACAGACAAGTCTCTATATCAATTATATAGTGAAACTGTTAATCTAATAAGTATTTTGAATTACAAGACCTTGATTGTTGGCATCTTTCATACATGATAAGAAAAAACTATGGCAAAACTATAGGACAGCTGATCTGGTGTTAGGTGCATGGACCACTTTGGACCACTCACCCACCAACCTACTATTCTATCATACCCCTGTAGCTCCCTTATAGAGAATACATATCATTACCTTACCTTAGCCATATTGCATCCCAATACTATAGGATCAAAGATTGACAGCCTTAGCATAATACCATATACCTTGTTGCTGTCTCTCTGACCAAATACAGTCCATAGGTTATATGAGAGGTCTCTTCAGGTGATGAGTAGAAAGTAGAATAAGGTCATTTAGTTAGGACACTAGTGGGTTATCATCCTGTATTTTAGTAGTTAAATATTGTGGCTATTAAGTAATGAGATGTTTTAATAAAACTATTAGTAACTTAGATATAGTGAGTCTATGGTGCTATAGGGTATGACCATATGACAAAGTCTACTGTTTTGGATGAAGTAGAGTCTAATAGGCCTACTTAAGAGATAGTGAGTAAGGGACTTTCTGCCTGCTAAACTATGGTTCGATGCTGGGCAAAAGTCTTATCATTTCCTATCGAACTTTGTTATACATATTATGCATAGCAATGGTTGCACTTGAACATTAATACTGATTACTTTATGTTTCTAGGATGAACAATAAGTATGGACTCCTTTATAGTGACATACTTAAATTAAGTTTATATGGTTAAAAAGATTGAAGACTACCTACTAGAGGAGTGCTCAACACCTCCAGAGTTACTAGGAGTTTGAAGATATTAAAAGCTTAGCAGGGCAAGATATTCTCAAGGTCAAAGAGTGTTTGCACTCTATTATGATAAGGGATTTTTGCTGATGGTACTTTGTTAGTATGGTTGGGAGATGTAGCCTATAATAACTTAGATACAGAATATAAATATCAAGGTACTCTCAAAGGCATTAGAATCATCAAGCAATGCAGAAGAAATCTTATTAATATTTTAAGTTATTACTCTAAAAATATTCTGCACATATAATACCCCAAAACTATTTTCTCATCAAGCCTACCTGATCATCTTTATCACCTTTATTATTAGTACCTATGAACAGCTATGTTCACTCACCTCTTTCTTCAGTTGAGCTTCCCTGTAACATCTGTTTTATTTCTTGAAATACTATAGTATTTCTATTTTTACTTATAAGTCATTTTTAGGAAATAGCATAGTTGAAAAAAACTGGTATAGTTCTGGTAGTCTATGTACAATAGTTTGATTGATGCAATGGAGGATACAATGGGGGATGCCTTAGCATAAAATTCCCTGCCCCAAAAATCACATATGCAAACTTGCTTGCTCACATCCAAATTACAGATATGATAAATTATTAAGATGAAGTTGTTAGAATATTGGTATAAAGATGTGAATAAAGAAATTCAAGATAAAATAACAGATCAGAGTAGGAATCAAATTATATATTAATTATGAAGAAAAATTATAATGGGAGTAGGAATTGAACCTGGTTTCAGCTTATTAACACAGAATTTTATGCCAAGGCATCTCCTATTATGTCTCCTGTTGCATCAATCAAAGTGTTGTACATAGACTACCAGAACTATACATGCTAAGCAGAACCTAAATAAGTGAACACTTATTAAAAGAATGTAAGCAACAATATAAACTCATGAAAAAATATATCAGAATATCAGCCATGATGCTCAAGATAACTTGTCATGAGTTTAGCTACATAGAGAAAGATATAATCCTTGACTTTTTTGAGATTTTTCAGAAAATTTCTACTATTAGCCAAACTATAGGCTATCCTTAGTCAATAGTATAAAATTGCTTTTCCTGGTCATTCAAAAGGGGTATCATAAATAACCTTCCCTAATCTAATATACTACTCTTGCTATCATAGCAAGTTAAATAGTTATTAGTGCAAGGAGTAAGGCTCTATGGAGATTAGACTAGGGAGAAGTTATGGCAGATATTTACTCCCAATATTTCAGTAAACATGGTGAATTGAGCTTTAACCCAAAAAAAAAGTATTATTAAGAAGTAGTTGGCTAAGAACTTGAAAAGAACTAGGCTTACAAGAGAGCATGCTCATAAAAGGTTAACTTAGACTATAGTATATAATAAAATAGTTGTATTAAGTATACAGATAGTAGGTACAGCCACTAGTCAGAAGTGTTCATGATCTGAGACATGTGTTTAATTGCGATTGTGCCATAGTAGGGCCAGTAGTGGGGTAGTGGGGTTGTGGTGTCAACAGCAACAAGAACGTGTGCACACAAGTGAATGAGCAAAGGAATGAACGGGCAAGCCAACCACCAAACAACCCACTATAAATTTAATTATAGAAATTTGAAATAAAGAACCTTGATACTATCTAATACTTTGTATAGCCTCCCCTTGCTTCCAAAACTGCAGCCACTCTACTAGGCATTGATTTCCACAACTTCTCAAAAAACTCCTCAGGAATTGTCTCCCAAACTAAGGGTAAGACCTGGGCCAATCTCTTCTTTACAGCTTCCTTTCCTCCTGAGGTATCTGCAATCCTAGGGTGCTGCTCATGCAATCACTTTTTAAGCTCAACCCATGCATGCTCAATAGGATTTAAATCAGGGGAGTAGGGGGGGTGTTCCTCCACTTCAATACAGTTTCTCTCCAACCAATCCATAACACCATAAGTTTTGTGAACAGGAGAATTATCTTGCTGAAAGAGGATATCTTGCATACCAAAGGAGATCATTTGATGAATAACAGGAAAAAGATGTCTTCTCAAGAGCCTAACATACCTGGTCTTGTTGACATTTTGGGTAATAGGAACCAAAGGGCCTTTTCTCTTACCCCAAAAGCAGCCCCAAACCATGAGAGAAATTCCCTTATCCTTCTCCTTTGGATGAATACAATCAGCTAGCCACTTCTCTCCAGGTTCTCTAAAAACCCATTGCTGCCTTGGATCCTTAGATTTCTCCACACTGCACTCATCACTCCAAATAACTCCTTCAAAATCCTCCACTGTCCAATCCTTATGAACTGTAGCCCATTTCAATCTCTTTGCCACATACTCAGGCTTGAGCTTGGGTCTTGATTTGGCTTACCATTTCTTGACATTGGCCTCTCTGAGTACTCTATCCACTATTTTATATACAGTTTATTTATTAGTCAATCATGTCCTATTACTCAGAGTAGTACCAGTGTAGGGGGCTTTACCAGTAGAAAGTGATACACCAGGTACATATCTATCTCTAAAATCAGATCTGGTCATTTTCTAGTCAGATTTGGCTGCCTGGATGATTGTGCGACATTGCTGACAGCTAATAACAGGGGTGCGACCAGGGTGAGGGATGTTTTCCACTGACTGGCGCTCACATGCCTGGACAAGGAAGCTTTTAACTGTTGTCCAAGGCCAGCCAATGAGTTGAGCAACAAGGGCAATATTCCGGAGGCAGTAGAAAAAGGCAATAATCATGCCTTTTTCCACATTCGACATCTCTCTTCATGAGGTTTTAAGAGTTCTTTTTTTTTTTGGTACTGAGTGCTTTGTATATCCAGATTGGTAAACTATAATTAAAAGATAAAGGGGTGGTAGTCACAGCTGGAGTATAAATTGTTTAGGTATGTTATGATCATAATGGTGATACCATTCACATTCACAGTCACGATCTGGCATTTTTGGCAAGGTAGCTTAGTAAGCCCAATAAACATGTTTCACAAACACTTCTGACTAGTAGCTGTATCTACCATGCTAACCTAACATAATATCAGACATTATATTCTACTATTCAAATACCTTCCTACAACTCTCTTGTAGAGAACTGGAGTCATTAACTTATTGTAGCTATGTTGCATCCCAATACTTTAGGAATAAGAATTGATATAACCAGTATGAGACTATATATGTCACCATCTGTCTGACCAAATATTATCTATAGGATATATAAGAGGGTATTTTCAGCAACAGGTAAGAAGTAGAATAAAGTGATTTAGTCAAAGTACTGGTAAGTTCTCATCCTGTTGTTTTTTAGTAGTTAATAATTATTACCATTAAGTAATGAGACACTTTGATGGAACTATTAGTGACTTGAATATTGAAAGCCTATGGTATTGTAAGTTATGATTATATAACTGAGCCTACTACTTTGAAAGAAGTAGAGTCCAATAGACCTACTTTAGAGTCAAAAAGTAAGCAATTTTGTACCCAGCAAACCATTGGTTCAATTTAGGGAAGAAATCATACTTACTTCTATTAGATTTTATAATATATAATTATGTATCATAATAGTCATACTTGAATATCTAAAGCTGACCACTTTATATTTCAAGGGTAAATAATTGGTATAATTGCTATTGAGGTAGTATACTCAAACTAAGTTCAATATAGCAGAGAGATCAGAAACTACCTACTAGTGGAGTACTAGATACCCCCAGAGAAATTAAGGATTTGACAAAATCAAAAGCTAAGTAGGGTGAAATATTCTCAGAGTCAAAAAGTATTTATACTTGAGAATAATAAGAGGTTTTTACTAGAGGTACTTGGTTAGTATAAGAGTTAGATATACCGTGTAACTACTCAGATATAAAATATAAATATTAAGGTACTCTCAAGCTGTTAGAAATTCTCTATCTCTTATATATATCTAGTAATTGGAGGCTCAATACCAAGAAAAAATCACCACTTTTCCATCACGTATCCACCTATTCTGGTGGATCTGAGGTAGTGTAGGAAACTCACTACCCAATTATTATTATTCTTTTCTCTTCCTTCTCCATAGAGTCTACCTCTTTGAAGTATTTTGCCCACATCTCATGATATTGAGTTCTACCCCTCTTCTTCACTTAAGTCTTGCTTAACAAAAATCTCACAGCTAGTAATACCTTTTATACTCAACAGATAGCTGAGAATACAGTTTGCTGTACAGAAGAACTTCTCAACAGGTTATGGTCAATCTTCCTATTCTCCTCCTTGAGGTCACTTGCTATAGATACAAACATAATTTCTGATAGTTATTTAAGTTATTAGGGTCTACCCCTCTTCCTTCTCCTCTTTCCTTCCTCACTTGCCTCCTCCTTCCTCTAAGATCCTCTCCAGTAGTAATGTCATCTCTCCTATAATGGAACAACCACATCAGAGATATGGTAATATAATTAGCTGTTCTTAGTTTTGTATCAGTTAGTTAGTACCTTACTACTACTCTCTTTTCCTAGTACTAGTATTATACTGCTTAGTACTTTGGAATTTCTAGAGAGCCAGTAACAAGATCCTACTATACTATACTGCCTCTACCTTTGTTCAGTTTACTTCAGCCTTCAGCTTGATTTCCTTTTACTCCTCATACCTGAGTCTACTATTCTAGAGCCCCTTCCACTACTATACCATATTTAGGATTAGCAGATTATGAGTAGTTGTATTGTTGGTTGCAATTAAGTAACTTGGTTGGATTTCTTATTTAGGTTTTTATTTCCTTATATTTAGTTTTAGTTCTTATTCACTGTCAAGGAACTAGAGTTTCCTCATTTCTTGTTTGTAGAGGATTTTATATCACTGTATCTAGTAAGCTCTTTGTTGAGATGATTTTCTACTTAAAGACTGATTTGCAAGAGGGTTTTCAGTTTTTTCATCATGATTTGGACTGAGTTAGGACAGATGGTTTTTGATTGCTTTAACTAATATTACATGCATATTTTATAGCATTTAAACAAATAAATAATGAGATAAATAAAAGAAACAAAAAAAACAAACTCAAGCTATTAGTATCATCCTCCATCTCCTCTGTATCTCTAGTGATTGAAAACTCAATACTAAGAAAAATATCATTAATACTACTTTTTTCCTTATGTATTCTCTCATCCTAGTAGATCTGGGGAGGGGGGGTGTAGAAGACCTACTATGCTATATATTATTCCTTTTTTTCCCTTCTTGAGGTCTATCCTCTTGGAGTCCTTTCTCCTCATCTTGCAATATTGAGTCCTACCACTCTTCTTTACTGAAGCCTTACATAGTAAAAATCCTATAGTTGACAACCTCTTTTCCCACTCAATAGACAGCTGGGAACACAGTTTACAGTAGAGAGAAACTTGTCAATAAGCTATAGTGGATCTCTCCATTCTCCTCCTTGAGGCTACCTAAGAAGACATGAATATGATTACTGATAGTTATTTTATATTTCATTGGGCTCACTCCTCCATATTTGCTAGTACCTTCAAGTGACTACTTCTCTCCTCTCCTTTAGTATATTATTTTACTGCTAAGCTATCTTGGAATTTCCAAAGGGCTTGAGATTCTGAGAGCCTGCCATATACTTTGTCTACCTTCATTCAGTTTACTTTACCCTTTAACTTGGTTTTCTTTTACCCTTTATACCTGCATCTATATATCCTTCCCTTTTACCATACATATTCAGGATTTGTAGGTTATAGGTATTGGATAAGAAGGAAGTTGCATCAAAGGAGTTAGCAGAAAATAAGTTGTTAGGAAGGATAGACTGAAGGATGATCGGAAGGATAGATGGAAGGGATGATGGAAGAATAGACAGAAGTGTAGAGTTGGGAAACTACAGTAAAGTTTTCTTGTATTATTTGTTTCCTTTATCACTGTGGGCTTACTACAGGAGTTTGTGGAATGTTACAGCAGTGTGCAAGGTATCACAGGAGTATGTGAAGGAATTTGAATGCTTGTGATGATCCATGGAAGGATCAATAGTTACTTGTTATTTTCATATATACTTATGTATTTTTCTGTTTTAGTTAGTTAGGGAGTTAGACATGACTATTATGAGATTATTACTATTCTCCTCCAACTTTCCCTAAGTCTCATACTTATTTGCTCACTTTACATTATCTATTGCATTACTAAATACTCTCCCAAGACTTAATTCTAATAGGTTATGAGCTTTTGATGCACAAGTGGAATAAGAATGTTATTGCAAAAGACAATATGTTAGAATCAGGTTTTGATTTGACTGGCGTGAATACATGGATTGTGGTAGAGTTATTGAACAATACCAATTATGAGAGATGGGGATATGATATGATGATATTAATTGCCAGGAAAGGTTTAACCTTCATCGTGGACAGAACTGAAGAGTATCCTGTGAGTGAAGCCCCTGTGACTGGAATAATGGCCTCAGTGATGAAGGAACAGTTGAAGTAGAAGTCTCAAGACATAATGGCTAAAGCATTGCTTATCAGTTACATGGAGCCTCATTTCTGTCATAAGTACTGGGGGTGTGAGTCTGCTAAGATGATGTAGAGCACAGTTAGAAAAGACCAGAAGAAGAATGGAGCCGAGTATTTTCACTATATTAATAACAATATTTGATCCCTAAGGTTGTCGATTTTCCGTTAGTTGTAAACTTCAACGAGAAGTTTCAGACTCTCCTATCCAACCTCATGTTGAGTGATACGGAAGGCTACAGGATGAATGATATGGAGGCTACGAATATGCTCCTCTGAGCATTGCCTACTGAAAATGAATCATGGAGAACCTTTCACCAGATTCAAGCAAGTGCAAGCAAGCCTCAGGTACTGATGGACAAGATGCTTAGACATGACAGTAGCATGAAGTCTGATAAGAGGAATGCTGGAGCTCAAGGAGTGATGGGGGAGGTGATGTACTCTCACGCTGGGGGCACTGTGTTTAAAGGCCAGAGAGGTAGACTAAATCAAGGGTGCAGAGAATGTGGAAAAGGTGGAAAGAATGCTGCAATTATATGTCACCATTGTGGGAAGGTGGGACATATAAAAAAGGACTATTGGTCTTTGAATAAGGCTAGACCTGGTAGAGATCAGCAAGGTCAGCCACGAAGATAGCAAGGGAACAGAAAAGGTGGAAATACCTCTGAGAATCAGAAAAATGATGGCAACGGAGGAACAGCATAGAGCTTGGTTCCTTCAGAAGCAGAAAGGAATGCTTTGATGAATGCAGGGGTGGATGAAAGGTGGTGGGTGGACAGTGGATGCTCGAACCATATTATCAGTACTAAGACTTTCTTCATGAAATATCACCTGTACCTTATGGGAGAAAGGACTGTGAATGTTGCTGATTCTCGTAACTTAGAAGTTAGTGGAATTGAAACAGTAGAAATAGTAGCCCATATTCCAGGTTGCAAAGATAGAAAAGTTGAAGTCATCAATGTTCTGCATGTGGAGAAATGCAGGAATCTTCTATCACCAGGTCAGTTGATAGAACATAGTTTTACCATTAAGCTGGAGCCTGGAGAGGAGTGTTACCTTTATTGCAACATGGAATTGATGGGAAGAGCATGGATGAAGAATAGATTATTTCTTCTTGATACTTCTCCCAGCTCATGCCAAGTCAACAAACTTGGAGTTTCTGATAGTGCCTTTTTTAAATCTGGAGATGAGACAGCCAATGGCAGAATGGCTGTGAGTGATGAGCTATGGCATTGCTGGTTGGGGTATATTAGCTATCAAATATTAAAAGCAATGAGGAGTGGAGTGGTTGCTGGATTGGAGAAGATGAGTAGTGGTGGGGGAGCAGTGAGAAGATGTGAGGACTGTATAAGAGGGAGCCTCAGTCGCAACCCTTTTTCCACCACACCACAATATCCTGCTACTGACCAACTCCAATGCATTCATACTGATGTTTGCAGACCTATGGATACCCCATCTATAGGAGGAAAGAATTATTTTATTTTATTTACCAATGAATTTACATGTTATACAATAGGATATTTTATAGAAAAGAAGTCAGAAGCATTCAAATGTTTTCTTAGAATACAAGGCCTATATTGAGATGTCAATTAGAAAGAAAATTGCAGCAATCCGGAGTGACAGTGGAGGCAAATTTCAGGGAAAGAAATTCTTGGTGTACCTAAGATATCATGGTATCCAGAGTAAATATACCACACCCTACACACTACAAGAGAATGGGTTAGCAGAGCATCAGAATCGAACACTAATAAATAAGACTTTGAGTATGATGGCTGGAGTAAATGCACCAACGAGGTTTTGGGTGCTAGCTAGTCAGACAGTGATATACCTCTGAAACTGATCACTGTCAAAGTCTCTAGATGGCTGAACACCATTTGAGTTGTAGTCGGGATACATACTGGATGTCAGTCATCTTCAGGTATGGGGCAGTAAGGTACTTTATCATGTACCAAAAGAGCGGAGAAGAAAACTAGACTACAGGACTGTAGAGGGGATCTTTGTCGAATACTGCCTTACCACGAAGTACTATGAGGTCTATGATGCAAAATCAAATTGTTTATTGACAACAATGGATATTGTTTACTACAAAGAGGAGAGCTACTGGGCAAGTCAGTCAGTGAGAAGGGAAAAGGCTAGGCAAGAGAAGGCGAGAGGAACTGGCAGAGTTGGAGAAGTAGTTGTAGATTTAGATAGTGGAGGGAGTTTGCAGAGTGAAGTGGAAGAAAGGCAGAATTCTTCAGTGATGAGAGTTTCGGCTAACCAGGACATCTATTCAACACCTGATATTCAATTACAAAGTCCTGCAGAGGAGAATGACCTACCACCAATCATACCATACATACCCACACCACATTGAAGAGGACTAGAACATCCCAGAGATTCAGGGAAATCAACTAGCAATAGAGCATCTATGCATTTGACCAGAGAGGTTAAAGGTTTAGCTTCAAATTTGGGAAAGGTATGGGAGCCTTTGGTTGAGGAAGAAAGAGAGGGCCAGGCAAGTGAGCAAATTTCCAGAGGAGTCGAAATTGTTGACTATGCTGGAATAGTTGAAGATGGGCTGCAGATAGTTCAGTTGGCAATAGAAATGCTACAGAAGGAAAGCTGGGCTAAGGCCATCAAAGAGGAGATTGAGAACTTGGAGAGGTTGAAGACATGGATAGTTTTGAGTGACATTTCAGAGGGAAGGAAAGCAATCACATCACAATCTATCTTGGCAAAGAAGCTAGATACCTCCAGTCAGCCTGAACATTATAAGGTCAGGTTGGTTGCCCTTGGGTTTAGACAAAAACTGTGGGTTGAATTTCTTCAAACCTATGCTCCATTAGTTGCACTGAGTAATGTGAGGTTGGTGTTATCATTTGCTGCAGCCAATGATATGGAGATATATCAGTTGGATGTTCTTGCTACATTTCTTGAGGTCAAGATTGAGGAAGAAATTTACCTGCAGTTGCCTAGAGGTTTTGAGGCAGTCGGAAATGCAGGATCACAAGAAGTAGTTTATACTGGTGATGAGAAGTCAGTTTATGTTCAGATTCTTAAGAGTCTATATGGATTACACCAATCAGCTTTGAATTAGTATGTTAAGCTTGATATGGAATTATTGAAATTAGGTTTCTGCAAGAGCATGTTCAAAGTGGGGGTCTACTATCATGATGGATTGGTTTTGATCGTGTGGGTGGATGACATTTTACTCATTGGGAGGAGACAGCAGGTACAGGCAATGAGGAAAAGTCTTCAAAATGTTTTCACAATATAGGATATTGGTCCTATCACACACTTTCTCAGAATGAGAGTCACATATCAAAGAAACGAACAGTTACTATTTATCAATCAAGAAGGTTATGTCAACCAGGTTCTGGGTCGTTTTGGCATAGATAAAGGAAATGGTGTTGCTTCACCTATGGATCCTGGAATGTCACTTCTACAACTGAATGGAGTTGGGACTGTGGTAAAGGAAGAGGAGACTAATGAGGAGGTAGAAAAATTGAGCAAGAAGATAGAGGAGAAAAAGATTATGGATGAAGAAGAGACTGATCAGAAGGAGTATCAGGAGATCATCAAAAGCTTAAACTATACCACAATATCAACTAGACCCAACATTGCATTTTCAGTTAGGATTTTGGACAGATTTGCTTCTGATCTGGCTAAGAGGCATTTACTGATAGCACAAAGAGTCATGAGATACCTGAGAAAAACAGCAAATTATAGACTGTACTTAGGGTGAAGAGAAAGAGATCAGGGTTCAGTATGTCTTTATGCTGATTCAGATTTTGCTAGTGATCCAAATTTACTTAAATCAACTACCGGGATGGTGATCCAAGATAGGTATGGATTGATCATTGCATGGTATTCGAAGAAACATACTATCACAACAAAAAACACCATGGATGCAGAGTATATTGCTACTGCTACTAGTACTGATAAAGCTGTTTGGATCTACAAGGTGGATCACGAGTTACACCAATTGCTGAGTAGTACCTATCAAGATGACAACTATTCAAAAATGTTATCACTTCCAGTATACAGCCATAATCAAGCAAATGTGCAGAATATGAACACTGAAATACACCAAACACCACGCAAAATAGTAGGTGTCAAGTTCTATTGGCTCATCGATCAGGTTCAAGACGGAACAATCACTGTTATCCATGTTTCTATGAACAACATGATCACCGACAAATTTACCAAGGTCTATGGAAGGTTGAAGCAACTTGAGTTTGTCGAGAAACTTGGTCTTGTCTCTATGGGGTTCAGAACGGCAAGTTTCAGGGGGAGTGTTGGATAAGAAGGAAGTTGCATCAAAGGAGTTGGCAGGAAATAAGTTGTTAGGAAGGATAGACTGAAGGATCATTGGAAGGATAGGCGGAAGGATAAATGGAAGAATAGACAGAAGGATAGAGTTGGGAAACTACAGTAGAGTTTTCTTGTGTTATTTGTTTCCTTTGTCACTGCGGGCTTGCTATAGGAGTGTGTGGAATGTTACAGTGGTGTGCGAGGTATCACAGGAGTGTATGAAGGAATTTGGATGCTTGTGGTAATCCATGGAAGGATCAATAGTTACTTGTTATTTTCATATATAGTTATGTGTTTTTCTATTTTAGTTAGTTAAGGAGTTAGACATGACCATCATAAGATTATTACTATTCCCCTCCAACTGTCCTTAAGTTCCATACTTATTCACTCACTTTACATTATCCACTGTACTACTAAATACTCTCCCAAGACTTAATTCTAATAATAGGTAGTTATGCTATTAGTTGCAATTGAGTGACTTAGTTTAGGTTTATTGCTTAATTATTGTTTCCTATTACTTGGTATTGCTTCTTGCTTACTGTTGAGAGATTGAGATTTCATTGTCACTTGTCTATAGAGGTGTTTAGTTTAAAGTTTTCAGCAATTGTTTTGTTTAGATAGTTTTCTACCCAAAGGCTGGTTGGTAAGAGAGTTTTTAGTTTCTCATTACAAATTGGACTGAGTTAGAATAGATAGTTTTTGTCTCTATAGGTACATAAGTTTTTTTACTATACAAATAATATATATTGAGTTAAACAAAAAAAAAAAAAAAACTCAAACTATTAGAATCATTAAGTAATAATGAAGAGATCTCACCAATATATTAAATTATTACTCTTAAATACTTTTGTATATATAATCTCTTGAGCTCTTAGTAGTTTTAGTGAATAGTTTCTTTGAGCCGACCTGACAATCTTCATCAAATTTGCTCAAGAATAGCTAAGTTCAACCACCTCTTTCATTGGTTAAGCTTCCCTGTAATAGGTAGAGGATTTTAAGGAGGTTGTCTGGAGTCATAAATGCTTAGTAGAAAGAAGTAAAAATTCACTTCAAAAATGGGTATTTAGATCTACTACTGAAAAGTGACATTCAGATTATGTCAGGAAGATAGGAAAGGGAAAGAGTATTTCCTTAATAGTCTGGAGATGTTTATAGGTGAAAAACTAAGGAACCTTTGTACCCTTAGTGGTAAAATCATTGGACCAATAGGTCTACCTGCAGCTTCTTGAAATTTGCCTTACTCCAGTTCTAACATATATCGAAGACACACTTAGGGCCTGTTCGGCATGTACCAGTTTTTTTAAACCATGGTATTTCCTGAAAATGACTTATAAGTCAAAATAAAAAAACCACATTATTTGAATTTTCTTTCGTAATTGACCCCCCCCCCCATTGTTATATATGTCTGTTCTTATTAACTGTATATGATCTCCCTTATTATATATTAATTTGTGGAGGATACCGACGTTCGACAACACTCTCGGTTCTCAAAGATTATAGAAGTCTCCAACGTTAACTATTCTTCGTTTCTCGTAAAAAGGAGAGTGCTTCTTATAGTTGTTCCAGACATTCAACGAGTCATCTTATGAACAGACTAGGGACTATGTCAAGGTCATCTTAGAATTACCGAACGAGGAGAAATGACTAACCAAGCGGAACGTCAGAAACAACATAACTGAGTAGTGCATCACGTTCTTCCCGTAATCGGTTTCAGGGAACACAACCAAACCAACCCGCATGTGCGAAAGAAGCCACGACACTCGGTAGTGGAAGCCATAGTAACCATGAGTCTGGTAGTCTTGATCGTGATTTCGAAGACCGATCCCTCCAGGAGTCCGAGGGACATGGTGATCTTGACCTAGAACCATTTCTGGAGACATGAGGTTGAACCGACCTCCTTAGGTATTTCAACTTGAGGTTCCAGAGATGGTAGGCAAGTTCACCATATGGTTAACGACTTCGGAGTGAAAGCTTAACTCTATTCTCTAGAGGTCAGGCTCGTTTTGCTGGTCTTCGACGGTTTGGTCATTTTTCGAGAAGATCATCTAGTATCATACCTTCTGAGAAACATGCCATAAACCAACGAAGAAACACATGGACCACCAAATATTTCTTTATATATATAATTGAAAGTATAAAAAGTTATTAAGTTTTTATTAGGGGATAATTTCTCTCTATGAAGTTTACTGAATGTCTATCTATCAGAAAGGTCTGTCTTCGTCCACGACAACCATTTCTGAAACGGAGTAGGGTAGGTTTAGGTCTCAAACTAGCTTATCGTGCTTGATAGAGTTTAAGAAAGAAGTTGATATTATATTCTTTATTCTGGTAATCATTAGTGTACTAGTGGAAAAATAAGGGGAGTATAAACTACCTAACCTAGGGAATATCATGTATGGTATTGAAGAAATAAGAAATGAACGAATTGGCATTAACCACAACTTTTGTGTTGACCTTTCCGTCGTAAGTCAAGTCGACGTTGGAGTCAGGTATGTCCGAAAAACTTTCATCAAAGATGAGCTGATGGTAGGGAATGTGCGACATCATCTCGGAGTTAGTCTTTAAAGAGATAACAAAGTTAGGTCTATGATAATGGGTAACATGATCTGTGACCGTGTGTGGATGGGTCAATCGTTATATTTTTTATTTTACGATTAACGACTAAAGTTCCTTATAAAACTCACATTCCATGTTATGGTTATCTCCAATTCTGACCTCCGGTCCTCCTATCGAGTCTCAGACCATTTATACTAATAGCTTCCCCTAATAACTGAACCATCAACAACAAAACCATTAGTCTCTACTCGGTTGTTTCTACTCCCATCAGAACTGGTCTCTCTTTCCTTTAAACTAGACAACACATCCTATAACCATTCCGCTGTCAAGACAACTAGTTCCAACCCCCCACCAACTATACGACCACAATTATCACCACCTCAATCGACGTGCCCAACACCCCACCCCCGACGTCATCAACACCCCTACTACCCCCACCAGCATCACCACCACCGGCAGCACCACCACCGCCATTACTATGACCATGACTACTATACACCATTATGCTCGTCGTCCTCCTCCATCTGCAAAATCTACATCACCAACTACCTAATTTATTTCCTATTGTCACATCACACCTAACAAATACCGTTTTTTTTTGATCAGAAACACACCCCTTTATCAAAAAAAAAAAGTCCCAATATACATACTAAACTCCCTTTTCTCAACAGGGTCTTTCAATCCAATATGTTTAGTTGTTTATGTTATAATTTTTAGACCGGGACGGCTTGTCCAAATAAAC